>JAGWCC010000518.1:0-600000 GCA_022651775.1 Drusus annulatus | reverse complement strand
GTGGTTATTATACAAGGTGTTCCAGGACGTACCTGGCAATGTGACCAGCGTAAAAAACGTACATGGAGTTTTAATCTACAGTGAAATTTTTTTTTCAATCAATACTAAAATATATATTTCTGTCACATATCGCTACTGGTCACTCAGTCGAGAAACCGCCCGCTCCCCGCCCCGACCCGTACTATCCAACGATGTGTGTACCACGTGGTACACACATCGTTGTGAACATAGAGTTGGTAGAGTAGTATCTATCCAAGGCAGTGAAGTCGTTTTTGACTTGTTTTTGATGATTTTAAACTGACTCGGCGCACCTGGGCGTGGCCAAGACTCCGTTATTTATACATCCATTCATATCACATATCGACATAAAGTTTTTGTTTATTCGTATAGCCACTTTTCACAGTATTTTTATCAATAAAAATATAGCATATAACCTAAAAACCCGTTTAGTTGTGTCAAGTTTAGTGGCATAGTAAAAATGTGGGCGGAGTCCCGCCGTGAACCGGGACCTTAAGATCATCCTTACAGTATATAGAAGCGGTCTATTAAATTTGTTGTCTCTTTCTCTCTCATGGTGTACGACGTAAAAACCCTAAGAAAGTGATTTATCCCAAATTTGTGTAGGTTGGGTAAAAATAATTAGCTCTCCCTCCATATATTGTTACTTCAAGGTTGTGAACGAGCCCAATTCTTACCACGTGGTGTACACAGCGTTGCACAACTTGAACAGTAACAAATAATATCACCAGAGACTTTTTTTATGAATACCGCACAAGAGTCTCAACTGCTCCCAACCGTCAAGAGCCAGTGAGACTATGGCATCCCCAAATAGGTGTGTTGTGAGGCTGAAGGTAGTGGGGAGGGGAAGGAGATTGGAAAGAGGAAGGTTGGGAAGTACTTGGCGCCCCACCGACCTTCCTACTATGACGCGTTAAAAGCGATCACAACATATACTCAAACGCCACCAACGTCAGAGTAGATTATTTTTGTGCTCACTAGACTACACAAAATATGTATGCTGTGAGCTGTTGCGCGTTTATGTGGCTCAATTGTGTTAGTATCTTTGTAAGTGTCTAAGGCAGTGCTTTTACAGAACAAATCAAACAGCAATCAGTAACATTTATTTGTTTCTTATTGGGGCGTGGCTAGGGCTAGGGTATTTATACATTCTTTCATAGCACATGTCGACATAATGTTTTGTTTATTTGTATAACCACTTTTTCACGGTATTGTTATTAAAAAAATGTAAGGTATAATCTAAAAAACTGTTGAGTTATGTCACTTTGATTGTGATTTTATGGATTCTTTCGAAATCCTCTGCTAGCTAGCTGGGGCTTATACAAATACCCCTCATAATGTATATCTAACTAGTACTGCGGCTCATTAGACCTTATTACTATCACCATCTGATGGTTGTATTTAATTGACTGAATTTAAGTTTACATTAGTCAGTTCTTAGGGAAAGGGTCTTAACTGGACAAAAACCCCAAGCAAGAAAAAGATTAAAAGATGTACAAAAGTTCTGAACTTGTGACTAATACATATTTTTATACTTGACTGATTTCTTTCATCCTCTGGCTGCATCCTTTTCCGTTTTTTATGTCGTTCCTAGATTTCGCTAGTCGAGATATGTTGTAGTTTGAGTCTTCTGTTATGTCACATAACAAAACGTAGCGGGCGGAGTTGCCGGAGAGGCGGGAGACGGAGAACATGCTTACATACCTAAAAGCGGTGCTACATTGTGTGAGAACTTGTCTTATATCTTTCTCTCTCACGGTTTACGACGTAAAAACCCGGAGAAAGTGATTTATCGTAAATTTGTATAGGTTGAGTAAAAATATTTGGCTCTCTCTCCGTTTTTTGTAACGTTTTATAGTAACGGGAGTTAAAACACTGTCACAGGGTGTAGATTTTCTCGTTTTTTTTTAAATGCCTATAATTTTTAAAATACATAACTTCGATTTTTTTTAAATATTTTTCTGATATCTATTATGACTCGGCCTATCCTATCACCCGCTTCCGGCTTGACGTCGAGTTCTGGGACACCCTGTATATTCTTGCTCTGAAGAAAAATATTGAAAAGAAAATCTTAAGTACTCGCTCATTTCAAACCTGTCCAAAAAATAAGGCAAGTGGTCGAGTCTACGGGCCCCCTTCAGGCATGACTCACAAACTCCACTCCTGCATTAAATAATAGCGGAAACGGAAACAACTCAGTTCGTTCCCCCCAGCCCTCCCCCCTCGGAGTTTTGTTGTGGCCGGACATTCGGGGGCCCGACGAAAGGCTTCACTAAGCATGTAAGCATAAAGGATCAATTATATGTTGGAATCAATTTAAGATAAAAGTGAAAAATTCACAATAAAAACTAATCGTTTGACGGCCTCCGTGGTCGAGTGGTAAGACGCTCGACTACGTATCCAAAGGTCGCGGGGCCAAACCCGGCGTGCGCCAATAACTTTTGTTCAATTAATATGTGTCATAACACATTTAATTAATATAAAAATAATTAAAAAGTATATTTGCGGCGCGTTCCAGAGTGGTAGATACTCTAAGTATCGCCCTGGTGAAAGACCACCATTCAGAATCGAAACGTTGCTTGAAATGGCTTAAGCCGTGTTTGGTAACCAGATCTGAATAGCCAGGTACTTCCCAACCTTCCTCCTCTCTATCTTCTTCCCCTCCCCACTACCTTTAGCCTCACAACATACCCTATTTGGGGATGCTATAGTCTCACTGGCTCTAGACGGTTGGGAGCAGTTGAGACTCTTGTGCGGTATTATATAAAAATAAAAAAATACGATTTAAAAAAATCGTGGTTATTAACAATATTTTCAGATAGAAAAATACTCACTTACGTAAATCGTGCGTACACAAAGAACAGTGTTTGCGTATGTGAAAATTCTTACAAAATGAATATAAGGTAGCATATCGTCGTTGGAAAGGCAAAAGGGCTTAAGCGACACTTTGGTCAAAAATGAGTTAAATACTCGTATGCAATTATGATCATTTTTTTTATATTCTGCATCGAATGCTCTCTTTGATTCTGAAGACTTTGGTGGCGCTTGATCCATCTAAAATATATTTACCATTTGCAAAAAGGCTTGACTCAAGGCTCTAAGTACCAAAAAATTAAAAACTGATTTTTTTGTAGAATCGTATTTTATGTACCGATGCCAATAACGTTAAATAGGATTTAAGTGTCTAAAGCAGTCCAAAAAAATATGAAAAATTAATGAAATCTGGCAAAGTTCTAAGTCCATTGGTGTATAATCCTTTAAAAGGCTCTAAGTACCACTGTAGTTCCCAGCGATATTCCATATAAAATGGCTGGCGACGGTGTATTGACACTCGCGAGATCGCTTAGAAAACGTCCTTAAAAAGGTGAAGTAAGTGTGCAAAATGCAAAAAACAAGCTAAAAACAAGTGGCAAAGAGTATTCCACAATAAATAGTGAAGTGTTTCCTGGCAAAAAACCGCTAAATTCTGAGGTATTTGCATTTTAACATTTTTCTATAAATGTTGTTAGTTTTGACAGTGATGCGCTAGTGATGTGCATGCCTATCGTAATATTCATATGCAATAAAAAAACCATGTTTTTGTATTTAGGTAATTCTCTTATTTTCACTGTTTTACTTATGTACATTTTAAAATTACATACCTAGTGATTCTATGAAAATAATAATTAAACTAAATTATGTACGTTGTGTAAACAATTTGCCGTTATGTTTTAATACTCCTTTCTGAATAAATTGGGTGTGGCGATGTTGACAACAATAATAATATTTATAAAAATATGCCTATATACCTCCAAACCCCTTAGAGGTATTTTTTTTACTATACTACGTTAATTAATTAAATATATATTTTTAAAAGCAGTATGCAATTATTACTATCATTCGTCGCCATTTTTACTTCTTATACTATGAGAAAGCGAGAGGCAAAACAGGTAGTCACATAAATATTGCACCGCGTTGACACGTGTAACCATGTCCGGCTTGCGCGCAAACTTCACATCATTCATCGGAACCACATTCAGACAGTTTTGGAGGGTATTCCCTATTTTTTCGTTTATTGAAATATTTTTGCTGTAGTTCTATACTAGAAAAAAAACATTATGGCGATATGTTATATGCGTGGATGTAGTAATAGGATAAGTAGGACAAATAGAAGGACACAACAATAAAAATGACTACTTTTCACAAATATTTATTTGTTTGATAGTGCGTTTGGAGATTTGTATTTTTAATGATAAAAATACATAATATCAACAAAGAAGCTTAAATCATTATTTTAAAAAAAACTTATGTTATTATCACGTGTGTGATAAACGGACTTAATAAATCATTTGAATGGTGTTTATAATATTGTTTTGTAATGATAAAAATATTTTTATTAAAAATTGTCCAAACGATACAAAGTAGACTATTTAACAAACAATCGCCTCCCTAAATATATCTCTGTCTCTTTCTATGTTCTCAATCGAGCAAGGATATCATTATGTTAGAAAAGAGACGCGCACTATTTATTACATGTCAACCTGAAATCCTAGTTTAGAGTCAGACCAATGTCAACGAATTGAGTTCGTTTGTAAATCTACACCTCTATATATTTTTCCATGTAAAAGCTATCGTTCGGCGCTCAGAGCAAGCATGTTTTCCATCTCCCGCGTCTCCGGCGACTCCGCCCACTACGTTTTGTTATGCGACATAACAGAACATAACTCAACGGTGTTTTAGGTTATATCCTATATTTTTGTTTATAACAATACTGTGAAAAAGTGGTTATAGAAATAAATACATTATATCGACATGTGCTATGAATGGATGTATAAATATCCTAGCCCTTGTCCTAGCCACGCCTGAGTCAGGCAAAAATCATCAATACTGACTACAGAAGCGCTCCGAGGTTTGGCGTATTTTGATCGCATCTTGTAGATGTTATTAAAAGATCGTTGGGTGACACTGCTTTTTTTAACTCTGGAAACTGTTCCATGCGCTCACATTACTTTAATTTTACTATTTTTTTTTTCTCTGAGCTACCTTTTATTCAATTAATTTAAAACACCACCAATATCTAAAAAAATAAAATGTTATTTAGTTTAAAGGTACTTCTTTTAATGATAATCATTAACATAAGAAACACGATTCCATATCTACATGAAGACCAACATTTGAACTTTTTACGAAAGATCTCACTAAATTACCAGTAATATATCGCTATCCAAAAGACACTTTTATTTCATTTGTTTATTAATTTTGCTTTCACTTTGTATCGTGAATAGAAAAGTGATCACTTTAAAAAAAAATTCTCAATTTGATATTAATTTTAAAAAAAATTACTTGTAAAACGTTTTATTACCTTTAAAATATTTTTGTGGGTTTCGTGAAAGGCTACGTGATATTTTGTAATATATTTTTTTATTATTTAGATTATTTAAAAAATATTTTTAGTTAAATTCAAGAAGAAATGTTTTTTTGTTTTGTTAACATGCACATCCTTATTCCCCATGTGATGGTGTGTGTACATGTATATACCAGCGTCCCTGAGATGGCACTTAGAGCCTTAATTAAGTTACTAGCCGTGGTACTTACACCGTAACCGTCGTTGTCTGTTTTAAACATTTATTTTATAGAAATGTAAAATAAATTTAAGTTTTAAAATTATGGAAGCTGTCGAGATTGCTCCAAACTATAAAGTAACATTTTTTAAAAGGTATGCTACATGTAATTTTACAAGGCAAATCAGTATTTTGTTACGACAAGCAGTTCTAGTATATGGTACTTAGAGCCTTAATTAATTCCAGTATTCAATTGATGCACTAAATATTTTATCCCAAATAAACATCAACATACCACTAAGAAAATTAACAATGAGGATAAACGATATTTTCAATATTAAAGCCTACCACACAAATACGGGATATTTCTCTCCTTTGCCGAAGACATTAAGAAACTACAACACAATTTACTGCACAAACAATGAAGTAGACATTTTGATTGACACGATAAATCAATTTTTAAAAAAATCTGCCAATCATATCAAGCTGATATTGTAATTGATGCCATTTAGTTCTAGACTGGTTGTATGAAGTACCAAGTACCAAACGGCTAACTAATAGGCATCTCTTCAGCGCAGGTGCCAGTAATCCATTTATTTATGTTTTACCATGTATAATATTTTTAATGATTTAATAAAACAAATTTGTAACTTTATTCCACTTTTATTATTTTGACTGGACTGGTTTCAGCCTATGACGGCCATCTTCAGACTAGTACAAGTGTTTGTTAACCTACGGCTTATATACTATTTTTGGGGATGTTAGGGGTAGTGAACAATGATTTTACTTTAATTATATTCATCAGTATTGTTGCATGATTTTAATAGTTACAGGGTAAAAGTTACTTTTAATTTATTGGTATTACTATTTTATATATCTATCCAGTCAAAATAATAAAAGTGGAATAAAGTTACAAATTTGTTTTATTAAATCATTAAAATGGAATTCCACTACGAATTAACAGTTTCAAAATTAGAAATAATATAATATTTTTCATTTTCTTTTGTTTGTTATTCATTTACTTTGCATTTTTCATAAACTTTTTTAAATTTTCATTCCGTTTTTTGTTAATAAAATAATGGTTTTTCATTATTGAATGCTGTGGAAAGTGGAATATTTTTCTAAGGAATTCAGGAAGTTTTCTAAAGATGCAGATACCTACTTGGAAACGCATTCAATCGTTAAATACGCAATGACAGATATTTTAAGTTTGGTTTCATGACATTTCTGGGTTGCGGTCCTAGTTCATTCTTATAATGTTTTCTTTTTTTCAGTGAAATATAAGGGATTTTCGAAAACAAATCTTACAAAAGTCAAAATCACAGGTGAAGCTGGGTAATAATAAAATAAATCCACTAAATTTTAAAAAAATATTTTATGTACATGTATTATAAACAGTTTTTTTTTTTTTTTTTTTTTTAAGTAAGACAAACATTCCCGGGTTACGAATAATCTGACAATATTTGAAAAACTCCTACTGCCATCATAAAAAGCGGAAGATGTTGCTTGTGCAATGATGGAGGACTTAGCCAGCAGAGGAATTGAACGCACGACGCCCGGGTGGGAATCCGACGCGTTCTCCACTCAGCTACCGACCGGTCAACTTGATCACCTACTGTTGTTAAATATTCTAATTAAATAACCAGTCATGTATATATGTTTTGGACATCATGCCTGTTATATGTACTAAAATAAAATAAAATAAGCTGTTGTTTTTTACGGGTGACATTTAGTATAATTATAAATACCCAGATCGCAGGTTTTCTTAGTGTTAAACCACTTCATAACTAATTGCTTCTTTACTAAGTGCTATCAACATACCTTCTACCTTCATGCGACAAGGCTGTAAGATGCATCTACCATTGCACATCAGCTTTCCCCCACGCAGGAGAATGCAGACGCTCTGTGACAGATGCCAAACCTTCTGTGACAGAGATTTACGAGATAACTCTTTTACATTTCTGAAACCGCGAACTGGAAATAAAATCACCGACTCAATTCCTGGCTAATTGCCTGAGAATTAAATTTCTCCAGATTTTGATGAGAACTTAGATTTCTGTTTGATTGACTAGGTTTGCGATTCAAAAGCATCCTTCCTACCCATCTGAAGCTATCTAACGTCTATCAATCACATATCGTCACTGGAAAGGCAAAAAGGCTTATGCGACACTTTGGTCAAAAATGAGTTAAATATGCAGTTTTGGTCAGTTTCTTTTTCTACACCGAATGCCTTGACTCTCATTTGATTCTGAAGACTTTTGTGGCACTTCAGGCATCTTAAATATATTTACTAGTTGGGAAAAGGCTCGACTTCGGGACTTTTTTAGCTTTTATTGCTTCAGGTAACTCAGTGAGAGCTCGAGTTACCTTAGTCAGCTTTTTTCTTAATCCAACTAGGTACTGAGGATTTTTTTTCTAAAACAAACATAAAAATAGAAGTGCTCTGGTGTAAACTTCCCAAAATAGCGCTTCAGCCCTTTTACCTTTCCGGCGACGATATTATCTACTCGAAAATCACTAATATTGTTTCAAATTATTTTCATTATTTTTTTTTTTTTAAATAATCATTTTATTTGCACCGCTTTTCTGTTTGGAATTTCCAGGTTAACAGATCTTTTTTTGGAAATAACATTATCGTCACGAGCTGTGGAGCATTTAAACAAACACTTCTAGTTCACATTTTTGGAATGACCTGTCTTCAGTGGCGTGCAAAGTTTTTTATCAGGGTAGGCAATAGGAAAAACAGCGGATCAATTTATTGATAATATAGATAGGTACCAACAGATGTCACTAATTGCTATTGGATTTGTTCTGTAAAAGCACTACCCAGACACTAACACAAACGAGCCACTTGAACGCGCACATAGCTCACAGTATATACTCGTATGCATACATATTTTGTGCAGTCTAGTGATCATAAAATAATCTGCCCTGACGTTGGCGGGGTTTGGGCTTATTTAGTTACTGCTTTTGACACGTTATAGTAGGACAGACGGTGGGGCGCTCGCGGAGGTGGGATTGGCTAAACTTCGCACATATTTTCGAAAGTGTAGATTTACTTTTTGCAATATTTTCATATTATTTAGTCCAATATAATTCATATTTTAATGCGAGTACGGGGGGGTAGGCAGTGTTTATGTGCCTATATGAAGTGCACGCCTCTACCTGCCATATGGTCTAAGGCTAGCAATAATTATCATTAAGGACATTAAACGTTAGTTATAACAAAGTGTTTTCGAAAAAGCTACAAAACGTACAAAAAGCTACAAAACGCTGCATAAAGTTGATCAATATTACAAAACTGTAAAATAAACCACATTATGACATCAACGTAAAGCATATTTGAGGTGATTTCATCACAAAACGACAGTGTATAAAGTTGACCAATTAATCAACTGTAAAATAAAACACGTAATGACATTAACGTAAAGCATCCTTGAGGTGATTTAATCATAAACCAACGCCGCATAAAGTTAACCATTACTAAACTGTCCAAAAATAAAGGAAAAAATAAGCTTCATTGTTTGCTTGTTGCATATTGTTAAAAACATTAATGGAACAAAAAATATACAATCGCAAGTGGATCCGGGTTGCAAATGCCTATATTTTTTTAACTAATAAATTTTAACTAACTTTGAAGCTTTAATACTTTTGATTTTTATATTAATAATTAAAATAATATCCAAGACACCATCTAGGTATATAATATGTGCTCGGGTAAAGCTTTGTATATCATACAAAGATGGCAGCCAAATCGGAAGAAAATTTTAAATAAATCATGTTAATAATTTTCAAAAGAAGAAAAAAATGCCGGTTTCCTATAAGGTCTCGGTGGCTGAATTGGCAGAAGCGTTACTTCCGGATAGAGTAGAAGTTCCGAGTTCGAGTCTTGGTCGCGACCGTTTTTTTATGTTACGTTGAAAATTATTGATATTATTTTAGTTATTAATATTAAAAAAATAAAAAGTGGAAAAGCAACAAACAGTTCCTGATTAATGTGTTTTGTCTTAACCTCTGTTTACATCAGGTTTCATGGCGGTACAGCCAAAAAGTAGATCAGAATTAAATTAAAACCGTTGTTCAGCATTTTATATAATTAGTGGAGATGGGTAAAAAACCAGTTTGCATACATTAATTACAATCTTCTTTTTGTACCGAATCTGTCGTTACTTTCTTTTAATAAATTGCAGCTGTGTTCGTCACTGAATAAACAAACCGTTAGAAGTGATCGTGGGCGTGTCCGTGTACCCGAAGTAAGTTCAATGGGACGGCGCTTGGAGTAACAATATATGTAGAGGAAGGTTATTCTTTTTACCCAACCTATACAAACTTGGGGTAAATCACTTTCTCCGGGTTTTCACGTCGTACGCCATGAGAAAGAAAGAGACAACAAAATTTCCCAAATTGTCACACCGCTTTAAAGTATTGTAAGAATGTTCTTCGTGTCCCGCGTCTCCGTTAACTCCACCCACACGTTTTGATACGTGAAATTAATTGACATAACTCAACGGTTCATTAGGTTACATGTTAAATATGTTTTTTTTAACAATACTGTGAAAAAGTGGTTATACGAATAAACAAAAAACATTATGTCGACATGTGCTATGAATGGATGTATAAATACCCTAGCCTTAGTCCTAGCCATGCCCAGGTATAGCCTAGTCCGGCAAACCTCGTATAAACAGACTACAGCTCGCTCTACAGCTCTCTCTCTTGTATATTATTGCTCTGAAGCTGGATGCTTTCTGCATAAGTACGTCCAATTTGTCCTGACTGGGTGAAAACCAATGACGTTACATATATACATATACACGTCGTAGCGCTCTCAAAGTGGCAAGCAATAATCACGTTAGTTGGTGTGATCGGTGCTTAAGCCGATTTTGTACTAAACGGTCACGCGTCGCTTGAGGTCGTTTCAAGCAAGTATGGAACGCGGTCCAAACTTCGGATCTGTTTCGTTCACACGCATATATTCTATGAATGTCTATCTTTGTCATACATGACCGATTTTGAATGACGAATTTACTGGTAACGTGTGTGTTTTGCTTGCCACATTTTGTGTTAATATTCTAAGGCTATAACGTGTCTATATATGTAACGTCATTGGTGAAAACAATTGAGCACTTTCAAATATTGAACTGCTTTCTTAATCATATTCTTTGGCCTTAAATTAGTCAGTTTTCTTTCAATCAGTATAGATCACACTTCTAGGGATTACCTGTTCAGTTGTTTTCAATCATCACGACCGGCGATGGAGTTCTTATGGCTAAATCACGATTCGTCTGCTGCAGAAGTGGGTGATGATAATCATTATCGTTTGTTGTTTGATAGGCAAAGATGATTAGCCAAGAAATGGTAGTCTTTGGTGCCCACTTCGGTAATTGGATTAACTAAAAAGGTCAATAATACTTTCACGAACACTACACGCGAAAAACGCCCCTCGCATATTAAAAAAAAAAAAAAAAAAATGTTGTTATGAAAACAGAAAATACACAAAATAAAAAAGAAGGACCTCCACTCTATCTGGAGCGGCGCATCTACCAACCCTGCCATCCCAAACAATCCATTAAGCGTCGTTTTCAACAATCACACACTACTTGGAAACTATTAATATCATCCTGATGTTGCTTAGGCGAAGCGAAACCGGTCGGTCATGAAAATTAAAATAAAATCTGTGGTCTTATACAAAGTTATTAATTAATTTTCATTAAATATCTCAAACCACACAGAGATTGCTTTCTAAGAAAATATAAAAATAATAATATCCTTATTTAAATTTTGATTTTTGATAGCCGTAAGCAAAGTTCTACCCGACCACAGTTGCAAATATTTATGGCGTCGCATCTGCAGTGAACAATCGGTGTCAGATGGAACCTTGTTATTCCAAGGGGTCGATATGTCAAATCTTCAAGATGTTCTCATTTCTTGTTTTGAGATATCGACCCCTTGGGGTAACAAGGTTCCATCTGACACGGCAATGTCATGCGATAATGGGCTCTATAGAAAGCTACTTTGGAGTTTATTATCGCATAGCATTTCGAAGTCAGATAGAACCTTGTTATTTCAAGGGATCTTGAAGATTTTCTTATTTTGAGACATTTCAAATCTTGAAAACGTTCTCATTTCAAATTTTGTGATATGCCAAATCTTGAGAATGTTTTTAATTCTCAATATGAAATTTCAATTATGTAGAATGTCTGCCTAATTATGAAAATAATAATACATGCCTAGAGTATATATAGTGGTATCTATCCAAGGCAGTGTAGTCAGTTTTTGATGATTTTAACCGGACTCGGCGGACCTGGGCGTGGCTAAGACTAAGGCTAGGATATTTATACATCCATTCATTGCACATATTGACAAAATGTTTTTGTTTATTCGTATAACCACTTTTTCACAGTATTGTTATCAACAAAAATATAGCATATAATCTAAAAAATCCGTTTATTTGTGTCAAGTTTAGTGGCATAATAAAAAATGTGGGCGGAGTCCCGCGGTGACCCAGGAGCTTATGATCATCGCGACAGTACATAGAAGCGGTGTATTATATTTGTTGTCTCTTTCTCTCTCGTGGTGTACGACGTAAAAACCCAGAGATTTAAGTGATTTATCGCAAGTTTGTATAGGTTGGGAAAAAAAATTAGCTCTCTCTCCATACACTGTTACTCCAAGAATATATGTAATAGAGTATGAATTAACTCACCCTGCGCATCCATCGGCTTGGTGAACAGCAGCACCACGAGGAGGAGCCCCCGTGGCCAGGGGGGCCGGGCTGTGATCATGCTAGGGGGGCGAGAGGATGACGTCACCAGCCTACGTCAGAAGGGACGGGGTAGACCCGCATTCTTGGTGAATACTGAAAAAAAGCGTAAATAATAAAAAATATAACGTTAAGAAAATTTGATAATTTTGAGAATTTTCCAGGGGACATGCTTCCATTGAAAAAAAAGCTGAGAAAATTAACTCTATTGTTCTTAAATATTTTTCACCGTCTTTTTTAATTGACAGTTTCTAAAGCATGTATCCATAGTAAAATAATTTTTTGAAGCTAGATTTTTTTACTCTCGTAAAAACGGCTTCAATTTAAAGTGCCAAGTGGCGCCAAGGGAATCAGTGTCATAATGACGTCACATCGTCCTTATGCCGACACGGAAACTCATCCCAGTGAGACAGGCATAATAAAAACTATTTTTACCTAGATAAACAAAGAAAAACAAAAAGTTGTCAATCTCTACGCAATGGCGTACCGACCGGGATATAATGACGTCAAAGCTAAGTCGGAGCATTGAGATGTTATCGTTTTTTTAATCATTCTTAAAAATAAAATAAAACAACAGGCCTCAAGACAAAAATTTACCAAAATCAGTAATTAAAATTATTTTATTTAATTCATGTTAACTATAAGTTTGAGATGTTTCAAGCTTTCGTCAAATTTGAGATAGTCACATTTCAACGTTCTCTGTTGAATGCCAATTATCGGCCCGTTTCAACTTTTAAACAAAATGTGATCAGCTGACAAGCGCAACAACATGACCGTTATGCTTTTCAGCTGATCACAGTGTTTTCAAAAGTGGAAATGGACCGACAATCAACGCTTTGTGGGGACCAGCCAAATGTAAAAAAACAACATGGTGCCAATGATGGAATAGTGTCTTCGGTTTTAATTACATATTTTTACTGTAGCATTTTAATGAAATGCTCATGGTTTCCAATAAATCAATGTATATGGTACGTGTTCTGAGTGTGAATGTAAAACACACAGTTACACAATACCACATATCCGATTGATGTTAATTTTGCATTATACCTTTTACTTCTGTCAGCATTATTGATAATATATACAAACAGTCAGGGCAGTGCCAAGCCTAATATAACCAATAAATATGCACCTGCAAGTTTTTAAAGAATGCGTGCATATTTGTAAAAGCCTGCACTAGTATCTGCAAAACCATTTGTTTATTTATCGACAATAATTAATGCATATTTAATAATAAAAAAATAACTCTGCCGATGACGAATATTATATATCAAGTGCGACAACATACAGTTTTAATTTAGTACATTAACTAAGTTGGTGAGGGGAGAGGAAGGTGGAAGGGAACATGAGAATAGCATAAAGGAAGAAGGAAGGAAGCAGATGGGAGGCTAGTTTCAGTGATCTAGTTTGGGTGCAGTAAGGTCATAGATTTTCGTTTAATATCAAATAAAGCTGAGTCAAAGATGTCAATGTGGTAAGAATTAACGTTGAATGAATTTGTAGGCCTGTAAATGATTTAGGTATTAACCACTAAAACCCCACAGCCCTATTACACATCCGATTCACATAAAATAATGTAAAGCATATTTGCGGCACGTTCTAGAGTGGTAGGTACTCTAAGTATCGCCCTGGCGAAAGACTACCATTTAGAATCGAATCATTGCTTGAAATGCCTTTAACCGTGTTTGGTGACCTGATCTGAATAGCCAGGTACTTCCCAACCTTCTTTCTCCCCATCTCCTTCCCCTACCCAATACCTTCAGCCTCACAACATACCCCGAATGGGTATGCCATTGTCCCACTGGCTCCAAGCTGTTGGGAGTATTTGGAGCTCTTGTGCAGTATTCACTATTAAAAAAAAACTTCACGAGGTCTTACAATGCCTATAGTTTCGCGTGTCATGCGCCAAAAGAATTTGTCCCTGTGGTTGGCACAACCCTGTATTCAGGCGTGTATGATCTGTAGACGCCGGCGCAAAAACAGCTGTGTTAAGAGTTTCTTCGGCCGTGAGAATTTAAAGGTGAATTTCTTCTCAATCAATTGAATAATCATGAATTAAAATGCCTTTGGCTTCGTTCTTAGGTACATAACGTTACCGCTGGGCTAAATGTGGAATAACGCCTTTCACCTAAGCACAGTCGAAATATTATATTCTTAGAGTACATAGAGTGGTACCTATACAAGGCAGTGTAGTCAGTTTTTGATGATTTTTGCCGGACTCAGCAGGCCTGGGCGTGGCTAGGGTTTGTTTTTGTTTATTCGTATAACCACTTTTTCACAGTATTGTTATCAACAAAAATATAGCATATAACCTTAAAAACCGTTTAGTTATGTCCTGTTATGTCGCTTAACAAAACTTATGTCTAATAGTATAGATACTTGTCCTGTTATGTTGAGTTTAGTCGCATATGAAAACATGTGGGCGGAGTCCCGGGAGACGCGGGAGACCAAGATCATCCTTACAGTACATAAAAGCGGTGTGTTATTTTTGTCTCTTTCTCTCTCATGGTGTACGACGTAAAAACCCGGAGAAAGTGATTTATCGCAAGTTTCTATAGGTTGGGTAAAAAGAATTAGCTAAAATGATATTTGGATAATTTGTATAGCGCCGTTTTATATTGAGATTATATTGGTATTAGGCATTCGTAGATTTTCGCAGGTTAAATTTTAGACAATGGGTAAAATTTATTGCGTGGAGTTAATGAGTAAAAAAATTTTTTTTTGTCTAATAAAATGCTGCAATGGATGGTTTTTAGGACCTTTTTTGTTATACATCCTTTATATATATTTTTAATATTGCAACGTCTTAAGAATATATGAATCATTTTTCATGCCAAAAATATGTTGATATGTCTCATTTCCCACGCAAAAATGTATTTACATTCATCATTTTTCTTTCCGAATGTATTTGTTTACTTGGGTATCAAAATGAATTAAATTATTTTACGCCTTACTGTGAAAATACCAAAAGAATGCATTAATTGCATCTAAAACTGAAATATCATCTGGTTTATTAAAATATGTAATTAATATTTCTTTTGTAAAGTCAACAATTTTTTTTATCATTTATGTTTAATTGTTGAAATCAAGTATCGGTATTGAAATTGAAATAATTTGGAGATTTGTTTTTTCGGGTACCTACGTTATTTACAATTAGATAGTTATTTAACAAACTTGACAAAACATTAAAAATATAAAATTAGAATTGAATTTAGAACTTTTATGCTTTTTGTATTCGATATTAATTATTGAAGTACTATCAATAATCCTCAAAATAAATATGAAACAGTAAAAGCCAGAAAACAAACGAATAAAGGTCGCGACCGAGACTCGAACTCGGAACCTCTACTCTGTCCAGGAGTAATGCTTCTGCCAATTTAGCCACCGAGACCTTATTAAAATGAATGAATAATTTTCAATGAAGTATGAGATCGATTAAAAATGCCAGTTTATAATGAGGTATCGGTGGCTGAATTGGCAGAGGCATTACTCCCGGATAGAGTAGAGGTTCCATTATTCTTTTATTTTCCGTTTCATATTTACGTTAAAAACTATTGATATTATTTCAATAATTAATCTTAAAAATATGTAATTTTTTTTTTTTTAAATAAAAGTAACTTTGTTTTGACACCACTTTATTGGATACATATATACATAAACCAACCGGTTTCGGCTCTACCTGAACCTTCTTCAGGGCTGAACAAATATGTATTGGTAATATGTACAAATACATATTTGTTCAGCCCTGAAGAAGGTTCAGGTAGAGCCGAAACCGGTTGGTTTATGTATATATGTATCCAATAAAGTGGTGTCAAAACAAAGTTACTTTTATTTAAAATTTAATTATGTCTTTCCGCAAAGTGAGTGGTTCATGTCAAAGTTTAAAAATATGTTTTAAAGTCTGGTCTCTAAGTCTCTCTCAAGTCAAAATTGTAACGATTTGACTAATACCAAGCACCAAAGATTTATTATTAACAATAATAGAGCTCTAGGCATAATACTATTAAAGTGCTGCTTAACATGCAAATTACACCTATGTAAATAAAACAGTCGACAAAATACCACCCATTAAATCCATTAAAGTTTATTCATTGATGATTATTTTGTTACTGTAAAAGCTAAAAGCCCTCGGGAAGTACAGAAAGAAACGTTTTAGAATAGCAATGTTTCTTGAGTGGTATTTATCTTTCACGAAAGAAAAAACCTCAGAACAAAAATATACCAGGAGGGATAACTTGTGTAGTCAGGATTGTTGATTTCGTTTTTGACTCAGACGTTGCTAGGGTTAAGGTATTTATACATCCATTCATAGCACATGTCGACCTAATGTTTTGTTTATTTCTACAACCACGTTTTCACAGATATAACCTCAAAAACCGTTGAGTTATGTCCGGTTATGTCACATAACAAAACGTAGTAAGCGGAGTCGCCAGAGACGCGGGAGACGGAAAACATGCTTACATACCGAAAAGTGGTGAATATGTGACCATTTGTCGTATCTTTTTCTCTCTCACGGTTTACGACGTAAAAACCCGGAGAAAGTGATTTATCGTAAATTTGTATAGGTTGGGTAAAATATTTAGCTCTCTCTCTATATATATTCTTGCTTTGAGGAAAAAACAAAACGTCAAGTTATATAAGTACTATTTGCTTTCAAGCTTAGTCAGGACAATGGATAATATTTTTTAATGGTTTTATTAGAATGGTATCATTATCATTGATGTATAGGTGTAGATTGCATCTTAATAATATATGTACTTAAAAAACCTGGCTACGTAATTCATTCGTTACAGCTTGACACACCTAGCTTTGAAGGTGGCCAAATGAGAAACTAAGGAACAAATGACCTGACCACAATATCTACACTGACCGCCGATTCTAAAGTAATCTGTGCAGATGAGTGAAAAAAGTGTCAACGGAACTCAAAATCGCGTCTGCATTTCTTCACATATCAAATAAGCTCAAGAATCGTTAAATTTGTCGATTTGTGTTCTATTTTTTATAGTGAAAACCGCACAAAAGTCCCAACTGATCCCAACCGTCTGGAGCCAGGGGGACTATGGCATCTCCAATCGGGGTATGTTGTGAGACCAAAGGTAGAGGAGAGGGTAAGGAGATAGGTAAGAGATTCGGGAAGTACCTTGCTATTCAGATCTACTCGCCAAACACGGCTAAAGCCATTTCAAGCATAGTTTTCATTCTGAATAGTGGTTTTTTTTACCAGGGCGATACTTTTAGAGTATCTAACACTGTGGAAAGTGACACAAAAATACTATATCGTCGCCGGAAAGGCAAAAGGGCTGAAGCGCCATTTTGGGAAGTTTACATCAGAGCACTTTAAAGTTTTTTTTTTACTAAAAAATTTATAAGTCTTCAGTGCCTGGTTAAATTTATTAAAAAAGTTGACTTAGGTAACTCGATGCTCTAACTCAGTTACCTGAAGCGACAAATAGCTGATTCCCAAACTTGTATCGCTTGAATCAAGCCTTCTCCCAACTGGTAAATATATATTAGATGGCTGAAGGGCCACAAAAGTCTTCAAAATGCAACGAGAGTCAGAGCATTTGATGCAGATTTTTTTTGTCAAAACTGCATACTCGCTCAAACTCTTTTGCCTTTCCAGCGACGATATATTATTTTATATGAATTGAATATGAAAGAACACATTTTCACGAAATAAAATGTATTCGCACGCCGGGATTTGAGCCCGCGACCTCTGGATTCGTAGTCAAGCGTCTTACCCACTCGATCACGGAGGCCGCCAAAACGGAGGTCAAACAACCTAAAAAACGATGACGAGTCGATTAATTAATTCGTTAAACAAAGTGACATCAACGCGTATTTTTTTAACTGAAGCGGGTTAGGATAACACCTACCTTACCTGTAAATTACCTGTGAATTCGTGCCGTTATGATGGCCCTTTCAAAAAATTTAATGTCATAAGGCCAAGACGTGTACCATCATTCTTAACGTTTATTATTAATTATTTAACCGGTCAAATTTCAAGTGTAGCTCATCATCCAAAAGCGTACACTGCAATCTTCAGCCAGAATGAAGATAATAATTGGTCTTTCACGATCGTGACTCGTCCATTATTGTTATTAACTCAAGAAATTATTGTTAATTGTAAGAGAGAACTTTTTCCGTCGGAAGTAACACCTTTATTTATTATTGTATTAACTAGCTGTTACCTTTGAAAAATCACGAAACCTGAATGGACAAGAAAAAAATATTAGTTCCATTTCAAATATAGGATATTGTCTGCTAAAATACACAATAGGTAGGTACTTTATTGGGTAAGTAGGTATTTGAAAAGATTATTTTTTACCCAACCCGTAAAAACTTGCGATATATCACTTTCTCCTGGTTTTTACGTCGTACAATATAAGAGAGAAAGAGACAACAAAAATAACACACCACTTTTATGTACTGTAAGGATGATCTTGGTCTCCCGCGTCTCCGGGGACTCCGCTCACATGTTTTGATTCGTGACTGGACACAACTAAACGGTTTTTTAGGTTATATGCTATATTTTTGTTGATAACAATACTGTGAAAAAGTGGTTATACGAACAAACAAAAACATTATGTCGACATGTGCTATGAATGGATGTATAAATACCCTAACCCTAGTCCAAGCGACACTTTGGTCGAAAATGAGTTTAATATGCAGTTTTGATCAGTTTGTTTTTCTGCATCGAATGCTCTGACTCTCGTTTGATTCTGAAGACTTTTGTGGCCCTTCAGCCACCTAAAATATATTTATAATTTTGAAGAAGGCCTTACTCAAGCGACACAAGTTTGGGACTTTTTTTTAGCTTTACGTCGCTTCAGGTAACTCAGTGAGAGCATTGAGTTACCTGAGTTACTAGTTTTTTCAAAATTCAACCAGGTACTGAAGACTTGTGAATTTGATTAAACAAAAAAACATTAAAGTGCTGCGGTGTCAACTTCCCAAAATGGCGCTCCAGCCCTTTTGCGTTTCCGGTGACGATATTTATTTATTTATTTTTGTTAAAATATTTTTTTCAAAAACATGGGCTTGGTCCATGTCTGTCTCACTATATTAAGGATATTCCTGTGTCGAGACATACGTAGTGTACATAAATTATATAATATTAAATGTAAATATTAATAAAGATAAAATAAAAATAAATGAAAAGGAGAAAGAAGAAAAGAAGAAAAAAAATTATATGAAAATTAGAACAAAATTATTACATGGAGGTTGCATTTTATAGAAATTGTTAAGGTTTTCCACAATAATAAAAAGTAATAAAAAGGAAAAAAAAATAAAAGGGAAAAGAAGAGAAAGATGAAATTAAATAAATATTAGAATAAAGTTATTACGTGGAGGTAACATTTTATAGATATTGTTTGGGAGTATAGAGGTTGTGCATAAGGTATATTTATAATGTTTTTGGGTGTTTTATGATCTAGGTAAAGGTTAATACAGAAAAAAAAAGGATTGTATAAGCTATAAATATTGATTTGAAAGCTAGTGAAACGCTAAGAATTTAATTGTGTTAATGGAGTATATCAAATTTAATAACAGTATTATAGTGAAATGATTTATGCAACGCTGAAAATATGTGATTTTAAATGCATTTTGTAAAGTGGTTAAGTGTGCTGATATTGCATCCGGAGGTGCTGAAATGTCTATTACCACCGAATTGTAAAATAATGGTTTGCTAAAAACAATTGCTTTTTTCCGTTACACTGAGTGTAGGTTTCTTTAGCGCATTACAAAAGTCATTTATTATTGTGTGAAACCTTCTTTTATGTGTGAACTGAAAAAAGTTTTTGGAGTGGTTTAGATATTTTGGATAGAAGGAAAAAAATCTAACCGATATTGACGGATATAAACAAAAATTGGTTGATTTAATCAGGTGTTGGAAAATGCTTATCCTGTCCTAAATCTAATACTGTATACGTGTATTTCAGAAGGGAAGATACTCTAAGTATCGCCCTGGTGAAAGACCACCATTCAGAATCGAAACGTTGCTTGAAATGATTTTAGACGTTTTTGGTTACCAGATCTGAATAGCGGAGTACTTTACAACCTTCCTATTTCCCATCTCCTTCCCCTCTACACAAACTTCAGCCTCACAACATACCCCAATTGGGGATGCCTTAATCTCACTGGTACTTGACGGTGGGAAGCAGTTGCGACTCTTGTACGGTATTAATAATAAAAATGTCTTTATTCAATTTATTTATTTTTAAATTGTGCATACATAAATAATAATATACTATTTTCTAATACAACCCTTAAATTAATATTCCTTTGCATAAATTTAAAACTTTAAAAAAATATATAAATTTTCTTATTATTTAATATCATTTGGCAATTCGTCAAATATCTTTAAAGCTCCGTACATGACTTTTTTCTGAAATATAGTTTTATTTAATTCCTATTTTTTATAAATGTTACCACTGCACACGAGTCCCAACCTGCAGCAAGTAGAACTATGGCATTCCAAATTTCGGGTGTGCTCTGAGGCTGAAGGAAACAGGCACTGGAAGGATATTGGGAAGGGGAAGGTTCGATTAACTATCTGACTATTCAGATCTGGTCACTAAACACGATTCAATTGGTATTAAGGAAAGCCCTGCACCTTTACTGCACCTTTTTAACGTTCGTATACCAACGAGAACTACTCGATCCAGATTCTATTTAGTTGCAACAATAATGCAGTACTGAGTCTTTCAGTTGCTCGCTTAGTTACCCTTAGATGAATTAAATTGAAATAATATTTTATGTCTATGCAAATTTCAATTATTATCACTGTTGACTTCAAATATGATTCATTTAAGCGATTGGTTATGAATATCTTTATTCTTCTGATTTAAATCGCATTTTTTTACCTGTGTAATGATTACACAACGCCGGGGCCGGAATAATAATTTAGCCCAGTAGGGGAAGGTTAATATGTACGATGAGGTGGCTGATGTATTCAATTGCACAGAATGTAGATTTATTTATTTATACTGGGTTTGAACAGAAGTTCTCACTTACTTGAGAAAAATCCAGTTATAAAAACTCAGTTAGTGTTCACTTATAAAAATAAATGGATTACAAATACAAATGATACATCGAAAATAAAATTATAAAAACTCAATCAATGATAAATAATAAAAATATTTTTTTTCTTATATAATTCAATTGAATTAAATTTAATATTATTATTATTGAGTTCTGCTATTTTAAGTTTTTGTTTTTGTTTTTGTTTTTAGTGACAGCTGTTTCGGCGTTTAAGGCCATTGTCAAACTGAGTTTGACAGTTTGAAAATGGCCTTAAACGCCGAAACAGCTGTCACTAAAAACAAAATAAAAAACTTAAAATTGCAGAACTCAATAATAATAATATTAAATTTAATTCAATTGAATTATATAAAAAAAATTAAAATGGAGTTCTACAAATTGAACACAAAAACTATAAATGATAAAAACAAAAGCAAGATAACCAAAGAGAGAAAAAAGTGATAACACGCAATAATAACCCATTCATTGTTACATATTTTAAGAAATAGAATTAATCAATACGTATTTTGTAGATGCAAGAAGGCTATAATATTAAATAACTTCAATCGATAATTAATCAATATAATCAAACAAATACAATTTACGTAATACTTATGTGTTTACTCATTCTTGCTTTTCGTACGAGCTCATAATTTACACCTGTATCACTGAAATGTATCATTATATGTAAAAACCCACTTGAGCGAATAATAATACAATTCAGATTTCCACACCCTGCAAGCCCGTCCGAAGATGTTTTTGGGTAAACATTTTTATAGCTGATTTCTTGAGGTATTTATAACGCATATATACTAAAGGAGATCAACTTGCTTGCCCCAGGTAAGTACATTCGTGCGAGGCAACATGTGACGTTTTACACACAGAAAGTCAGAACTTCCTCATACAAAAACACGCCAATATATAAAGCGGTGGAACTATTCAATGAAGCTGCACCTACCTTAGATATATTTGGAATCACATATATAGAGTTCTGTCACCATCTATTGATGTACGTACAAGTGCGACCGTTAGGTACATAAAGATCTACATACTCTTAAATAAAACAATTTTTATACACATTTTTACACTTGCCAATTCAACGATTTTCTAATAATATGTGTATAAGAATGTCTCTTACGTCTTATCTTTTTTTATTCGCGTTATTATATCATATATAATTCGTCACACTACTTCGGTTTGTACTCACAACTCCTTCGGATATATAATACCTTGTCTATTTGCGGGGTGTAAATAAATGTTTAGTTTCTTTTGTTACACTATGCATGTATCTAAAATGTTTTTTATAGCATTCATCTCTTAATGTATTTGGTAAACAACTGTTTTTTATGAGATCTTTGTTAAATAAATAAATAATTAATCAAATCTATTTCTAGGAACGTATCGATGCTTAATGGTGCTATCTCACCAATGCAATACTAAGAGTATTTACCACTTTGCAACCTTCTTATAATCATAAAATTATTATTATCATTTCGATAGAATCTAGATTATGGGTGCTTAACTTGCCGTACTTAACTGTTGGCAGTTGCATTAGAAACGTAATTTCTCCGTATGTTTCTTGTGCAACCTCTGTGTTTCCCACATTTAAACACATTATGATCAGAGTCTCTGAGAGATCCGGATTGACTGACTCCACGACCAGCATCCCGCATCCGACAAACAACTTCCTGCAACTGTGAGTGTCGGTCTCAAAGGTGTAGTGGTTAAGTGTGCCGCTTTAGTTTGAGACTACGAAACGCTCTGAAGTAAACCGTATCGGAAGATTTTGTGAGATTTGCAACTTAATGTTGAAATAAATTCTAAAAAGTATAAAATAAGAAAGAATCGTTGATCCCTTCTGCCCCGAAGCACAACCGGGTGATACTCTCAGTATCGCCCTGGTGAAAGACTATAATTCAGAACTGAAACATTGCTTGAAATTACTCTAACCGTGTTTAGTTTCATCAGATCAGAATAGCCAGGTACTTGAAAAACTTCTTCTTGCCCGTCTCCTTCTTCACCCCCACGTGGTTCTGCCTCACAACATACGCAAATTGAGGATACCTAAGTCCTACTGGCTCTTGGCAGTTGTCCAATTTTGTACGGTATTCATATTTAAAAAAAAGACCGGTCAAAAGCGTACGAAAATTTTTACACATACTTCGTATTTATCGTATGAGAACGGGTCGTTTTTACGACTCTTCGTGTATTCGAGCTCGGCCATAGAATGTCCTGCCGGCTTCTCTGCTTTATCTATTCTATGTGATGGGTCAGGTTCACTTCTTCCTCTCTTTTAAAATACCCTCCCCACAGCATCTTCAAAGATGACACTGGTCCTAAACAAGGCCTCAGAGCTTCCTGTGTGGAGTTAATACTAAAATAATTAAACAAATTTCCAATTACTATTTAAAATTCTTGTATAATAATTAATAGATCTATGGTTAAATCGAATACCTAGTAATAAATCACAAATAATCAAAATCACAGCTTTGCTATGCTAACTTTTTACGATTTCTTTATTATAATTTCTTGTTTATTTTCGCCAAATACCTTATATTCAATATTTTATGTCAGTCGGCTCTTAGAGGAGACACAAAATGTTAAAATGTTCATTATTCTGTATTAATCTTTGGTATTTTATACTTATAAATAGAATAAAATATGAAAATCAATAGATAAACATATTTATTTAGAGTTAACTTTTTTTGCAATTTAAAGTTTAGATCTATTGAATCTTTAATTTCGTAACTTTTTTATCAGAATTTGGTCGCTAGTGTGGAGAACCGTCAAAATAAAGTAAAGAGGCTAAAAAAAATACTTTTTCATCTTAAACCAAGATTGACGGTTCAAGATTAGATTATGATCGAATCACTGTCTTCATAAAGTCGTCATAATGTTTTATAATATTACAAGCTACAAGCAGAAGCTTGCACTCCATATAGGCACATAAGCACTGCCTGCCCTGCCGTACTCGCATAAAATATGAATTATATTGGATTAAATATTATGAAATGGTTGCAAAAAATAAATCTACACTTTACACAAATTAGGCGCGAAGTTCAGCTGATCGCACCGTTGCGAGCGCCCCACCGACCGTCGTACTATAACGTGTCAAAATCAGTAACTACATATGCCCAAACGCCGCCAACGTCAGGGTAGATTATTCTATGTTCACTAGACTACACAAAATATGTATGTATGTGTGCTGTGAGCTGTGTGCACGTTGAAGGGGCTCGTTTGTGCTAGTGTCTAGGCATTGCTCTTACAGAACAAATTCAATAACAATCAGTGACATCTGTTGGTACCTATCTTTATTATTAATTAATCTAAATGAAAAATGTTTTAGTTTTAAGCTACTTTAACATTCGACCGGTTTCGGTTAAACTTAACTTTCTTCAGGAAAGTATATATATAAACTATATATAAAGTTTATATATATATATACTTTCCTGAAGAAGGTTAAGTTTAACCGAAACCGGTCGAATGTTATATGTATATAAATAAAGTGGCTTAAAACTAAAACATTTTTTATTTAAATTATAATGTCAAGCCACAAAGTGATTGCTTCCTTCGATATATTAATTAATCCGCTGTTTAATTTCTATTCTTCCTACTGCCTACCGGGCACAAGATACAAATGCTGATAATATTAATGATTCAATAATATGAAATTACGCAGGAAGTTATAAACTCTATTGCATTCACTTATTACATCTAACTGACGTTAATTCAGTCTAATTACTGTCAAAACTCAATTTATTCCTTAACAAAGTACTAAAACATCAATTGCCTTGTACATTTGCATCTTTTATTAGACGATAAACGTTGATTTGAATACATCCAACTTTGACCACCTTGAAAGTTGTTTATGAGCAAAGCTTTTTATGCGGGTTGGATAAATATATTTAAAAAAAAGAATACTCGGTGAAAGTTTGAAAGGTGGATACATAACATCGTCTCAAAATAAAACCATGGAGAGAATATTGTTTGTTTAGTACCTAACTAAATATGAATAGGCAAAACGTGGCAATTTGTAATGTTGTTTTCGTGATGGCTGTATTTAGTGACTACCGACAAATCTCGTCTGTTAAAAACATTCCTGTCTCTTTTGCCTTTCCCTGCCGTATTTATTAGTAATAATAATAATTCTTACATTTTACAGCGCCATTTTTATGAAGCGCGCTTATTGTAGATAGAAAATGGGTATAGTTAAAATAAATAATAATACACCGGAATACGGCTCAAAATGTACAAAACGAAAACATTATATTTAAATATCAAGGTAGGTTAGTATGACGGTCTGCATGGTCTAATGGTAAGACACTTGACTGCATATCCAGATATCGCGGGTTTAAATCCGGCATGCGCAAAAAATAATAATTCATTAATAAAACAGATAAACTTTGTTTATAACCACTTTTATTATTCAATGTTATGTCGATCGGTGTCGGAAGCACCCTTCCATCATCAGGACAATATTAAAATTCAATTTTAATTCAATTTAATTCAATTATAATTCAATTTAATTCAATTTTTAATTCAATTTTTAATTCAATTTTAATATTGTCCTGACGATGGAAGGGTGCTTCCGAAACCAGTCGACATTATATCGAATAATAAAAGTGGTTATAAACAAAGTTTATCAGTTTTATTTATAAATATGGCAAGTCACGCAAATGCTTTTTAAAATAATAATTTAATTTACACGTGTCATAAAACATTTAATTCGTGTTTTTTTTTACTAAACACTATGCAAGATAATTTTACTGTAATATATGATATTTTGTAATATAGATATGTTGAAAAAAAAAAAAATGTACAGTCCTCCTCTGCTAAATAATATATATGGTATATTTGCGGCACGTTCCACAGTGGTAGACACCCTAAGTAGCGCCCTGGCGAAGGACCACCATTCAGAATTGAAACGTTGCTAGAAATGGCTTGAGCCGTATTTGGTGACCCAGTATGAATAGCCAGGTGCTTTCCAACCTTCCTCTTCACGTGCTCCATCTCCTTTCCGTCCCCACTACCTTCAACCTCACAACATACCCCAATTGGGGATGCAATAGTCCCACTGACTCTACATAAGGAGAGCAGTTGAGACTCTTGTGCGGTATTCAAGTAAAAAGAAGAGATGAGACTAACTAACTAACTAACCATCACGCCGTTTCTCCGCAGGGGTAGGCAGAGAGGACGGACCGCCATATAACTCTGTCTTGGCACACACTCCTTGCTTCATTTACATTCATACACCGTCTCATACATACTCTTCTGTTATTCTGATTATTCACCTGACCCGATTCAAGTATTTGATTTACTTGATCGTGCCATGTGTTTCTCGGGCGTCCTCGACTTCTTCTTCCATTCACTTTCGCATCATATATTCTTTTCACACTCCTTTCTTCGTTCATTCGCTCTACATGCCCAAACCATCTAAGCGTCCCTTTCTTGATCATATTCATTACGCTCACATCAGCCTTGCATTATTTCTGGATATCCACATTTTTAATACGGTCATACATGTTTTTACCGCACATACGTCTCAAATATCTCTCCACAGCATTCAGTCTACTTTCATCCTTCCTCTGCCAGTTCCACGCCTCACTGCCATACATCAGGGTTGATATAAGCACTCCATTGTGGACTGCTAGCTTCATCTTTGGACAATTACTTATTTGCGCCAACAGCGTTCGGTCCTCCATTAATGGAGTTTCCTGCATTCACCCTTCTTTCAATATCTTTATCAGCCTTTCCGTCTCTCGTAAACATACTTCCTAAATACACAAACTCATCCACTTGCTCCAAGTATTCATCATTCACAACTATATTGCACGCAGTTCTCGTACTTTCTCTCGAGATGAGAGCCAATAAACATCTACAAAGCTTTGGTGGGAGGCTTATAACCAAAGCTAGACACCATAAGGCTTTGGAAAAAGAAGATAGATAATAATAACAAGAATAACAGCGGAAGAAAAAAACATCGATTGTTCCACAGTGGTGCATAAAATATACAATGATTAGGTGTTTTGTGAGATTGGCTTAAGATTATTTCTTAGATCTTGATTGTTGTTGGTTTTTGAGATACTGCAGTATCCAATATCAAAGATATTATTGTTTACTTTATAGATATCTTGACTGCTGAATACGGTTAAGGCCATCAGCTTACGCCTTATGTAGAGTTAATAATTGTTGATTATTCAAAAATAATTATATATCTTTGGTTGAGTAGGTACCCGATATTGAGCTAACAATGCACAATGCGGCGGTTATATTTTATCTTAAAAAACTCCCGATTGCATCTTCAGTCAAGGATATTCAATTTTCAACCTACGGAGGAATGCGCCTGAGCAATTTCCATTGTGCATATAATATTCTACCTTTAAGTACATGCATATACATCTCAAAATCCGTTAGGCCCTTTGATTAAGAATATATATGGAGAGAGAGAGCTAAATATTTTTACCCAACCTATACAAATTTACGACAAATCACTTTCTCCGGGTTTTTACGTCGTAAACCGTGAGAGAGAAAGAGATAAGACATGTTGTCACATAGTATTACACTATTTTTCGATATGTAAGCATGTTTTCCGTCTCCGGCGATCCGACAACTACGTTTTGTTAAGCGATATAACAGGACATAACTCAACAGTTTTTTTTGGTTATATCCAATGACGTTACATATATATATATATATATAGACACGTTGTAGCGCTCTCAAAGTGGCAAGAAATAATCACGCTAGTTAGTGTGATCGGTTTTTAAGCCGATTTAGTACTAAACGGTCACGCGTCGCTTGAGGTCAAGCAAGTATGGAACGCGGTCCGAACTTCGGATCTGTTTCGTTCATACACATATATTCTATGAATGTCTATCTTTGTCATACATGACCGATATTTGAATGATGAATTTACTGGTAACGTGTTTGTTTTGCTTGCCACATACGTGCTATATATGTAACGTCATTGGTTATATCCTATATTTTTGTTGATAATAATACTGTGAAAACGTGGTTATACAAATAAACAAAAACGGTATGTCGACATGTGCTATTAATGGATGTTTAAATACCCTAGCCCTAGTTCTAGCCACGCCCAGGTCTAGCCGAGTCCGGCAAAACTCAAAACTGACTACAGCAGCGCTCTCTCTCTTGTATATTATTGCTCTGAGCAGGTAACTAACTAATGAATATAGAATTATGGAGAAAAAGATTGGTTAAATAATACTTACTCATCTTATAATACTAATTTTAAAAAAAATCCTTCAAAACCTGACCGCAGACAATGTTTAGTTTAATTATTTTCATTTGCCAGCACATATATTTACTTATATGGTAAGCATTACGAGATAAAATCAACCTAGAGTGAACCAATTATTATTGTTACATCCTGCTACTGTACTTGTAAACTCTCACTTTGTGATCATCATATTGTAAAAATCAAGTGGGTATTTGCAGCCTTAGTTCTAGGAAGAATATTGGACTGCCTACTGCTTACAAACAAACATCTACGGGGTTCTATCGATTTCTGATATCTTGGCTAAGATAGAATTTTATGTTCCGGAAAATTTCACGCGAGGCCGCCAACACAGGTGCAGAATCAACTTACAGACGTTGATGCCCCTGAGAAGACTAACTAGGCCGGTTAACTGCTCCAAATACCCTAACTCATTATCAAGATTTTGAGTATACATGGCCTGTTCAAAAGAAAAGGTGAATTTTGAATTTTCGCGGGCTGTGTACATTCGATTATCGTTTTTCTTTGTAATGTTGGTACACATATGTTTAGCATATGTTAGCATTATCAGCCATTTTGGATTAGTGGTTTGTTTTTGACAACTGGAAAGGTTAGTCACGTTTTTGTGTGTTCTTCGATTTTTTACTTTTGAAAAAAATGGATCAAAGAATAAAATCCATGATTTGTTTTTCCACAACTCCAGGACGCTCATCGTCATTTACATCTTCTCGGCCTTCTGTAAAGCGCTTGTACCACTTATAAACACTTTTTTGAGACAAAGTGGACTCGCCGAATGCCACAGTCAACATTTTGAGTGCGTCGGAGCACTTTATTCCATTTTTAACGCAAAATTTAATACATATTCTTTGATCCATTTTTTTTCAAAAGTAAAAAATGGAAGAACACACAAAAACGTGACTAACCTTTCCAGTTGTCAAAAACAAACCACTAATCCAAAATGGCTGATAATGCTAACATATGATAAACATATGTGTACCAACATAACAAAAAAAAAATCGATAGTCGAATGTACACAGCCCGCGAAAATTTAAAATTCACCTTTTCTTTTGAACAGGCGTCGTATGCGTAAACTATGTTTTTAATCGCATGGTTTATTTTTAAGTGTATTGTAAAATAAATAATAAAAATGCGTAGAAGAGACTTTTTGGCCTATCTGTGGGTGATTATGTTGCCGAACTAATTTGCACACAATAGCGATACACTTAGCTCTTCTTCCTAGAGTAAACTAACCGAGTCTTAAAAAAAAACACAAAAAACATTCTATTAAGTACCTTCCTAGCTAACCAACCGAGATCTAATCGCCTGTCTGACCTTGTGAAAATATTGTATTCATTTCGCTAACAAGCGTCTCAGCTTTTTGCATAGCATATCCTTCACGGAGAATAGACTATTCCCCGGGGAACGAATAAGTATGAATCATCAGGGTGAGGACAAAAATCAAGTCAAATATCTCCAAAACATTCATCAGACCAGTGCTAAGCTACAAAGAACAGCGATAGTTAATACGTTATTTTTTAAGATGAACAACGTAAGACAAATCTTTAGAACCGTCCAAAAAACTTGTGTCTGAAGAATGAGGTACAACTGAGAGTTATGCGTATTATAAATTTATATATGTTGAAAAATTCTTCATTAGAAAAGCGTAGGCAAGACTTTGATTTAATATGCATTTTCAAAATTATTAACTATATAATTGACTCACCTTCTTTGTTGCAGCCTTGGACTAAGAATATATATGGAGGGCGAGCTAAAAATTTTTACGTAACCTATACAAATTTGCGATAAATCACTTTCTCCGGGTTTTTACGTCGTATACCATGAGAGAGAAAGAAACAATAAAAGTTGTCGCAAAATATCGCAGCACTTCTAAGTATGTAAGAATGTTTACCGTCCGCGCTAACTTCACATCATCGAGTCGCATAACTTACGTCAACGAATTTTAAGGTTATTTCCTATATTTGGGTTGGTTAAAAAAACCAACATGATGGTGATAATGTGCTATGCGTGAATGTTCAAATAAGACCAGACAATGATTATAAAACATCACTTTGCAGATGAATTTCAACAGTTTTAAATATTTTTGACCGACCTTTAGAATTTACACATTTTTAACGATATAAAGACATAAAGTCAACAAAAAGCTTCCATCATTATTTAGGCAAACCTTATGTTATTAGTGTTTGTTTGATATTTTTACCAAATCATTTTAATGGTGTATTGATATTGTTTTGTTTAATGTGTTCAAATATGTTTACTAAAAATGTCCGAATTCCGTGTAGGCGGTAACTAATAGGCTATTCAACATCCTTTAACATATCTTTATTTCTTTCTATCGAGTCAGTATAAAGTCAACAATCCTGACTACACTGTTTGGCAAAGGTACGTCTCCATGTCCTCCGAAGGAGCCATCAATTACAATATTTATAAAACTGAACAGATCCTTTGAGCACGACATGTAGCAAGGTTGGTAGAAAGTCGACCACCAAAAAGGCTTTTAATAATAAGCTTTCAGAACGAAGGAGTGTTGGTAGATCTAAATTTAGTTGACTTAGTGTTGTAGAAGCGAATCACACTTCTTAGGCTTAAAGAATTGTGGAGGGAGACAGCAAAAAACTGCGGGAGAAGAGGGAATTTTTCAAATGAGTTTACCATAGATTTACTGGCTCCGGACAGTATAAACTCTCATACAAGTGATCTTTAGAAAGAGGTTTCAGAGGTATGCGTTTAATTTTGGAGGTAGCGGACTAACAAGGTGTTTTTTTACACCATAATTCAGACTACCGGATGTACTAATGAAAAAGTTACAGCTATAATGCATTATTACAATATGTTTTGATCGCCATTTCCAATTGAATTTTATAGAATATTTCTACACCTTTACTAAAAGAGTTCTAATAACACGTATTATAGTAACACCGAATCAATTTTAAATACGCTAAATATCAATTACGGTTACTTTCATGTTGTCAGGTTTACTAGCAGATCATAGGAGATAATTGATTCGCGGACATTAATCTTTGTATAAACCGGACAGGTAGGTATTAATTTAATTATTTTATAACGGTAGTATGAGTAAGTACCTACTTCCACTTATAATTTATTTCGTATTGGAATGCGTTCTAACTTTAAGGTTTCGACCCTGTGGTCCAGATGTCATACCATAACATATATCGACGCCGGAAAGGCAAAAGGGCTGAAGCGCCATTTTGGGAAGTTTACACCAGAGCACTTTAATTATTTGTTTTTTTTACAATAAAATGCATACTTTCAGGACCTGGTTGGATTTTTTTAAAGTTAACTCAGGTAACAGAATGCTCTCGACAAAAAGTGTGAAAAGGTTCCCAACTTGTGTCGCTTAAGTCAAGTCTTTTCCAAAATTGTGAATGTATTTAAGATTGCCGAAGTGCCCAACGTCTTCAGAATCAAACGAGAGTCAGAGCTTTCGATGCAGAAAAAAAGAACTGATTAAAACAGCTCTTTAACTCATTTTTGACCAAAGTGTCGCTTAAGCCCTTTTGCCTTTCCAGCGTCGATAAGGTTTTGACAGGGATTTTAGGTGGTAAATACAGCTTAGAAGGAAGAAGGAAGAAAAAACAAAGAGACAAAGGATATCGACCGTTCCAGTGACCGACTGGGAACCAGTTCCTTTAAATCGAAATACTTTGAAGTCGACCTTCAGTTGAAGTACTTGAATTGAAGTACTTATTTGTAGGCTTTGAAGTTCAACTTCCCAACTGAACTGCCACAAAATAAAGTAGTTTTTTGTAATCTAACTTCGTACTAAGGTATTTGTTCAATGAAACTAAATGAATGAAGTTTGAACTACCAAAATGAAGTAATTCACACCGTGAAACTTAGTTTTACTTAAAAAAAGGAAAAAAATGAGGTTAGGGAATGTGGTTTAAAAATGTTTAAAGGTGTGTTTTGCGAAGAATGAACACGAATCGTACAGGAAATGAGTGTTATTTTTTTATATTTAATGAAAATAAAATAATAACTTTGTAACCACAGATATCTGTTATTTTTTAAAGTTATCATTTTATTTTAATGAAATATGTCAAACCACAAAGTTATTGCTTTCTGCGAAAAAAAAAAGAAGTTATTTTATATTTCTGGAAACATAAATAACAGAACTGCCAACAAGTAACTGACTAACTAACTAGCGATCGTCCTAAAGGGTTAAGAAGAGATGATGGATTACCACACACATCTCTGTCTTGGCACACACAACTTACATTATTCAGATTCACACATTTATCTTATGCATATTATTATGTATTATTGACTCTTACCACTCTCACATTGTATCCCTTCACCATGCCTGGGCATGTCTTCCTGGGGCGTTCCTGACTTCTTATTCCATTAACTTGCCGGTCAAACATTCTCCTGGGAATCTTTTCTCATTCGAACTGAGCTCAGAGCAATAATATACCAGGAGGGAGCGCTAGTGTAGTCAGTATTGATGATTTTTACCTGAATGGGGCGTGGCTAGAGCTAGGGCTAGGGTATTTATACATCCATCCATAACACAGTCACACATATATTTTTTAATATCCCAGCCTATAAAACCGCTAACGGACAAAAAAGTTTTAAGTACAACGCCACTAAGCAATTCAATTATCTGCCCAGTACCATCAGAAACGTACAAACCAAAAGCTTCTTTAAAAGCAATATCATTACTCACCTTAAAAACCAAGTTTAATTTAGTTATCATTATGTAGATTCTATATCTTCAAACCAACTAATAAAAAAATGTATGTTTAAGTAAAATAATATAAATAAAAATAAATGTTTTTATTTATTTGTATAACCACTTTTTCACAGTATTGTTATACACAAAAATATAGCATATAACCTAAAAACCGTTGACTTCTGTCCCGTTGTGTCGCAAAACAAAACGTAGCGGGCGGAGTCGCCGAAGACGCGGGAGACGGAGAACATGCTTACATACCTAAAGCGGAGCTATATTGTGTGAGAACTTGTCTTATCTCTTTCTCTCTCACGGCCTACGACGTAAAAACCCGGAGAAAGTGATTTATTGTAAATATGTATAGGTTGGGTAAAAAATGTTTAGCTCTCTCTCGAACCGTGCATTCCAATTTTGCAATTTTTGAATTTTAACAATGGATGTTCAAGTAATAGGGTGTACATACACCGACGCGTAGGGGTTTAATGCTGCTAGCTCTTTCGTACAGTCTCCATTGATATACCCGTAGAACATACTCAGAATACCTAAATTGCGTCTGTACATTAGACATGGTAATCGGTATGTTAACAACGAATCGTTGATCAACCGAACCGCCTTACTTGGCACAGTATAAAGCAGGTTAATCAAGTATTTTAATTCATCCGATTTATTTAGAGTTAGCACCTGATCAACGAATATTAATGGTGGGTACCAAATGAAATATGTGCAGTTTTAATCAGGTTTTTTTCTGCATCCAATGCTCTGACTCTCGTTTGATATTGAAGACGTTGGGTGCTTCAGCCAACTAAAATATATGAACCATTTTTAAAAAGGCTTGACTCAAGCGACACAGGTTGGGGACTTCTTTCAAACTTTTTGTCGCTTCAGGTAACTCAGTGAGAGCATTTTTTCCCCGAGTTAATTTTTTTTTTCAAAATCCAACCTGGTACTGAAGACTTTTGAATTTTATTGTAAAACAAAAAAAACTTAAAGTGCTCTGGTGTAAACTTCCCAAAATGGCGTTTCAGCCCTTTTGCCTTTCCAGCGACGATATTATGAATCAAATGTGTTAAGACCTTGGTTTATACGTCGTACACCATGAGAGAGAAAGAGACAAAAAATATAAAACACCGCTTCTATGTACTGTCACAATGATATTGGGATCCTGGGTCACCGCGGGACTCCGCCCACATATTTTATTACGCCACTAAACTTGACACAACTAAACGGTTTTTTAGGTTATATGCTATATTTTTGTTGATGTCAATACTGTGAAAAAGTGGTTTTACGAATAAACAAAATCATTACGTCGATATGTGATATGAATGGATGTATAAATACCATAGCCTTAGTCTTAGCCACGCCCAGGTCCGCCGAGTCCGGTAAAAATCATAAAAAACTGACTACACTGCCTTGGATAGGTGCCACTCTAAGGTTTATGACATATATTAAAAATAAGGTTCGAACCCGCAACCTCTGTATTTGTAATCGAGCGTCACACCACTCGACCGAAAACCCGTCAGAGAAATGAACAAAATGGATAAAAACAACTGGACAGAGGCAGTGTGTGCGAAACGCCTAGAGCGGTTATGAAAGGCGTCTTTTTTGCGCTAGAACGGAATGATGTATAATTATTACAATAATAAAATGTGCATTATAATAATTTAGAAAGCGACTCTTTGTTCTATTGAACGTCTGGAAGAGTTGCAATAAGAAAACTGTAATAAATAAATCATACTTGATTAACCTGCTTGACTTAAAAAAGTGCGATTCGCATTGAGTTTCTTAAAAGTCCATCTTCTGTTTGAAAATGGGAGGTTTTTTCAAAATGGATAACAGTAATTTGCACAGTGGTAGATACTCTGATATGATGAGCCACACCTGAAATTAGACCGGTAAAATGATTAATAATAAACGCTAAGAGTGTAAGGTACACGTCTTTGTCTTATGAAATCTAGTTTTTTGAAAGGGCCATCATAATTGCACGAATATTGAAGGGAAGGTAGGTGTTAATTAGCGCTGTGACCGCTCTGAAAAAACTGCTTCTTTTGGCAGCAGTTTTTACTTCATTAATTGTTCATTTTAGCGTTCTGACTGCTCCGTGTGAACTATTTCATCTTGCGGCAGTTCAATCTTCATTCATTTCATTTCATTGAACAAATACTTCAATGAGAATTAGATTACAAATAACTACTTCAATTTGTAGAAGTTCAGTTGTGAAGTTGACTTCAAAGCCTATCTCTTTGTTTTGGCGAGGAACCACTTCTTTTGATTTTAAATCTCTATCGACTAGTTCTTTTGTTTTGGCAAGGAATATCAAGGAACCGGTTCCAAAAAGAACTGAACAAATAACCGGATAAATTCAAATCTCTTTTTTGCGAGTTCGACTTCAATTGAAGTGTTCACCGTGGCCTAAACTCGGAGTAAAATCACTAACAGGGTTGTCACAAATTAAGTAAATTAGGTATTTTGTTGTGAGTAGGTAGTTGTAAATCATTAAAAAGAATGAATGTTGTATATTTTTTTGTTTATTCAAATATACATTAATCAATAAGATTATTAAAATCTTATTTATAGATAAAAATATAAACGAATTAAATTATTAGTACAGAACATTTTATAATACATATTATAAAATTAACTTCAGTTCCATCAACAAAATAGTTTACAAACAAAAGTAAAATAAAAAAAATGTACGGTGATAACAGATGTTAAATCATTTTCTTAACCTTGGAGTAAGAATATATGGAGAGAGATCAATTTTTTTTTTACCTATATAAATTTGCGATAAATCACTTTCTCTGCGTTTTTACGTCGTACACCATGAGAGAGAAAGAGACACAAAAAAATTCACAAAACATGACACCGCTTTTAAGTATTGTAGGGATGTTTTCCGTCCCGCGTTATTTTGTAAGGAAATTTCGAATGCAGATAATAATAACAGTGAACTTATATAGCACAGTTTTGTGATATTTCACGTCAAGTGCGCTTCATACTTTATTAATTAGGCTAATAATTCTAACTAACAAGGAGAAAATAATATATAATATGTATACAAAATTAAAACTATCTAAATGCATGATCGTTATCATAAATCATCAGAGAACAGGTTCAGAAATGGGTACAATAGTGCATGTGCACATCAATAGATTTAAAAAAAAACAATTAATTAGAAGCTAAGGGTATAAAAATCCAGATGAAACGTATGAATTCATTTTAACATATTTGTTAAATCAAAGAAAAAGAAATTAGATTGGAATTTGATGTTAGATCCGTAACGCCCGAGAATTCTGTAGTTGCACCAATCGTAGATACTCCAAAAAAGGTAGTCTTAAAAAACATAATACTATAACGTAATACGCGAATTTTGAAACTAGAAAAAAAATCTCCGCATTACAACAATCAAATCGTCCACGTTTACGAAAAATCACATCTTTAAATTATATAATACAGGACCTAGAAAAACGGGGCAATGTTCAAAGTGAAGGTATCCAAATATTATCGTCCATTAGTGGGCCCAACGGAGATGTTTTGTCGAAGTGATTACTTGGGAAATGGACTGAGCAGATTGTGCTATGGTATTTAGGAGTTCAATTTTGCCTTCTCGTAGCACGGATCCATTTTTCTCGCCTTTTTTCATCCTTTGGAAATCTAAAAATAATTAAATATATAATAATATTCCAATTTTGGCATAGCCCTGAATTTAGGGAGGCAACCAAAATCTAAGAGATAAACACTATTCTGTCTTTATCTGTTTGCCAACAATTTAGCGTTAGTATCATGAGAAAGAAAGAGACCGGGATAGTTTCAGAAGCCGTACAAAGACGGAGTTCCCCTTTCTAATGGTTTTTAATGTGACATCTCGTAAATATTTTTTAAGTTAAACATATTGCGAATCCATTAAAACTCATTTCAAACGGAAGTTTATTATATTGGAACGAATAGTCCAAAGATTAATTACATATTGGTGTAAGTTACTAGTTGTTTTGTAGGTTAGGATGTTAAATATTTGAGATCAAACTAAAAAGACGATTTTTATGGTACATACGTGTGAAAACTGTTTTTTTGGTCCTTTTGTACTTCGATTAAAGCAAACAAGCATAGAACATGTGGCCATGATGTTTTGCTAGATATTACACAAAAAAATAACTTAAGTTTTTAACTATTTACGTACTTTTTGACAGTCCGTTCGCCTGACAGTGCAAACGTGTCTGAAGTTTGTGCGGATTAAATAATGAAGACATTTCATTTAGCCCGCCCCAAATCGTGTATAGGTTTCAACAATTGTTTGTCTCTTTTTCTCATATGCTTATAGAACCGAGCATAAAGAGAGAGCTATATTTTGCGAGTTTGTCAACGATTTGTCACAAATTAGTATGGTCTCTTTATATTGTTACTCTGAGGACCATCTCCTTCAGCCTCATAACATACCCCAATTGGGGATGCCAAAGTCCCACTGGCTTCAGACGGTTGTGAGCAGTTGGGACTCTTGTGCGATTTTCACTTAATTTAAATAATATATCGTGAGATAGTAGGATTGTTAAGGGCTAGCTTCGCTTCTTTGGAGAGGAAGCTTTGGCGAACTCTGGTGTCATGAAATTTGAACACCTTATTGTGTCTATAATTTGAAAATCAACGCAACTGTTTTATACTCACGATGTCACTTCCGTCAGCTATGGAGCTCCATTTTACTGTCTCAAAATAAGCAAAACGTTAAATTGTTTATTCACTCAAAAGAAAAAAGATTTTTGAGTGTTGAAATTTCGGACGAAGCCAAAAGTTATATTTAATGCTTGTACATAAGTAGGTATACTTTTAAAAATTATGAAAAGTTAGGTTAAAAGAAATACTGCCCTCTTTTGTGATAAGTAACATTGCCCCCAATTCAATGGAATCCATTTTACATTAATGAAAAGTCCAATGATTCTTCCCATAAAATATTTAAATTCGCAATTTCTCGGTTCGAGCTTCAAATTAGCTTGGAAAAGTGGATTCATTGGCTTGAAGATGTTTCCAGCTGCGAAACAGAGTAGAAAGATGTTCGGAAAGTGAGAAGCAGAGCTGATTGGATGAATTAGAAACCGATTCGCTTTAGCTTGTTTAAAAAAAGTGTAATATACGAGTTTACTTGCAGTTATTTCCCGGCTTTGCCCGAGTTTGTACAGACTTTTTTCACGTTGAAATATATCGCCAGAAAGCCAAAAGGGGTGTAGGGTCATTTTGGTAGGTTTACACCAGAGCACCTTAAAGTTTTTTTGTTTTACAATAAATTTCATAAGCCTTCAGTATCTGATTGTATTTTGAATAAAAAACGTTGACTCAGGTAACTCAATGCTCTTACTGAGTTACCGGAAGCGATAAAAAGCTAAATAACGTCCCAAACTTGTGTCGCTTGAGTCAAGCCTTCTCCCAAATGGTAAATATATTTTAGATGACTGAAGGGCCACAAAAGTCTTCAGAATCAAACGAGAGTCATTTTTGACCAAAGTGTCGCTTAAGCCCTTTTGAACATGCTATAGGAGGGTAGCGCATCTCCCACCAATCAGAGTGGTAGATATTCTAAGTATAGCCCTGGACCACCATTCAGAATCAAAACGTTGCTTGAAATAGCCTTAACCGTGTTTGGTGACTAGATTTGAATAGCCAGGTAATTCCCAATCTTCGTCTTCCCCATCTCCTTCCCTTCTCCATCACATCTATCCTCACAACATAACCCAATTGGGGATGCCATAGTCTGACTGGCTCTAGATGGTTGGGAACAATTAAGACTCTTGTGCGATATTTACTATAAATTTTTCTTACATATTCTTAGGTGAAAATGACAACAGAACTTCAATTGGTGGCAACTCACCCTAATACGGGAATTATAGGATATTTTTACAGGCTTTGAAGATCACGAAAGTCAAAAAAAAAAAAATAAGTTGTCCGATTTGTATCGCTTTATATCATCAAAACAAAAAACTTTGAATAAACTAACCGTTGAGAAAAACATGAAAACGCCGCTTCAAGATCAGTTCAAACATTCTAACAGCACTTATTCTAAATTCAAATTTCTAACTTACACCGTAAACTCAATAAAGCATACAAAGGTGTAAGTATATTTTTAAAATACAGGTAAAAAAGATTCCCCTTATTCCCAAGCGTGACGCCCGGCGATGGGAACATTATCAGGGAATCCGTTGGCTTTTTAAGAGGGGTGCCATTACCTCCCTCTTGTGCTACCTTCAGGCAGTTGAGCGTTCTCAGGTTGCGTTTTGTTCGACCTTATTCAGATTAAGGTTGAAATAGTCGGCGATGCGTTGCTCTGATATTGATGTGTGGATATGTTTTTACACGGAACCAGTAGTTTGGTACTACCCTTGGAGTAACGATATAAGGAAGTATAGCTAAATACATTTTTACGCAACCTATACAAACTTGCGATAAATCACTTTCTTCGGGTTTACACGTCGAAAACCGTGAGAGAGAAAGAGACAAGAAAAGTTCTCACATAATATAGCACCACCGTTCGGTATGTAAGCACGTTCTCCATCTCCCGCGTCTCCGGCGATACCGCCCACTACGTTTTGATATGCGACATAACTGGACATAAGTTCACGGTTTTTTAGGTTATGTGCTATATTTTTGTTTTAAACAATACTTTGAAAAAGTTTTCATACAAATAAACAAAAAAAAATTGTCGACATGTGCTATGTATGGATGTATAAATACCCTAGCCCTAGTCCCAACCACGCCCAGGTCTAGCAGAGTCAGGTAAAAATCATCAATACTGACTACAAAAGCGCTTCCTCCTGTATATTATTTCTCTGAGATACTACCAGAGTTTCAAAATTTTTTTAGAATTAAACAAGGGAAAAATACTGATCGAACACAATGGAAAAATCCAGGATCAATCAATATGACCTAAAAAATATAATATGGGGGTTACTAGGTACTTTTTCTCCATCCAGGGCCGGTGCCGTGACATATCGCCCCCTGTGCAGTAAGTACCGATTTCTCCACCCACAAATCGAAGGAATCACATTTGGAAGGTATTTACAAGCTCGTTCTATTTCACGAATTCATACGAGAATGAACAATGAACTGTAAGAAAAAAAGTTCATTTTCGTATCACACAAAAGGATAAAATTGACAAAATAGCTGACAGTAGTGATGTTCATATCTGAAATAAGCTGTCACTAAAAGCAACTACTTTTGGAACCAGTTACCAATAGCTATAGACAAGATAGTGCAGATGTGGGATTTCATTAATATATTTTTATTTTACCAAAGTATGCATGATTAAAAAATAAACCTCCAAAAAATATTGCTTCAAACGCATTCTAAAAAAACAAATGAGCCCAGTCACCGGTACCATGTCACCGGTTCATTTCGACTGTCGGGAAGAAATAACGGGCATGCTTATTGGTTACAGCCTATATAATTCTGTGACAAAAATCTCTTTTCCATACATTTTCGATAGTCGTTAAATGCCAGCGTAATAGAAAACGTAATTATCCCATGATGTGCGTAATTTTTAAATGTTTTGTGGATTTTTTAAAATATGATTTAAGGAATATTTTAATTAAATTTAAATATGATTTAAGGAATATTTTAATTAAATTTAAATAAGATTTTTATTTTCGCGGCGCCCCTTCAAAGATGGCACCTATATTTTTTGCACAGTTTGAACCTTAGAGTAATAATATACAAGAGGTAACGCTGTAGATCGATCTGTAGTCAGTTTTTACTAGGTTTTACTGACTCGGTTGAACCTGGGCGTGGCTGAGACTAGGGTTAAGGTATTCATCTTGAAGTAACAATAAATGGAGGGATAGCTAATTTTTTACCCAACCCATCCGAAATTGTAATAAATCACTTTTTCCGAGTTTTTACATCGTACACCATGAGAGAGAAAGAGACAAAAATTTCTTGGAGCGCTTCTATATACTGTCGCAATGATCTTAAGCTGGTTATTTTTGCTGGTTAACGGCGGGACTCCGCCCACATTTTTTATTTTGCCACTAAACTTGACACAACTAAACGGTTTTTAGGTTAGATGCTATATTTTTGTTGATAAAAATACTGTTAAAAAGTGGCTATACGAATATACAAAAACATTATGTCGATATGTGATATGAATGGATGTATAAATACCGTAGCCTTAGTCTTAGCCACACCCATTTGCGCCGAGTCATGTTAAAATCATCAAAAACAAGTCCAAAACTAACTTCACTGCCTTGGCTTGGGCTACCTCTTGTATACTATACATCCATTCATAGCACATGTCGACACAATGTTTTTGTTTATTCGTATAACCACCTTTTCACAGTATTCTTATAAAGATAAATATACCACATAACCTAAAAAACCGTTGAGTTATGTTCAGTTTAGTTGCACATCAAAACATGTGGGCGGAATCCCGGGAAACGCACGAGTCAAAAAACATGGTTACAATACTTTGAAGCGGTGTGAAATTTTGCCAAAATTTTGTTGTCTCTTTCTCTCTCACGGTATACGATGTAAAAACCCGGTGAAAGTAATTTATCGCAAATTTGTTTAGGTTGGGTAACACAAATTAGCTCACTCCATAGATATTCTTACTCCGAGGTTTGAACGTATGGTGGATCCCGCACTGCTTCCATACAGTAATTACTTTCAGTAAAAAAGTCAAAGCAATTTTATCTGTAATAATTAAGAATTATTTATTTTTGTTCAACACTATTACATATTTTGTTTTTAATTGTTTTGTGGGACTTGGGATGCAAGCTAATTCTCTATAATTAATGTAAAATTGTCTAATAATCATTTTTTTTGTATCTGAATAAATTATTGTATAGAACCTTGGAGGTGATTTTTAAACAAAAACGGTGCTAAAAAAATATTGTAATGTTTTTAATATTGATTATTGACAAAATATCTTAAGGTCGAAATTAGGTTGCGACAGATATTTAAACTCGGAACCTTTACTCTATCCGGGAGTAATGTCTTTGCCAATTGAGCTTAGTTACAATAGGTTTCTTGACTGCAACTTTCCAGGTCGTCTGTTGTTGAACCGTGAACAGTATTGTCTACCATCGTCAGGTAAGTTTGGTTGTTGGTTAGGGCTTACTCTGTTGGGTGAGTAACACAGGTGCGTGGGTACTGGAGCACGCGACACAGGATGTGCCAGACGGGAGCAGGTGGATTCAAGCTGTTTTAAGGATGAACCTTTTTGTAATTTGATTATACGCACAACAACTCCAACTGCCCGGAACCAGAGGTCATTTCTGGATTGTTGTCAAATGGGGGAGGAAAGGGCGAAATTAATATTTGAGTTTTTATTTTATTTTGTATACTGAATACCGCACAAGAGTCCCAACTGCTCCCAACCGTCTAGAGACAGTGATACTATGGCGTCCCCAATTGGGGTATGTTGTAAAGCTGAAGTTAGTGTAGAGGAGAAGGAGATGAGAAGAAGAAGGTTGAGAAGTACCTGGCTGTTCAGATCTAGTCACCAAACGCGGCTAAAGCCATTTTTAAGCAACAATTTTCGATTCTGAATGGTGGTCTTTCACCAGGGCGATACTTAGGGTATCTACCACTCTGGAACGTGCCGCAAATATACTTTATACTATTTTATATGACTTACGTGTGTTATGACACATATTAATTAAATAAAAGTTGTTTGCACACGCCGGGTTTAAATCAGCGACCTTTGGATTCGTAGTCGAGCGTCTTACCACTCGACCATGGAGGCCATCAAGTAGAACCAAGCTATCTAGATCTGTTCACAAAACATAGCTATAGGGTAATAATGGGCAATTTACCAACAAATAAAAAAAATGTACGTTCAAGTAAAATAATTCTAAATAAATATCTAAATTCATTGAAGTAATATTTATTCTCTATATAATCTCAATATCGTAAATAAATCATCAGAAAACGGCTGAAAACTTTTTTTTTAATACACCTCTACGTACAAAGTTATGTTGAGTTACATAAGGAAAATATTTTGAAATTAGAATTAACTTTAAAGCATTAATAATAAAGCCGAGGATCCGGGTTCGAGTCTCGGTTGTGACCATTGTCTTTTTATTTTCTGGATTTTTCTGTTTCATATTTGTGTTGTTGATTATTGATCTAATTGAAATATTTAAAACATATTATTAAAACTGCGCAGAAACCTACTTTTTATTTTTATTTTGGCGTTAGTGGAAGCTTTTTCTAAAGTCATCTAAGTCGTCTTCAAGGATTTTAAAAGTTTTATTTATTGATTGCCTTTTAGTTGTTTTTAAGTTTTTGGGTTCTAACGACTATCAAACTAGGCTTCTGCCCGTAGATATTACTATATTCTAACATATTATATGTTGTTATTTGATGAGATGATGTTATTTACTCAATGGTTCAATATTGATTTATTTCATTTTTCGTCACAAATCAACACTCATTTTATTTTGTTATTTTTTTAAGTGACTACCTTTTCGGGTGTTGAGTATCCCTGTCAACGAAGGGTGTAAGCCCCGATAAGGAGTGGAGGGATGTGATTATTGAAGCGGTGCATAAATTAGCCGGTGGACGTTAGGTACTTGTAGGTAAGTCTACAAAACTATGTCTACCTTTTAAAATGGTGTCGCTAGACGTCTGTGAACCAGACATTAAACACCGAATGTAAACCAGCGACCATTAATATATTTATTGAATTAATTTTACTCCGTGGCCAAACCTACGAATCCGGAGGTCGCGGGTTCGAATCGCGGCGTGTGCACGAAAATTAATATCGTCGCCGAAAAGGCAAAAGGGCTAAAGCGCCATATTAGGAAGCTTACACCGGAGCACTTGTAAAGTTTTTTTGTTCTACAATAAAACTCATAAGACTTCAGTACCTGGTTGGATTTTGAAAAAAAAAATTAACTCGATGCTCTCACTGAGTTACCTGAAGCGACAAAAAGTTTCAAAATTCCCAAATTTGTGTCGCTTGAGTCAAGCCTTCTCCCAAATGGTAAATATATTTTATATAGCTGAAGGGTCACTAAAGTCTTCAGAATCAAACGAGAGTCAGAGCTTTCGATGCAGAAAAAAAACTGATCATAACTGCATATTTGACTCATTATTTTATTAAGGTGTCGCATAAGCCCTTTTGCCATTCCAGCAACTATATGTGATATTTCACATGTTATTTAAATTAAAATATATAGTAGGTGCCTATATTTGCGGAACGTGCCAGAGTGGTAGGTATTCTAAAAAAAAATAAAGTCATTTAAATCATCATTAAAACATTTGTACCAAATGAATAAATGTCAGTACAGCTTAATATTACAAATTCAACATAAACAAATTACTTAGATAGATAATGTAATATTTCATGTGCCCTTTTTTTTGAGGTTACTTCCTTTTTTGTTCACTTTTAGTTGTTATCCGTAAAAAATACGGGATGTAACTTGACTTGCCAAGAAAAAATATTGGTTGGTTTAATCCACCCATTTTAAATATAAAATAATGTCTGCTGAAACACATTACTGGTAGGTACTTTATTAGGTAGGGAGAGATATAAAAAGCTCATTTTTTTAATTGATAATTTCAATTAATAACAGTTCCAAATTTGAAAAGTTTACACTTGTACGTACTCACTGGGGTAAGTATATTGTTTAATGTATTTAAATCCTGGTTTATATTAATTGTTGTGAGTGTTTTTGTGACTATGACATAGACTTTCTATGTAACCTCAGTGAAGAGTTAAAATTAGAAATATAAAAAAACTGCAATGTTTAACAACTATAATTCAATACACTTACCTTCACACAGAATCACCGAAAGTTTAAGCAGATATGAGAATTATGTTCAATGATTAGAAATGTACCTACTTTCCTAGTGTATTTCGCGGTACCTACTTTCAGCGTATTATTAAGTACCTAACCACAAAGTAGCCTGTCAACTAGGTACTAATTGTTACTTAAAATCAATTATCTTTAATTGTTTCCCGGTCATGTCAACATTCGTGTCGTTCTATCAAACATGCATTTTTTTATTGAATAGACAAACACGCCATGACATCTTGCAGATATCCAAGTATTTTTTTGCTAACACTAATTATAAATTAAGTTTACTTATAAATTTTCTACGGCTTTGAAATTACGCCCGAATTTCCGCACTATTTTTTAAATTGAAATATGTGGAATGAACAATGGAATAGCGTCCTATTTATTTGAAACTTTAATTAGATATTTCAAAGCTCCATAGAGCAATATAAAAATTAGATTGTGAGCTGAAAATAGTTGTAATGATCTTAAAATTTCTTACAAAAAATGGTTCAAATGGATAAATAATAATGATTTAATAAAACAAATTTATAACTTTATTCCACTTTTTTTATTTTTTGTCTGGACCGGTTTCAGCCTATAACGGCCATCTTCAGACTAGTCAAAAAATAAAAAAAAGTGGAATAAAGTTATAAATTTGTTTTATTAAATCATTAAAATGGAATTCCACCATGAATAAACAGTAACAAAATTAGAAATAAGGATAAAAAATAATTTAAACTTTATGAAAAGTCAATTAATTATTTTCCTTCATAGAAAGCTTAATGTAATAGATCTACATGTATGCATATTTCTAAGGAGGCCAAATAAATATAATTATTTTGATATTTATTTGTTTAAAAAATATATTAACATCTTTTCTAAAAAAATCCACAGTGAAATGTGTAAATAATTTAAATATGACGGTAACGTTGGCGTGTTATCTTGGGATCGGAAGGAAGTTTTCGAACTTGGTAAAAAGAAGGTTAACATTGAATTAAGATCCTTCGCTATGTTATTGATTAAACGAATTTTTCACTCAGTTTTGATTGATAAAAGCCGTCGTAAAGATGCATCTATTCACTGTGTTGTATCGCTCAGCATAATAAAAATAGTTTTTTTCGTTTTTACCTTTCAGAATATTTAATTGTGATGATCATTATAACATTTTTACTAAATCGCATGTTGATTACCTATTGAATGAACAAGCTGGAAACAATAGGTGTTTACCAACGGAGAGAAAATTTTCATAATTGTAATTTTACAGGTAATCTATTATTTAATCTTACCCAACCTTAAATGTATAATTTACCATAATATGATATTATGTCAAAATTCACATTACCTTGACATAGCTAGAAAATCAAATAATTAATTTTAAGGTGAAATCTAATCTTATGATATCAAAGGTCTCCATTGATTTTTCACTGTTTTTTTGTATCTTACATTGTGCATACAGATTAAATTTAATTATTAAATAATATTACTTGCATATTTTTTTAGCGCAATTTTGTTAAATTCTACCCTGTGGCTGAATAACATTATTTATAAATTAAGAACTTGATTTTATTATTATAATTAGGTACCCACGTTGTAACTTAATACAAACTTAAACTAGGCCAATCTTTTTTCATCGAAAGGTATGAATATGTATATTTATTTAGTAATGCCTCTCTTAAGTTTTTAATTTAGTAACTTTGTAGTGGAAAATTAAGATAGAAGAAAAGCCGTTAGTAATAATTATGAAACAATGTCTCACTAATTAAATTTAACCCATAACCCCATATAATAATAAAAATAAGTGGATAACTTTTATAGCGCCGTTTTTGTGGGAAAATCACCTCAAGGGCACTTTAAAAATTAATTTATCTAACCTATAATTTATCACTTAAGCTTATAACTAATAACTTACAGTTAAGATTTATTAATAATGGCTTACAACTAATAACTTCAACTAGTGACTTACAATAAGGACTTATAGCTTGTGACTTACTACTGAGTATAACTTATAACTAGTGACTTACATCTAAGATTTCATTATTATTCATTTATTACCTCTTCATTATTGCTCCACATTTGCATGACTGTTCAACAATTCTTTTCTTGTGTAACGACATATAATAGAACAAGTTTCAAATTCTCCAAAAAAGAGGAATGAGAATTATACTTAGGCAAAATAGATATTCAAAAGTGGTAAAAATGTCAGACGAACTAAATTGGCTAAAAGTATTTACACATACAATAAAAATAGAAATAAAACTTGTTACCAAATTATTTACTGTCTACCTAATAATAGATTTTCCTATTTACCAAATATTTTTTAAAATAGTTAGTAATAAATATTTTTTATTACCCCACTCTTAATTTAAATAATAAAGAATCGTAAAGGTGTAAGAATGTTTATAATGTGCATAAATTGTATTGTCATTTTTCACTGATTTCTTCAGTGTATCCGAAGATACTTGTACCATGAACCAATGTTTAAATACCGAAGTTTCCATTTAAATTACTCGATGCTCTCAGTATCGCCCTGGTGAAGGACCAACATTCATAATCGAAACTTTGCTTGAAATGGATTTAGCCGTGTTTAGTGACCAGATCCGAATAGTCAGGTATTTTCCAACTTTCCTCAACTCCATATCCTTCCCTCCCACTACATTCATCCTCACAACACACCCTGATTGAGGATGCCATAGTCCCAATGGTTCCAGACAAAATTTACGTAAAACAAAAAAATAAATATCAAAATATTCGTTTCTCTAACTCTTTTTTTTTCATTGTCAATTTTTCGGGCTTTTCAACATATTTCATTTATACGTTGTTTAATATTAACGGTGATATATGAGGATATAGGATCTACGACATCTCACCAAATCGCAAACTTTCTCTTTCCAAACTAACACACATTTATGAATAATAATTAGTCACGTAATAAAATTTAAAAAATGTTTATACTTACAAATTTTAAAATTAATCCAAGGTTTTTCGGATGATACTGTCGAACAAAAAAAGGAATCAAAAAATTTACTACACACAAACTTCGAACCTAAATCTTTAATAAACACAGTTCACTATAATCATTTCACTTCACCAACATTTTTTTTCTTAATTCGGGAGTAAAATTCATGCGTGCAATAAAATAACTGTTGATGCAGACACGCTTTCTTCACAATAATTATTAGGTACTTAATTCACAGCATAAGTAATAAACAATTACAATAATTACAATAAACAAAATATTTATTAGGTACCTGTTTATTCAAATAAAACAACTGATTTAATTCTACAGCCGAAAAAAGCACGTTTGAAAAAATCGAATATTTTTCTCCGCTCGTTCACTCAAAAATGGAAAAGAGTTTTCGTGAAAAAAACACAGGGTGAGTTTGTACTGAATTTAAATTTGTACTTTTTCGAACGCAAGCTTGCCAAGTTATGAATTCACTGAGTAAGAACTAGTTGATATTATTACAAATAACGTTATAAGTACTATTATTTTATATTGTTTTATTATTATTATTGAACGAGAACCTTCTATGTTGGAGGATTGTTCTTCACTGATCCGGTGAGTAACCACGCCGGCTTGGCTCAGCTTACGGCACCTGTACTCAGCGTAGCGTGTATTTAGTTGAGTTTAGGTTAGTACTGCGAGTATCATTTATTCTACTGGGTTGAATTGGGGGGACGGGCGCCATTTTAAAATTATTTTTAAGTGCATTAAATTGAGGGTCGCTGAAGGAATTTATGAAACTAAATTATTGAAACGATTTGATAGCGTTTATGAAATCTCTTTCTTTATTCTACACTTAAAAAACTCGTGATCTTTACGATTTCAGAATGAGCTATTTACAATCTGCTTTAGTGAAGTAATAATATACGGAGAGAGAGCTAAATATTTTTTACCCAAACTATACGAATTTACGAAAAATCACTCTCCGGGTTTTTACGTGGTAAACCGTGAGAAATAAAGAGACAAGACACGTTGTCACATAATATCGCACCACTTTTAGGTAAGTGAGCAAGTTTTCCGTCTCCCGCGACTCCGGCGACTCCGCCTACTACGTTTTGTTATGTGACGTAACTTAACGGTTTTTGAGGTTATATCCTATATTTTTGTTGAAAACAATACTGCAAAAAAATTGGTTATACAAATAAACAAAACATTATGTCGACATGTGCTATGAATGGATGTAAAAAGGTGTGTCCATGAAAACCCTACCCACGCCCGAGTCAGGACAAAATCAACAACCCTGACTACACTATTTTTAAAAACTATCCCTCCTGGTATATTGTTGCCCTTTAGAGTACATAGAGTGGTACCTATCCAAGGCAGTGTAGTCAGTTTTTGATGATTTTTGCCGAACTCAGCAGATCTGGGCGTGGCTAGGACCAAGGCTAGGGTATTTATACATCCATTCATAGCACATGTCGACATAATGTTTTTGTTTATTCGTATAACTACTTTTTCGCAGTATTGTTATCACCAAAAATAAAGCATATAACCTAAAAACCGTTTAGTTGTGTCGAGTTTAGTCGCATATGAAAACATGTGGGCGGAGTCCCTGGAGACGCGGGAGACCAAGATCATCCTTGCAGTACATAAAAGCGTTGTGTTATTTTTGTTGTCTCTTTCTCTCTCATGGTGTACAACGTACAAACCCAGAGAAAGTGATTTATCGCAAGTTTGTATAGGTTGGTTAAAAAGAATTAGCTCTCTCTCCATAGATTGTTACTCCAAGTGTTGCCCTGAGAAAGTTATTCAGATGTGACCTTAGAGTAACAATATAGAGAGACTGTCCTAATTATGAGTCAAATCGTTCATACTCGCAAAATATAGCTCTCTCTTTATGCTCGTTTCTATAGACATATGAGAAAAAGAGACAAACAATTGTTATTAAGAACATATGATTTGGGGCGTGCTAAAAGCCGTGTAACCATTTTTTCAATATATTACTAACTTCACAGTGTTTAATTGTCAGTCGAATTGACAGACAAAAAGCTTAAAATATATAATTACTTAAGTGAATTTAGTGCAATATTAAAAAAAACGATCTTGCTATATGTGCAGTTGTTGGTTGTTTCGACTGAAGTAACAAAGGACCAAAAAAATCAGTTTCCACAGGTATTTATCCAAGAATTCGTATTTTTTAGTTTGACCTCAAATATTTTACATGCTAACCTACAAAACAACTTGTTACCTACATCAATATTTAGTCAATCTTTGCATTATTTGTTTTGATATAATAAACTCCCGTTTAAAATGAGTTTGAATGCATTCCTTATATGTTTTACTTCGATAGATATACGGGATTCTGACGTAAATTTGTATGAATGGGGATTCCCTGATTAGTCCAACATCTGAACGTATCCATGTCTCTTTCTTTCTCATGTAGCAACTCGAAATTGTTCGCGAACAGATAAAGACGGAATAATGTTTATCTTTACGGTTTTCTTCACATCCGATTGGCTGGAAGCATTTACGTCATACCTCCTTTGGTCAATGCTTGGTCAAAAAGGAGCGTCAAAATTTCGCAAAGTTAGGTCTCTATATATTGTTACTCTAAGGATGTGACATGGCTGTATTTAGTCATCTCTTTAATTTATATTCTTCAAACTACACATTTAAATTCAACTCATTGCACATTCCTTTTAAATACACTCAAAATTCGCACCCTAAGAATTATTGAAACCTATTGAAAATAGCTAACCTAACTTTTTGTTAAAGATACTATTCACTTCAAATTCGACTGTTATGAACATAGATATATTGGATATTCGTACAGTTAAAAATGATTATAAAACCAATAAATTAGAACGCTTCTAAGGTAAATAGGCCAAAAGACAATATATAGGGTCCGCCAAATAACTTTTTTTTTTTCAACTAGTGCTTATTTCGTGAATGGTAACACTTAGCTCATGTCTGATTTGACAGATAATTAGTTTTATCCTTCCGCTGAGCGAATATGGTTGTGTATACGCTTGAACAACGCTGGGAAATATTGCGACATTACTTTGAAAATCATGGTAATGTTGCAGAATGTGTGCGAAAATTGCGTACGGTTTTTGGAAGAAGAGAAGCACCGTCAGCTCCGTATGTTCGTTATCTTGTGAAAAAAGTGAAAGAAACTGGCATCCTCATCGATAAACCAAAGCGTGAAAAGCCAAAAACAGTGCGTACACCCGAGAATATCGATGCTGTGGCAGAAAGTGTGCGTGAAGCGCCATCAACATCAATTCACCGTCGTTCTCAACAATTGAACATTTCGGAGACATCATTGAGACGAATTTTGCATAAAGACCTTGGTATGACGCCATACAAAGTCCAATTGGTTCAGGAGTTGAAGCCAACTGACCATCCAATGCGTTTTCGCTTCGCTGAGTGGGCCTGCGATCGACTTACAGAAGATGCCGATTTTGCCAAAAAAATCATCTTTTCGGATGAAGCTCATTTTGATCTTGGCGGGTATGTAAACAAGCAAAATTGTCGTATTTGGGGCACAGAAAACCCGCACGCATACATTGAAAAGCCGGTACACCCAAAACGAGTCACTGTTTGGTGCGGATTTTGGTCCAGAGGCATAATTGGGCCATTTTTCTTTGAAAATGAGCAAGGAGTGGCCGTTACAGTCAATGGCGATCGTTATCGGGCCATGTTGAACGAATTTTTGTTCACAAAAATTGAAGAGGAGGATATTGGCAACATTTGGTTTCAACAGGACGGCGCTACGTGCCACACAGCCGAAGCTACACTCGATGTTTTGCGCCCTTTTTTCAAAAAAAAAAAGTTATTTGGCGGACCCTTTATAACACTTGCAGGAGATACAATACTAGGTGATAAGTACTCCCTGCCCTGAAAGACCACCATTCCAAATCTAAACGTTGCTTGAATTGGTTTTAGCCGTGTTTGGTGACCAGATCCGAATAGCCTGGTACTTCTCAACCTTCCTCTTCCCATATCCTTCCCCTCCTCACTACCTTCAGCCTCACAACATGCCCCAATCGGGGTTGCCGTAGTCTCACTGATCTTAGACGGTTGGAAGCAGTTAAGACTCTTGTACGGTAGACACTGTAAAAAAAACAGATATTTCTCTTACTTAGTAACAATGATCTCCAAAAGACGTACAGAGGGTCAACTTTTAGATGTGACCGTAACATTATACCTATGGCACCCCCAGCTGGGGTATGTGGTGAGGCAAAAGGAAATGGAGTGGGAAGAAGTTGAAGAAGAAAATTTTGTTCGAACACAAGATTGGTACCAACTCGTATCAAGTATAAGATGAGAGGACCGGGTTTTTGTTCCGCGCCGTCGGGCTGGAAACCTACGGGTTCAATTGCCGTCCATGAATCGTATTTTTTTTTTTTATACAATATATATAAACTAGTTCAGTCTAGATACACACGTCAAAAGGGACATGGTGAGTAACTCGCGAAGTAGAGTAATCGGAATAAAATTTCTAACTTTTTTACATGTGAGCGAAAATTAGCAGCATTGTTTTCGCAGACATTAGCGCCCTACGCAGCGATCTAACGAACCGTGTACAGAAGACGGCTTAGCGTATTAATACTATCAGAAGACTGGATACACACGTCAAAAATGGTGAGTAAATCGCGAAGTAGAGTAATCGAAATAAAATTTCTAACTTTTTTACGTGTGAGCGAAAATTACCAATATTGTTTTTGCAGACATTGGCGCCCCACGCGGCGATCTAACGAATCGTGTACAGAAGACGGCTCAGCGTATTAATACTATCAGATGACTATAATTAGGTACTATCCGCGCCTTAGCGATTCGCCGCCTGGAGCGGACAGCTCCAATTGCGCCTGCACAGGACTGGCCCTGCATCCCCCTTACAATTTTTCCTTTCTCTTTGTATATATTTTGGCTGTACTATTTTAGTCATCAACTGCTATAAAACAAAAATGTCGAATTGTCTAAAACAAAAAAAAAATAACTTAAGAAGCACCCTAATTTTTCGACTCCAGCCCTGCTTCATATAAAACTTTCATGAGGACAACAATCACATTCGTTGCGTATTCTGCTAAGAATTTTCTACTGTTGCAAATACACCACTGAGGAAATATTTTTTTATATGTTTATTGCCATTACATAAAACAGTACATCAAAAAAACGATTTCATCGCAGACAAAGTAAAACATTTCTTTATTTTTACAGAGTTGGAAAACAAATGTCTACCGCTCTAAATAGATGCAGAGTTTTTTTTACTCCTAATCTGAATAGAGCTTTTTTTCTGCAATTAAGAGTTTTAACATGGGTCGTTTATGTTTACAACGACTACAATATATGTTATTTGCCAGCGATTTCAATATAAAAATAATATACAAGGGATAAAAAAATAGTGGGGCCAACGGCACGCGGTGTTCCCAAGCGGTCACCCATCCAAGTACTGACCGCGCCCAATGTTGCTTAACTTCGGTGATCGGACGAGAACCGGTGTGTTCAACATGGTATGGTCGTTGGCGAATGGTGTGTTAAAAACAACGTCTATTTGTTGTTAATTTTGAAAAGTGACATCTATTATCAACGTAGCAAACTATTTTATGAATAATAAAAAAAATATATATTTGACTATCGCGCAAGAGTCGCAACTACGCGGAGTCAGGGGAACTATATGGACATCCAATTTTTTTAAATATTTTGGGTAGAAGACTATTTAAAATACCACGCTATTCAGAAGTAGTCCATAAACACGGCTCAAACCATTTAAAGCTACCTTTCGATTCTGATTGGTGATCTCTTTTCACGCTCTACACAGCATAATTGTGATAATGTATCACTATAGAACGGGTTAAAAAAAAAATTCTTTATTTTATTTTATTTGCTTGTTAAATACTAATAAATAACAGACATAATATAAAAATGATTTGCGCTCGCTAGTGAGCTCTGTCTTCAGAACCAAAAAGCTTAACGTTTTGCAAAAGAAATATTAGTTTCAAAGATTTGAAAAAAATCCGCTAGGTGACAGTAACACAAATACGTTTTCAAGGTCCTTTGTCGGTTACAAATAGGGATGCTGATATCGGAAATTGTGTGTTCCTGCTATTCCAGGCACCGGTGACTGGCGAGGAGCTGGTTATTTATCCAGTTATTTTAGAAACTGGCTCCTTTTGCCAGAAAAGTTCCACGAAGGTTTTTTATTATTAATAAGGGATTCCTGTGATATTTTTTTATGAAACTTGGAACCGGTTCCTCGTTTCTCGCCAAATACTGGTTTTCAAAAACAGATATTTCTCATTTTTATGAGATCCCGGATGCGTATATGCGGAAAAATGTGGATATCCGGAAAAATGCAAGGCTGATGTAAGCGTAATGAATATAATCAAGAAAGGGACTCTTAGATGGTAGGGCATATAGAGCGAATGAACGAAGAAAGGAGTGTGAAAAAAATATATGATGCGAAAGTGAATGAAAGAAGAAGTCGGGGACGCCCGAGGAAGACATAGCACGTTCAAGTGAATCAAATACGGGCCATGTGAAGAGTATGTATGAGACGATGTATGAATGTGAATGAAGCAAAAAATGTGTCCCAAGACAGAGTTGTATGGCGGTCCATCCTCTCTGCCTACACTTCGGAGAAACGGCGTGATAGTTATTTAATTAGCTTTTTTTTTTAAAGGAACCAGTTCCTCGGAGACATGAAATCGACGGTTCCGGCGACCGGCTTGGAACCGGTTCCTTTTAACCGGAACAGAAATATTCACCATCTCTAGTTAAAAATCCAAACCGTAGTACGTACGTACGTAGTCCCTCACGTTTTTTATTGCATTCGATCGTAGTGGGGAGCAAGCGGAAAAGTGTTTCGAAGGTTCCGTTCGTGCGTTATAACTAGTTAGTTACTTTTGTTCCTTGGATCTTGCCGTTTGCACGTCAGGTAAGGTTTACCTTTAATTACAAAGCCGGCGTAATCATTTTCAATCGATCAAATTCGCTATTATTTCACCCGTCATATTTTAGTCGTATTATCCTTCTGTCAGTTGATAAAACCACGTTATATTTTGACATTTTAACTGCGTTCTTATTGTCACGGTTAGTCAATTATTATCTACATTTTCCTGTGAAGCTTGAGATGTAATTTTTCCTCGTTTTGTGAAAGTAAACCGCGTTTAAAATCGCACGATTCTGAGACCCGCGGATTGCGCAATTTAATGGCTTTTGACACAACATCAACGATCTCGCGTTTTTAAATAACCGGCATCTCGTACGTTGTAAATCGTCCGAGTTCAATTTGACGAATAAACCCGCCGCTTTTGTAAGATGTATTGTAGAGTAACCGTCCTAGATTATTCTCGAAACTTCTTTGTTAGTAAATGTGGTATTATTTTGCCGATATTTAGTTCGGCGGCACGTGGAACGTGAAAAAGCCCGCTCATTTTTTAATGTCAGCGGTTTGTGGCATGAAAAGTGAACGTAGGTTTTGAAACGTTTCATATTTGCCTTACGTATTACATAAGTCTGCGTCATTTTAGATTTGAATTGAAGCAGGTACCTTCATACATCGTTTTTCCTTATAACGGCTAATGCATGTCTAATATAATAACATTTAATAATAGTTGCACAATCTAAAATTATCTACAAAACTACTTTATTTTGTATATTTTTTTATTTGAATATCACACAAGAATCCCAACAGTGGGATTTATGGCATTCCCAATTGGGTATGTTGTCAGGCTGAATTGTTGGGGAGGGAAAGGAAACGGAGAAGAGGAAGGTTGGGAAGTACCTGGCTATTCAAATCTGGTCACAAAGTATGGATAAAGCCATTTCAAACAATGTTTCGATTCCGAATGATTGTCTTTCACCAGGGTGATACTGAGAGTATTTACATCTAATTTATATTTGCGAAATACGGCTTGACACAACTATCTTTACAGTTGGCGCCGTTGCTTGTGTAGATTTTGTGAATATAAAAAATATATATTTAAAAAATACTTTGTTCGTTAGTTCCTCCATTGGCCGCCCGCAAAGCTAACTGTGTCAAGCTGTATCTTATAAACTTATTGTGTATATTTAACGTAAGGTATTTAAAAAATATATTAATTAGTTTCTAAAACATGGAAATTGTTCTAAAATTGTATAATATTTACGTCAGAGTAGCGGAGCTGCATTTTAGATTTTTAGCAATTTATATCTTAAATGAGAACGATTGATTAAAGCGAAACCGGTTGGTAATAATATATAAATTACAATCAGTTGTTAAAAAAGTTGTTTCAATTCAATTAGTATTTATAACTTTGTTGTGACAAGGCTTCATTGTTCAAAGTTTTTTTTTTTTTTCACATGAAAACAATTGCTTATGAAATTACTATAAATATTACAACTACCCATGCTGAATTCAAATTAATTGTAAAAATAAGTATTTTTATCTTTGTCGTAAAAATGTTTAATTGATTGGCTGTAAATTCATAAGAAAAACACTCATTTTAAAATACATTTCAATTATATCAGCAACGTAATTATGGATGCATTAATTTCCTTGAAATTAGACATACTGTATCATGGGCTTATAAGCTATTGCTTACTTACTTATAATTCACTTTGTTCAAACGCACGCAATGTGACTAAGATGACCATTAACATAGTTAAGGTATTTATTTGTGTTAAATTAGTGTAATTCAGACATATTTATGCTAATTTAAACAAATTAGTTCTGTCGAATTGAAATAAGTCTTGATTTTAGTAAATAATGTCTTGTTCATGTCATACAAAAGTTGACTGACGTTTCAGTATCAGTAGAATAACGACTATAATCTGATACTTATTGCTTACAAAAACTATCCTTACATAACCAAGTTTACCATAATTACAGTTAGCAGCCCTTCACACTAGCAACCAAATTACTGCAAAAGTTTTGCACAGTCTAAGATTTTCACAACGGTTATTGGCAACTAATAAGGACTATCTCGTCTTTTTTAATATCATTGGCTAAGGATTATTGCTGCATTTTTTACTAAATATAACAATAACAGGTTAGGTTAGGTAGAGATATTGGAATCCACAAAAATCTCACCCGGAATGGATTAGTCAAATAAATAAGTTATGCACAAAGACTGGTTTAGTGGCTGAGTGATTCCTAGCATCAGGTTCCCACCCAGGAGTCGTGAGTTCAATTCCTCTGCTAGCTAAGTCCTCCATCATTACACAAGCAACATTTTCCGCTTATAATGATGGTAGTAGGAGTTTTTCAAATATTGCCAGGTTATTATTACTCTAGAAATGACCTCATCATGAAATCCCGTCAGATCCCGAATTCTAGTCTAGAAGCTCATTGGAGTAAGTTATTGACCCCATCAATCCGCTTCCAGGATGGACTACCTCTTAATGTTATTATTATTATCAAAGTGATTTAAAAACATGTCAATAAGCTTCGTTTCTACTCTACAACGGTAATTGAACCCGCAGCCTTCCAAATAAAAGTCAAATGATTAGACGTCCCCGCACCATTGCATTGAAATTACATCATTTCTCGGCGGTTTCTAGGTGATATCGTCACTGTTATCTAGGCACGCACACAATGTCAAGTGCGTTAGATTGAAGACTCAGCTTGATTTCAATCTCTAACTGTTTTGTGTTTATCATTTTGTAAGATTACCCATCCTTATCTCTCCATGCGCCTTCGTGCATCTTTTAACAGACGTACGTGAGACAGCTTATTCAAAATTGTAATCAAAGAAAAGATGTAATATATCTGCAGCTTGACACACTTAACTGTCGTTGGCGTTGCTAGTGAAGATTTTGCGATTAAAAAATAAATAAAATAGTTTGTTTTGTGTTTGAGCTGAAGCTAGTGATCATGTCATTTCTCCCCAAATATTGTTAGATAGGATGCAACGTCAGACACCTTTGCTATGATGCACTTCTTGCTTCATTCTCATGCATGCATCTTCTCATGGGTACTCTTCTGTTATTCAGTATTGGATTCACCATTAATAGGACGGAATGTCAATCCAAGTCATTCCCATAGGAATCTGTTAGATGGAATGTCAATGCAAGTTATTCCCATAGGAATCTGTTATTTTGCACCTCTGATATAGAAGTAACTAACTAACCATCACGCCTTTTCACCGCAGGGTAGGCAGAGAGGATGGACCGCCATACAGCTCTGTCTTGGCACACACTCCTTGCTTCATTCACATTTATACATACTCTTCTGTTATTCTGACTCTTCACATGGCCCGATTAAAGTATTTAATTCACTTGAATCGTGCCATGTCTTCCTCGGGCATCCCCAACTTCTTCTTCCATTCACTTTCGCATCATATATTATTTTCACACTCCTTTCTTCGTTCATTCGCTCTACATGCCCAAACCATCAAAGTGTCCCTTTCTTGATTATATTCACTACGCTTACATCAGCTTTGCATTCTTTTCGGATATCCATATTTATATAGAAGTAATTTAAAATAACAACCTAAATTAGTTAAACTAAAAATTCTACACGCCGAACCCGTGCTCAACATTTGCATGCGGTTGGCATTCACCACATGATAACGGGTCGCTTGTTCGACTTGTTTAGCTCGGCTGTGGAATGATTTACCAACTTCTGTGTTTCCTCCCTCCTACAACGTGGGTCTCTTCAATAGCCTGATTCACTCCTTTTCTTCCTCAAAAAGACCTTCCACACAGCATCTCCAAAAATGACACACCCTGAAATTATTTCTCTCAGGGCCTGCCTCCTGCGTTGAGTTAATATAAAAACATAAAGATTTATGTAAAAAAATGAATTAGCAATTCTAAGTTACTAGCAAACTCTTATTGATTTTTCATTTCTATTTCAAACATATATTTGCATGTCTTTCATAAAACTATTTTTTAGTTGCTTTAAATACCATATTTGGCCCTTCTTTATGCCAATTATTTTGCTAATGTATTTATTTTTTTACTTAACTCTAGAGCAGACATTGTCTAGTGAGGCGTTTAACATACATGTAATTGTAAAAACTAAAATAATTAATGCTAAGGTTGCCGGCAATGAAAATTTAATGAATGCTTAATAGTAACTTGGTATTCCATGAATAATATAAACTCCATGTACTAAATATTTTTATTTAATCTCAACGTGCTGGTATGATAATCAGTTTTTTAATGGTTTTTTCCTGCCATATCAAGTGTGATAAAGTGACATTCACATGCTATGTTTTATCTTTGTCATAATATTGTATAATTGCAAAAGTAGCTTATACCATAATAATTTTAATGTAACAGTTGATTGTTACATTGTACAAAAATTTTTGAAATTATTATCAACACCCATTTTATAAAATGGATGTGATTCCATTAATTAAGATCAATAAATAATAGAGGTAAAGTTAATAAACCCACCCATTCTAGCATAAAGGCATTTTTTTACATATAAATAACAAAGCAAAAATACTAAACATAGTTAATCTAGAATATATGATGCGAAAGCGAATGGAAGAAGTCGGGGACGCCCGAGGAAGACATGGCGCGATCAAGTGAATCAAATACTCAAATGGGGCCATGTGAAGAGTCAGAATAACAGAATAGTATGTATGAGACAATGTATGAATGTGAACGAAGCAAGGAGTGTGTGCCAAGACAGAGTTGTATGGCAGTCCGTCCTCTCTGCCTACCCCTGCGGTAAAAAGGTGTAATGGTTAGTTAGTTAACCTAACACTGAAGAGATATGACGATAGAAGTGTGCTGTGGACATGTTTGAATCAAGCACAATTTTTCCTTACTTCTGGTAAAATTGATTGAAATTCTTTTTTGGGCAGATAATTCATTTCATTGGCTTGGGAGTTGTAAGGTAAATTGGCAACAGCCGTTTATCTTTCCGATTGGTCTAGATTACAATTCTAGGGATTATCTGCTCATTGGTTTTAGTTTTATTAACAAATCCCTAAACAATAACGATTCGATATGTTCCTGGTAAAACTCTAAACTTAATAAAACTTCTTTAAATCTCGCTGAGCTCTGGCATCATGAAATGTGCCCATATTCTGTCCTGTGAAAGGTCAACCAGTGCAACGTTTTCAGCTCGCAAATATAATTTAGAAGTTATTTTGCTCACGCGTTCCGTTCATCTCACAGCGTTTCATTAGGAGTGTAATAGATTCCCGGCTCTGAATCTCCGAGTGAGCATCATAAAACAAAAATTAGATTAGAACTCGGAAGAATATGTCGTGACTGTTGTCACCTTATCACAAAACACTCACATAATTTATGATAACATTTTTAGGAGATAGATTTTTTTACACATATCCCATATTACATTAGTCGGCAACCTTTTATCATGCAAGAGGCGTTTAAAAAAAAAAAAATTCAAGTCATGAGATTCTGAATTCCTGCACAAATTTCTTATTATTTATTATCTGGTAGAATGTGATACAAATAATGAGGATTGTTTCAAATTACCTTATTTATTTTGGTAGTAATTTGGATCATTTGATTTTCCTTAAATTTTAAAAGATTTTTTTTTAATTCACGTACATGATGTTTTTTCTTGTATTAAAAATATTGACTCTCAACAGTTTTTTCGAATTCCCCCCTATTCTTTAATAGCCATTTTTGTAATGTTAGCATTAGTCTTATGTAAACAGCAGAAATGATTCTAGCAGCCCGCATGTCTTAATTTCTCGGTTAAACTCAAAAAAATCAGAAATTCTGAGGTTTACGTTTCGCATTCTATTTTCATCAGCCAACAATTAAAACTTTCTTTTTACAAATTGAAAAACTCAAGAGTTCTTCAATGAAATACTAATATGCTGAGGCATATGTCAAAAAAAAATCATTGCATCACTGCTTTGCAAACCAAGAACGCTACAATCTTATCAAAGCATTAAATTATCATTAATTGTATGATTGCCTCACCTTCTTTGTTGCAAATCATCCAGTTCAACATTCCTTGCCGTAGACTCGGAAACAATGAATTTCTGTTCCTCAATCATCACTCTACTAATTATGGGTATCATTCTCCACTGTCCAGAATGTCGAGACTTGTTAACTCAAGCCATGGTCTTGAAATTTTTGGTACCAGTCTAAATGATTTTTGTCATTCTTTACGACTCTACCAAAACTTTGACTTGACCTTGGCTTTGATTTGAATGTTCTTTCTTACGTATATTTTGTCCTATTGTCATTGCTTCATTTAATATTATGTATGTGCTGTTCTTTCTCTGTTACTCTTTTTTTCCCATTTTGTGTTATGTATTTTCTTTGTAATTGGACAATAGTCTGTTAGTTTACAAATAAATAATTTTCATTATTGCTATTTTGACATAACTGTGTTATAAAAGTCAAAGAGCTGTATTTAACCGCAGGTTGCCGAGCCATTCCCTAAAGCGTAATATCAAACATGTTGCATGTGTGATAAGCAATGACCTTGACCCATAAGCACATGTTTTCGCTATCGCATTCCATATTTTCCGCGTAGCCATCCAGCATAGGGGTGACGGAAAGTTTACGATAGGAATTCTATTTTACAAATAATATATACTCGTACAGTTTGACAAACACAACATTTACTGACGTCGTTTTTGATACCAGTGTATTTTAATATAAGTGTGCTAGAACGCAAATGTCTCTAGAGGACTCTTTCTCTGGATCGTATTACTGCATGAATTTTAGTTATGTTTGAAGTAGTATTTACGTCAAGTAATTGCTATTTGCAAATCTATCGCGTTACTGGAACTATTTTTTTGTCTTTTATAGTTATATCATAAATTATCCACTGTCGGGCTTGCAAATCATCTCCGTTCAAGCAAAAGACAACACCAAAATACAGTTTTGAGATCCTGTAATTTTAAAGTTAGGGTATGAAGGTAAAATCAAAATTTTGTGTTTTTTACGATGCTATAATGTACATTTTAAAGTTCTATCTACCTGAATAAAAATAATTTAAAAGCATTCCAATGAGAGTTAATCTTTGAGATTCCAATTTCGATATCTCTAAACTGTGTGTTCAGGGTTGGTATTTTTAGGTTGAATGGGAACGAAATGTGCTAGAATTTTATTATCAATTACGTCTAAAGGTGTGATATCGTTGCCTAGTACACAAAAAATCCCCGAAACCTGGTTTCTTCTTCATAAGCCTTTCAGAGTTCAACATTGGATATAGGCCTCACTCAAATGTCTCTAGTTTTTCTGCTTTTTGACAGTCAATCTTATACATGGGTTGCATACGTATCTTTTTTCTAACCGTGTTTCCCGTGCAATGTTACCTGAATTTTAACAATAGTCAGTTAGTTGTCTTACAGAGTCTCACTTGAGTGTAGAGATTGTACCTTCACCACCGGTTTCTTGTTGAGTCGTTTCCTCGTTGCTGAGGATTGTGACTCCACCTTCAATTGCCCTGATGAACACAAACGCTCCTGGGCGCCTGTGATATTAGTCCAACGTATCGATGATCTTCCTCTGCTTCTCCTACTTTGCCAGTGACCACGAGCTTTTCCAGTTTCAAGCTCTCAGTTTGACCAGAAACTTGTCCATAGTATCTTAGGACACGCTGTAAGCAAACAGTTGATAGGCCATTACGAATGCCTATCTCTTCCAGAACAGAATGAGGAGAAATGAATGAGGAACAATGTGTGTGTGGATTAGTGCTCCTGGCTGTCCATAGTATCCCGAGCATTCTCCTCCAGCACCAGGTTTTTAGGTCACCCATCGGTTTCACTGTCACCCCTAGTTAATAATATAACAATTGTTTTTTGTTGCAGAACCGCTTCATCATCATGACTCCCAAGCTCCAGAAGCCCGCCCCCGACTTCACCGCCATGGCTGTGGTGGATGGCCAGTTCAAGGAGGTGTCCCTCAGCGACTTCAAGGGAAAATACCTGGTGCTCTTCTTCTACCCGCTTGACTTGTGAGTTTCTACAAAACTTGATGTTTAAACTTATTTTTTCTTGCCACGAAAATATTCAAAATTACTGTTTTGTGGTCAAGTCACATACTATTTGGTTTATTTGGGCATTTTATCTGCTATACAAATTTGAAACAACATGACTTATTATAATCTTAACTCTAAAACAGAATATCGTTTCTACGTCTCACCAAAATTAGCAAACTGTGTGTTCATGGAATTATGGATTCAAAGAAAGTAATGTTATTAACTATAAAGCAGAAAATCTGTTTGTTTCAGTAAAAACTCTTGAGCCGTGAACTCTGGCATCATGACATTTGCACATCTTGTTCTGCCTTTAATTTCTAGGTCAATGTAACTATTTTCAGTTTGCAACATTTCCGTCATGAGGTATGGAGGTTTAAGATATCTTATCCAATGTTTTCAATTGCTCAATGAGAAAAAAAACTACTTCGGTTAATATAAATCCTGAAAATTATTTTTAGGCGAAGTTATTACAACGCAATAATATTATTTGATTAGAATTTATGGAATTGCAGTCTATAAAACTGTGCAAACATTCACATAACTTAAAATACCAATTTCCCAGAAACCATATTATTTCATTTTTCAAATATTTGCTTCAGTTGCAATAATATTGTTTTTGAAATATGCAATATCACTAATATTAAGCCATTTGTTAGCGACTGGTACACTTCATGCATGCAGTTATTAAAACACTATGCACCATGTGCAGTGCTGTATTGCAAACTTCAGAAAGTAATTCTAAGAAACAAAATCCTAATGAAGTTTTTCAAACAATTTTATGTGCGCAAGGAAGAACGGAATGAGTCAATAAACGCACATGTTCAGGAGAGCCAAAACAAAATTTAGGATTTTTTTTTTTTGTATGTATGTAATCATATCATATGTTTTAAAAACAAAATAATAGCACATTATTTTATTTTCTGACTCATCTCATTTTTTCTTGCTATATTTGTATCTAAGGAACAATCATGCATACCTTACTCAAAACATGATTTTTGTTACTCATTCCGTTCTTCCTTTGGCACACAGAATTATTCTGTGTGCGAAACGTGTCGTTGCTGTAGCTTTACAGTAGATCAATCGTTTATCACGCCGTCGCCAACACCTGATGGGAGCAGGAACCCACCCAGGAACAAAAAATTGCCAGTCAGTCGTTGGGTTATGGATGCTCAAACAGATTGTATTGTATTTAGAGAGCCATTATCGATAGATTAACCGCCTGTAATGGCCGGTATAATGTTTACTATAAAAGATCGGTTACACATTACCATAACCGAATACGAAATATATCTTTTTTATTTAGGCCTCAATGAAAAAAAATTATTATCATTTTTCCTTAGATTTTCATGAACAATGAAAATCTTGAGAATTGTTCTTTGTGCATCACTTTTCATTTTTGTATAAACAAGTACTTGCTTAAATTAACTCAAATAAATATATATTTTGACAGCTGAATAACAAAAAAACATACCGTCTTTATTTTCTCGTTTTGCTGTCTGCAAAGCTAACTATGTCCGTAAACTTGAATTTAATCAAAGAGTGGTAAATACTCTTTTAAGTATCGCCCTGGTGAAAGACCACCATTCGGAATAAAAATGTGGCTTGAAATTATTATAGCCAGTGAAGTAATGAATAGTCAGGTACTTCCCGACCTTCCTCTTCCCCATCTCCTTCACCCCAACTCTTTTCAGCCTCACAAGATACACCAATTGGGGATGCTATAGTCGCACCGGCTTTGAACATTTGGGAGCAGTTGGGACGCTTGTATGGTATTCCCATTACAAAAAAGTTATTATATAATGTTCTAATTATTTCATCTTTCCATTATTCTTAATACTGGTTTACCTTGCTATTTCCATGCTTTTTTTTACATTTATTTATTCAAGTAGTGATGTGTTCTTGTCCATTTAGTTTTGACAAAAACCATTTGTCGTAAGTTTTTGTGGATTTAAACGACCTTGTGGTTGTTACCTAATGATGCATGATGTAGATTAGACCTGTTTTTTTTGTACTTTTCCTACTATAGGAAGGTTACAAGTACCATTAAAACACTATAGCGATATTATTAAAGCAGTACCTGAGACAAATGATTCTTTGAAATATTATTCATATTATTGTACAGTGCTCGCAGAAATAACATAAACATTACTGAAGGTCGTGATATTTTATTTACAAAACGTGACTGTACGGCCCAACGGTAGCAAATTTATACTCACTGGTATTTGCGATAACTCCGTACGATGACAATCAACTTTTGACGCTTGTGTCTGTGTAGAGCCGCTAGTATTTTTCTACCTTAATAGCATTTTTGACGCTGGCAACAGCCACCGGTGTTTTTTTCTTGGAAAGTCATTGTTGACAATTTAATTTATTTAAAAAAATAAATACATTGAAAATATTTTTTTCTTTTATCCAACATACTCTTCCCCTCCCCACTGCCTTTAGCCTCACAACATACCCCAATTGGGGATGCCATAGTCTCACTGACTCTAGACGGTTGAGAGCAGTTGGGACTCTTGTGCGGTATTCACTATAATTTTTTTTTAAAACAACGCCATACTTACAAATAACCTGACAATATTTGAATTCCTCCTACTACCATCATTATAAGGCGAAAATGTTACTTGTGCAATAATGGAAGAACCCGCAACGCCTGAGTTGAAAACAGATGATTTGAACCATTCAACCACTAACCGACCTTTGTGCATAACTTTTTTTTTTTTAAAGTAATCCATTATTATAGATTATTGCAAACTCAAGCATTTCATCAATTTCAAAATAATTTTTGGCTATACTCCACAAATTGTATTGTTTTGTAGCAACAAATATACATAAAAGTGAAAATGTTGCTGTTTTTATGCATAACAAAGACAATGTCAATGGGTATTTTTTATTTAATGTATTTCCTTTTCTTGTTTTTCTCATACCTGTGGTCAAATTGACGATTGTGTTTGACTCGGCATAATATTGTTCAACAACAAAAATGCAGTGTATTTTTGTGGTTAGCTATGACATTTTTATCTAGTACTAAGTTTTCTAGAAATTATTTAACCTTTGAAATGAATATTATGTTGTATTTCTATGCACCAATAATATTGAAAGAGCATAGTACATTTTATTATGATATTGATTTTGAATGTATAACTTTAAAAAATTCATGTCGCCTTGTTTGTGGCATGTATTAAATAAAAATATATCGGTACAAGTAATTCTGTATGCCATATTTTACAGTCGGCTGTGTTAGGTTAAGTGAATTATTTAGTAGGATAAAGAAACTTATTCCGTTTAATAAAATTTGTATCCTTCAATCAAATAAGAATTATTTAAAAATATGCCTTATTCAATTTTAAAACTTTTCCACTGTCAATCAAATATTGACTTATTTTAATATAATATATGGTTTTGTTCTGTTTTTACAAATTTACTGTTCATCAGTCAAATTATGACCCATTTAAAAACATTTATTTTTTCATTTATTAATTAAATGATGACTCTTGCAAACTACATCTCCTCCCATTTTTTAAATTTGCCATTTTTGACCCTTTGGTATAAAAAGGTTCCATCTGACACGGTAGTGAAATGTGATAATGAACTCTAAAGCCCGGCTTTATCTAGAGCCCATTATCGCATGACATTGCTGCGACAGGTGGAACCTTGTTATTCAAAAGGGTCGATTTGGCAATCAAATGACGACTTTTTCCATTTGTTTGATGTGCCATCAATTGATCAAATTTCGACTTATTTTTAAAATGTGTTTTGTTTCCGTCTTGTTTAGCACGTTTGTGTGCCCCACGGAGATCATCGCCTTCTCCGACCGCGCCGCTGAGTTCAGGAAGATCGGCTGCGAAGTTGTGGCTGCCTCTACCGACAGTCACTACACTCACCAGGCCTGGATCAACACCCCCAGGAAAGAAGGTAAACACCATCAGAAGATAGATACTCGACACTAAAACCTCTGAACAGATAATCTCTGGAAGAGTGATCTATAACGAATTGAAAGAAAACGGATGTCGCTAATTTACGTAAGACCTTTCGACTCCTAGGCCCCAAACAGGTCAATGAATTTGATTATATGTTCAAGAAAGAATTTCAATATTTGAAAATGTGATGAACGCTTTTAAAATAAATATTTTTATGGTCCTCGTTAAACGGGCCCGTTTCAGCTTTTGAACAAATTGTTATCAGCTGACCAATATGACAACATGGTCGTTATGCTTTTCAGCTGAACACAATTTGTTCAAAAACTGAAACGGACCGACAGTCGACGTTTAACGAGAACCGTTCAAATGTAAAAAATATTAAATGGCACTAATCATTGAATTGTGATTTCATATAAGCTTGCTTCGAGAACACGCCACAACACACTTATATCGGATTACCTCTTCAGATCTAGTCACTAAACGAAGCTAAAGTTTTTTCTCACAAAGTTTTGATTTGTGTTCTCTCTCACCCGGGAAATACTGGGAGTGTATTACTATTTGAAATAAAACTTGATAAATTTAAAAAAAAACTCAACATAGCTAAAGCAACAACAGAGATAGACTAATTGCGTGAAATAAAATTGTTGCAGTTTAAAAAGGTCTGAAATCTGGAGACGAAATGTGATGGGAATTAAACCAGCTATCTTCTGACTCAATGGTCAAATGCATTATCATTAATAATCCATACGAAAAATCAGAAATGGCAATTTTTTTTCATCAAATTAGATTGCTATTAGAAAATAATTCAGAACAGACGAGTCATCCTTTAATGAAATGGTTTTTCATAACTGTATTACGTCTGCTTGTGTAACCACGTTGAAATTTAAGTAAGTCAAAGATAAAAACAGTAAATTTGACAGATGGGGGGGGGGAAGAGTAATAAACTTTATACGTTTATCAACTTATAAATAATATGTTGCCCGAGTTAACGGTCTGTGTGTAATCCAGGGAAACCCGTTGTGATATCATTTCATTGCGTATTACGTCAGTCTAAGGTGTAAAGTTGAATCTGCAGAAAATTCTAAGTCGACTCATGTTTAGTGGAAATTTCTTTAGTCAAAGATTCAGTTTGCATAATTAGAGCAGTAATCTTTGTTTTTTACCTCTGTCGATCATCGATGTTCATAAAATTCTACGGCTTTATATGAATTTGATACAACAAGTAGGGCAGAGTGGTTAGCTCTTTGGTTCTGTACCCAAAGGTCACAGATTCAAATAGTGTTCAACTTTGTGTCTGTTTATTCCACGTGGCGATATGAGCATTTCTTCCGGAACTTTTGTCGCCAACTTAAGGAACGAAGATTGGATTTCGGGGGTGATTTTCAAACTATCACCATTTTGGGAAGTTTACAATGGAGCACTTAAAGTTTTTTTTTGTTTGACAATAAAATTCATAAGTCTTCAGTACCTGGTTGGATTTTGAAAAAAAAAGTTGACAGAAGCCACAAAAAGCTAAAAAAAAGTTCCAAACTTGTGTCGCTTGAGTCAAGCCTTCTCCTAAACGGCAAACATATTTTAGAAGGGCCACAAATGTCTTCAGAATCACACGGAGAGTCAGAGGTATTCAATGCAGAAAAAAAAACAGCATGTTTAACTCATTTTTGACCAAAGTGTCGCTATAGCCCTTCTGCCTTTCCAGCGACGATTTGTATTTCACAGACCTTTTTGTTTGTTCCAGGCGGTCTGGGCAAGATGGACATCCCCCTGCTAGCAGACAAGAACGGCAAGATCTCCCGCGCCTACGGAGTCCTTGATGAGGAGTCTGGCATCCCCTTCCGAGGGCTTTTCATCATCGATGCCAAGCAGAACCTGCGTCAGATCACAGTCAATGACCTACCCGTCGGAAGGTAATGCTGCTAATCATTAGAAAGACAAAAACAGAAAACAATTATAAAAAATAATAGTCCAGATATCACGTAATGTTGCGCCTTGATAGGAAGAAGGTTCAGGTATTCTGCAGATCCACCATATTCACCCAGGAAACATTGCTTAATGTTTTTTTTAGATCTATAAAATGTAATATTTTTACTTGTATGTTATTTGTGGATGTGACATTTATAATCTATAAATAAATCCATAAAGTTAACTGTCTCACTGTCATATTAAGGATTATCTGTCAATTTATCAACACTCAATAAATGGTTGCAAATGACTATGGATTATCTTGTCTGATAAAGCTATCAATCATGTACTACACGCTGTCAGTATTTAATGTTTTGTCTACTTAACTGAGAGGTCTAGGAATTTAATAAATTCTATTTGATATTCATTTAATCAATGCTTCTCAGAACAGTTGTAAATCTATTATATTGAAAGGCAAATCAAACTTAATATCAACTTTACAATACCCAAACTTGACACTTGTCAATGTATTTTTGTGCCACGGTGAGAATCGAACCTGCACCCTCCTAACTTAAAGTCAAGGGCTTATACCATTACATCACAGAGGCTGTAAATATTCAAATTAACTAGCACGTGTTTTTAAATAGCAAGGCCATTAGTGTGAATTTTGTTCCAGTTTTTTACATCATATTTGTTTAAGTTCAATTCCTCTATTGAATAATGTTATAACTAAAAACAGAAAGAACTCGGTGATGCCGATAAAGAAATACAGGTAGCCATGTCACATAATAGACCTGATGTTACTGAAATTTGTAAAAGTCGACAAGCTCGGGCATTGCACTCAAATTGATCCAATGATTTTATAACATTTTAGGGTTTGCAGGTTTATTTGAGTTCTTTTTCAAATATGCATACATTTTATTGCCAAGCAAATTACATGTTCAGTGTTTGAAAAGATAAAGAACAACTGGTCTGCGCTTTTTATACAGGAAGGTGTTATTTCTCGTCCCCAGGTTCATTCGTTTTTTTCCCTTACAACACCCTGCACACAGCACCCTCAGAGATGAGGTACTCTGCACAATTAAAAGTAACAGTTGTTTAACCTTACGTCTTTTTTCCATCCCCAGGGACGTAGACGAGACTCTCCGTCTAGTGCAAGCTTTCCAGTACACCGACGTGCACGGCGAGGTGTGCCCCGCCGGGTGGCGGCCTGGCCAGAAGACCATGAAGGCCGACCCCAAACTGTCCAAGGAGTACTTCCAGGCGGCCAACTAGACCCACCGCCCCAGATAGCGGGCTAGGCAATCCTGGGACTGCCGCCATGGAAATATAACTAAACCTAACCCAATGTCTTGATATAATGGAATGGTAAATCTAACCTAACCGAACTGTTCTTCAAGTTAGGTTATATTGAGTTTCGGACGTATCATATTTTAGGTGAGGGTAGTTTTATTACATCGATGTGTCTGGCACACATTTATATTTCCCGGGATTGTACGAATCGTTTTCAATCTCACCCATGAGAGCTCAGTTTTATTTTCACCGAGCACTTTATATTACACGCACTACTAATGTTAGATGGGTTTTAAATGATAATATGTTAAAATTTAAGTTTCCTGAGTTTTTACACTAAGTAGAATATTTTTAAACTTGCGTCCGCAAATAATGACATTTTAATTTTATACTGCAATCAAAAACCTTTGATAAGTTTGTTTCCATTTTAAGAATAACTTAAAATCAAAATTATTTTTTTACTAATAGATTTACTTCATTTGATATTAATTTTTTATAAATTGTGAGAATTTTTTTTGGTCTTTTTATTTTCATATCGTTCTGTTCTGACAGAAAGTCTATAACTTCATTACTGATAATTTAAATAGTGGTATTATAATGTGATAGTAAAATGAGGCTTCTTACATTTAAAACCATACTCGATTACTCCTTCTCAATATGCACATAGCAAAACATTTCTTGAGTTACTCAACAGCCAAATTGAATTTTTATTTAATTTATATCTTTCTATGGTATATTTTGTAAACTCCGTTAATGTAAAAAATTATGTAATAAATAAATTTGAATTGCTGGTGTAAATTTTGAAGTTGTGTCGAGCTGAATATTCGGCCGTGTGAGAATATTGTCAGTATTGTAAAAGAATTATACCTAGTTGTAGCTCTCTGTATTAAAGCAAACACCCTTTTGTAAAATGTAGTTTTTCTTCGTAAATAAAGAATTAAGTTTACACACTTCACAGAGTTTCAACGAAGAAATTATGAAAAACATCCATAGTGCGGGCTATTTGAAATCGAAAATAGTTGCGCTGATCTTGAAAATTCGGATGGGAAAATTTTGTGACGCTAGAGCTCACTGTTCGTCTGAAATTCGAGTCTCAGCTGTTTTTAACAGATTTTTGCACCCTCAAGGCTTGGTATCAGGGCATCTATGTATTTCAGAATGAAGCTGTTACTACGCGACCATTTAAAGGTTTGCAACCTTGCTAATGCTTGTGTGGTAGCACTAGTTGTTCATAGACAGCATTAACAGTACAAATATTCCCCATCAAATAACTTAATACATCTACTCTTCAATAGATGGCAGTACTGGAAGCATGTTTTATTTTCAAATGTATAATATTTTTAATTATTTCACTTATCCAACAATGAAAATTGTACAATAAACAATATTATATTAGAGTGGTAGGTACTCGTATCGCCCTGGTGAAATACCACCATTCAGAATTGCTTGAAATGGCTTTTATCCGTGTTTGGTGACCAGATCTGAACAGCCAAGTACTCCCCAACCTTCCTCTTCCTCTTTCCCCTCCCCACTACCTTCAGCCTCGCAACATACCCCAATTGGGGATGCCATAGTCTCACTGGCTCTAGACGGTTGGGACTCTAGTGCGGTGTTTACTATAATTTTTTTTTTTAATACGGCATCGATAGGTTTCATATTTTTTTCTAATAACTCTTGAATACAGGGATAGATGGCACCTTTTTACGCCACCCATTGTAATAGTGGCTCCATATTGTGTCACCATGTGTAGGAATCAGCACCTATTTCATCATACTTCTTTGTGGCACTGAGTGACGAGCACTATATTCTTCATATCGGTTAGTTACCGAGTTGTCTGACGCGTCGGGTTCTCACCCAGGCTTGCACGTTAAATCCTCCATTAGCTGAGTATATTAGCATCATTGCACAAACCAATTTTTCGCTTATAATAATGAGAATTGGGAGAGAGTAGGTAGCTAGGTAGGTAAGACAAGACTCGGAACAAGATAAGAGTATGTATGAGACGATGTATGAATGTATATAAAGCAAGGAATGAAGCGGGTTGTTTCAAACCCAAACACATTCATTATAAATTGAGGAAGGTGCTAGCTATTAGGAAATTATACCAGGATCACAGGCGTGTGAGAAGGTGACTCTTAAAATTATTTGTCGAAAAATTTTACTGTTTTTCTAGATTTTTTTGTGAATCCAGTCAATTTCGGGCCTTACTTGGCTCCCGGTATCCGGAGCGCAGAAGTTGACAGAGTAAAATATCAGGAAAATAACGTTTTAACTTGAACTAAATTCCGTAGCGGCGCTAATGTCACTATAAAAATAATTATGTTTCGCGTAGTCAACAAGAACAAAATACCAGGAGCACAGAAAGGTGATCGGGTGTTTTTGTTTGGTTATTTTTTTGCTAAACATTTTCTATTGCTCGGTCATTAGCAAGTTGCTTTTGAATATCATATCATCAGGAAACCTTAAGGTAGAGCGTACAGCTTGACATATATAACTTTGCATACGGTCAAAAGAGAAATTAACGAACGAACGGATTATTTATTAAATTCAATGATTTTATGTATTCAAAATATCTAGAGTGGCAACGCCGCCAACTTATTCGACCCTTTCGCACGCCTGTGCTCCTGGTATAATATTCAAATATCTAGCACCTTCCATGGGTCGGTTTTTAATTATTTTATTTTTTATTTCGTGTCACTACCGCACTAGAATCCCAATTGCCTAGAACACGTGGGTCTATGGCACCCCGATTGTGGTATGTTTTAAGAGATTTATAAAGGGGAGGGGAAGGTTGGGGAGTGCCCGAGTATTCAGATGTGGTCACCAAACATGGCTGAAGCCATTTATATAACTCTGTCTTGGCACACACCCCTTGCTCCATTCACATTCAAACATCGTCTCATACATACTCATCTGTTATTCTGACTCTTTAGATTACCCGACTCAAGTAATTAATTTACTTGATCGTACCATGTCTTCCTCGAGCGTCCCCGACTTCTTCTTCCATTCACTTTCGCATTATATATTCTTTTCACACTCCTTTCTTCGTTCATTCGCTTCACATGCCCAAACCATCTGAGCGTCCCTTTCTTGATCCTATTCATAACGCATCAGCCTTGCAGCATTCTTTCCGGGTATCCACATTTTTAATACGGTCATGCATGGTTTTACCGCACATACAGTTAATATTTAAAAGTCAATTTTAAATATATTTATTGTTGATTGATAAAAAGTAATGGTAAATCTTATTATAAAAATATCATAGGTTTATATGTATGACTATGGCATTTCCAATTGGGGCATGTTGCGAGGTTGAAGGCTGAAGGAGGGGGGAAGGAGATGGGGAAGAGGAAGATGATGGTTGAGAGGTACCTGGCTATACATATCTGGTCACCATAGATGGCGCTAAAGCCATTTTTCCAAACAACCATTCCAGATTCTGAACGGTGGTCTTTCGCTCTGGAACGTGCCGCAAATTGCTCTATATATTATTTTATATTAAATAAGTGTGTTATGATACTTATTAATTTACTACAATTTATTTGACACCCTGAGATTTGAACCCGAGACCTTTGGATTCATAGTCGAGGATCGTAACCACTCGACAACGGAGGCCGTCGGTTGAAGCCGCCCTAATTGATAATATATTTAACTCCATCATTTGCTTGTCTTTTGTATTTCTATTTTTTATATATTAAAGTAAGGCGAGATTTAAGATCAATAATAAAATAACCTTAGAGTACATAGAGTAGTATCTATCCAAGGCAATGAAGTCAGTTTTGGACTTGTTTTTGATGATTTTAACATGACTCGGCGCAGTTGGGCGTGGCTAAGACTAATGCTACGGTATTTATACATCCTTTCATATCACATATCGACATAATGTTTTTGTGTATTCGTATAGCCACTTTTTCACAGTATTTTTATCAAAAAAAATTTAGCATATAACCTAAAAAACCGTTTAGTTGTGTCAAGTTTAGTGGCATAATAAAAAATGTGGGCGGAGTCCCGCCAGTGTTACTTCAAGGAACCAGCACCTTAAGATCATTATGACAGTATATAGAAGCGGGCCAAGAAATTTGTTGTCTCTTTTTCTCTCATGGTGTACGCCGTAAAAGCCCGGACAAAGTGATTTTTCGCAAGTTTGTGTAGGTTGGGTAAAAATAATTAGCTCTCCCTCCATATATTGTTACTTCAAGAAAATAACTAACTTAGGCTGAATGACCGCGCCCCTGAATACAACGCCGTGATCTTGAACAACTAGGAAATACATTATTAGTGTTGTTACATACGGAGAATCAATAATATATTACAATTTATTAACATAATAAACAACTACCTAATTTAAAGCATATTCTTCTTCCGTGGTCAGTTGTTATTTGTATTTCATATTAAACCGTATTATAAATCTTGTTTTCTTATTTCAGAATACACAAACAGTATTATCAATTGATTTATTACCAAAATCCGAATGGATAATTAAATTCAAAATATATTTGATTTAAAGACAAACAATTTTTTTACACATTTTCAACATTACAAACATTCAAGTCACATTGACATCGTCACAATGGCGCCGACGCCATTTTGTTTTTTTTGACATTTAAACGGTCTTTGTCAAACGCCGACTGTCGGCTCGTTTCAGCTTTTCAACAAATTGTGATCAGCTGAAAAGCATAACGGACGTGTTGTTACGCTCGTCAGCTTAAAACAATTTGTTGAAAAATTGAAACGGGACTGGAGTAGACGTTTATCGGGGGCCATTAAAAAGTGTAAAAAAATTGTTTGTCTTTAAATCAAATATATTTTGAATTTAATTATCCATTCGATAACAACTGACCACGGAAGAAGAATATGCTTTAAATTAGGTAGTTGTTTATTATGTTAATAAATTGTAATATATTATTGATTCTCCGTATGTAACAACACTAATAATGTATTTCCTAGTTGTTCAAGATCACGGCGTTGTATTCAGGGGCGCGGTCATTCAGCCTAAGTTAGTTATTTTCTTGAAGTAACAATATATGGAGGGAGAGCTAATTATTTTTACCCAACCTACACAAACTTGCGAAAATCACTTGTCCGGGCTTTTACGGCGTACACCATGAGAGAAAAAAAGAGACAACAAATTTCTTGGCCCGCTTCATATACCGTCATAATGATCTTAAGGTGCTGGTTCCTTGAAGTAACACTGGCGGGACTCCGCCCACATTTTTTATTATGCCACTAAACTTGACACAACTAAACGGTTTTTTAGGTTATATGCTAAATTTTTTTGATAAAAATACTGTGAAAAAGTGGCTATACGAATACACAAAACATTATGTCGATATGTGATATGAAAGGATGTATAAATACCGTAGCATTAGTCTTAGCCACGCCCAACTGCGCCGAGTCATGTTAAAATCATCAAAAACAAGTCCAAAACTGACTTCATTGCCTTGGATAGATACTACTCTATGTACTCTAAGGTTATTTTATTATTGATCTTAAATCTCGCCTTACTTTAATATATAAAAAATAGAAATACAAAAGACAAAGCAAAATGATGGAGTTAAATATATTATCAATTAGGGCGGGCTTCAACCGACGGCCTCCGTTGTCGAGTGGTTACGATCCTCGACTATGAATCCAAAGGTCTCGGGTTCAAATCTCAGGGTGTCAAATAAATTGTAGTAAATTAATAAGTATCATAACACACTTATTTAATATAAAATAATATATAGAGCAATTTGCGGCACGTTCCAGAGCGAAAGACCACCGTTCAGAATCTGGAATGGTTGTTTGGAAAAATGGCTTTAGCGCCATCTATGGTGACCAGATATGTATAGCCAGGTACCTCTCAACCATCATCTTCCTCTTTTCCATCTCCTTCCCTCCTTCAGCCTTCAACCTCGCAACATGCCCCAATTGGAAATGCCATAGTCATACATATAAACCTATGATATTTTATAATAAGATTTACCATTACTTTTTATCAATCAACAATAAATATATTTAAAATTGACTTTTAAATATTAACTGTATGTGCGGTAAAACCATGCATGACCGTATTAAAAATGTGGATACCCGGAAAGAATGCTGCAAGGCTGATGCGTTATGAATAGGATCAAGAAAGGGACGCTCAGATGGTTTGGGCATGTGAAGCGAATGAACGAAGAAAGGAGTGTGAAAAGAATATATAATGCGAAAGTGAATGGAAGAAGAAGTCGGGGACGCTCGAGGAAGACATGGTACGATCAAGTAAATTAATTACTTGAGTCGGGTAATGTAAAGAGTCAGAATAACAGATGAGTATGTATGAGACCATGTATGAATGTGAATGGAGCAAGGAGTGTGTGCCAAGACAGAGTTATATAAATGGCTTCAGCCATGTTTGGTGACCACATCTGAATACTCGGGCACTCCCCAACCTTCCCCTCCCCTTTATAAATATCTTAAAACATACCGCAATCGGGGTGCCATAGTTCCACGTGCTCTAGGCAATTGGGATTCTAGTGCGGTAGTGACACGAAATAAAATAATTAAAAACCGACCCATGGAAGGTGCTAGATATTTGAATATTATACCAGGAGCACAGGCGTGCGAAAGGGTCGAATAAGTTGGCGGCGTCGCCACTTTAGATATTTTGAATACATAAAATCATTGAATTTAATAAATAATCCGTTCGTTCGTTAATTTCTCTTTTGACCGTATGCAAAGTTATATATGTCAAGCTGTACGTTCTACCTTAAGGTTTCCTGATGAAATATTCAAAAGCAACTTGCTAATGACCGAGCAATAGAAAATGTTTAGCAAAAAAATAACCAAACAAAAACACCCGATCACCTTTCTGTGCTCCTGGTATTTTGTTCTTGTTGACTACGCGAAACATAATTATTTTTATAGTGACATTAGCGCCGCTACGGAATTTAGTTCAAGTTAAAACGTTATTTTCCTGATATTTTACTCTGTCAACTTCTGCGCTCCGGATACCGGGAGCCAAGTAAGGCCCAAATTTGACTGGATTCACAAAAAAATCTAGAAAAACAGTAAAATTTTTCGACAAATAATTTTAAGAGTCACCTTCTCACACGCCTGTGATCCTGGTATAATTTCCTAATAGCTAGCACCTTCCTCAATTTATAATGAATGTGTTTGGGTCTGCTTTTTTTCTTCTTTTTTTATTTCACCACCGCACACGAGTTCCAAACGCCCAGAACCAGTAGGACTATGGCATCCCCATTTTTTGTTTGTTTATAGTGAGTACCGCACCAGAGTCCCAACCGTCTGGAGCCAAAAAGACTATGACATCCCAAATATGTTGTGAGGCTGAAGGTAGTGGGGAGGAAAAGGAGATGAGGAAGAGGTGGTTGAGAAGTGCCTGGCTATTCAGATCTGGTCACCAAACACGGCTAAATCCATTTCAAGCAACGTTTCGATTCCGAATGGTGGTCTTTCACCAGGCCCGGCCCTGAGTCAAACGGCGCCTGGCTCGGGTAATTTTTTGTCAAAACAGAAGATTGGTATCAACTCGTATCAAGTACAAGACAAGAGGTGCGTGCTTTTATTCCGCGCCGTCGGGCCAGGAACCTACGGGTTCAATTACCCTCCATGAATGGTATGTTTTTTCTTCATTTTATATCATATGAATAAAGCACTGTCATTATTTACCTACCATCAGCGCCTTGGCAATTCGTCGTCTGGAGCGGACTGCTCCAATTGCGCCTGTACAGAACCGGCCATGGGCCTACCATCGGTCTGCCTGCCTACCTGCCTACCACTACGGGGAAACGGCGTGATGATTAGTTAGTAATTCCACTAATTACTAAGATATTCCTTATCAGCCTTTCCATCTCTCGAAAACGCACTTCCCAAATATACAAACTATTTCCACTTACTCCAAGTATTCATCATTCACAACTATATTGCACTGCCTTTAGGCACTCTCTCTTCCAATAAACAGTATCATGGCATACACAATAGGCTGTAGATATTCCACACTGTTGGAAATAAGCACCGCACCATCAGAATACAACAGGCAACAAACTTTCAGAATGTTCATTTTCGCGCCCAAGCCCACACCTACCAATTATTTTGCACAATTATTCATGTACAGGTTGAATCATTTTTTTGTTTGTAATAAGGGAGTATGGGAACCCGTATAATAGGCTCTCTATCCAAACAGCCTACTTCTAAAGATAATGACAAACACATTTATGCCAGTTGACATATATTTTAAAACAAATGTATTTAGTTATAGCACTTGAGGCGTGACGTCACAGGCCCATGACACACCTAACAATAAAGTGCATCTTGAGGTAAATACGATGCTAATGGAGTCATGCTAAATATTCAGTTGTGGAATTGATTCTCTGTCGACAGAAAACAGATGAGATAATGTTATGTCGAGGCAAAGAGCCATAGAATTATTCAACGAATATTATTACGTCAAACATGGCTTAGGTACGTCACATGAGACATGGTACGATCGAGTAAATAATGTACCCACGAGCGTCAAATAACAGTACGGATGTGCTTTTGATTATCTTTCATAGTGAATACCGCACAAGAGTCCCAACTGCTCCCAACCGTCTGGACCCAGTGAGACTGTGGCATCGCCAATCGGGGTGTGTTGGGAGGCTGAAGGTAGTGGGGAGGGGAAGGAGATGGGGAAGAGGAAGGTTGGGAAGTACCTGGCTATTCAGATCTGATCACCAAACACGGTTAAAGCTTAGATCCTGAATGGTGCTCTTTCTCCAGGGCGACACTTAGAGTATCTACCACTTTGGAACGCGCTGCAAATACATATACTATGTAGAATTTTATATGAATTAAATGTGTTACGACACATATCAATTGAATAAAATGTATTTGCGCACGCCGGATTTTAACCCGCGACCTCTGCATTCGTAGTCGAGCGTCTTACCACTCGACCATGTACGAAAGTTGTCCTCGTAAATGCCAGTATTTTTTTAATACACCACAATTTAGTTTTTAAAAAATCTCCCATCTGAATATTACCTGTTTTAGATAATTTTCAGGCAATAATAATTCATGCAAATGCTGGGAGATCCATTAAAATATTAACCATATCTTTTGAATAATCGCAATCATCAGAAAAGCGTTAGTGCCCGCCTTCGAAGGTGAGGTATGTTGGTTTGTAAACCGGATGTGTTGGGTGATTCTTGGACGTGATAGTCTAGTTAAGGAGTACCAGCTACCTGGTGCCGGGTGGCACGCTGGCTCCGCCGACCAAGATATTGCTCAACCTGCGTTTTGTAAGCGCCCACAAGGCCAAGCCCAACTCACTTTTACATTCGGGAGCTGAGTGAAACATGGCAGGTAATTAGGTATTCTTGAATAATTCAAATATGAGGTGCATATGATAAAATTGTTGACCCTGTAAAGGTGGTTCAAGGATTAATAGTAATACTGAAAAAAACCATATGTATTCCCAACAGAAACACTATTCAAAATATTACAAGTTCCAAAAATAGAAGACATCTATAAGAAACACTCTATTTTACAACTTCGCGAAGATAATCTCTCTCGTGATCTAAAAGTTAATTTATCGAAGGAAGCAAACACTTTGTAGCTTGACATTATAATTTAAATAAAAAATAATTTTGTTTTTTAAGCCACTTTATTTATCACATAAAAGGTTTAATTCATCAACGTTAAGTATAAACTAAGATTAAATACAGAGCAATACAGTAGACAAAAGAAATTATTGAAAGAGACAAAACATTAATATAAACAGGACAAAGCATCAGAGAGGGTAGTAATGGAGTAGGTAGAGAGGTATGGGGATGGGAAGAGGAGAAGAACATTCTTTAAAATCGGACTTTTAGTTAATTCTAATTGTTTGTTTAAAATTTGGATACAATTAATTTAAATTTTTTAAATTTCTAATGCTTCTAGATTGTTAAAACCTATTCCATTTTAGACGTACACCTGTATTTTTATTAAAAGTATGGTTAGTTCGGAAAAACCTATACTTGCCTAAGTATAGGTTTTTCCGAATTTAAGAGAACATTTAATTAAAACTAACCATACAAAGGCACTTTTAACGTTTTTCAATAATTTGCCTAAAATTATTTAATTTTAGCATGCATTTCAACTAAAATTGTTAATTTAAAATAAAGATTTCTTACTTATTTAAAGTTAAAAGTTAATTGTTACTTCACTTCTACAAATGATAAAATGTCCGAGGTTTCTAGTGAATACATTTTTTAAATCGTAATCGTTTAAATTCTACGAAAAACATACTAAAATGTTGGTAAAAGGTGCAGTTTGAGAACCAATAAAGGCACTTTTTAACGTTTTAGCTAAAATTACAGCATGCATTTCATAAAGAATTTAAAAGATTTCTACTTAAGAATTGTATTCACTGGAGACCTTAGACATTTTCCTAACTACTTATGTAGAATTAACAGATAAATAATGTGCAGTTTTGATTGTACTAGAAAGCCAAAAAGTGTGTATTATTGGGTGCTGATTCTTCAGGTATAAATATAACATCAAAACCCCTAGAAACACAACAAATGCACTCTAATTATTTACTCAAAGGGATAAATAATTTTAATAGCCTTCCCGACGAAACATAAAACAGCTTTAAAAAAAAATTTTTTTTTTCAAAACCATTTATTAACTAGAAAGCAGTAGTTTTTTTCTAACTACGCAATTATTAATGTAACCTCAAACTAGTACACAATATACAATTTATATTAAGGACTTTTGTTTTAACTCCTACGCCAAGCTCAAGAGCTAGTTCTCTTCTTTGGCACAGAAAAAAAAATTGAACATGATTTATTTAGGAAACAAACAGTCAATATAAATTAAAGTGTAAACATAGTGAAAATGAACATATTCTAGACCAATTAAGTTTCATTAAATGAATCAAAGTAGATTCCTATGGGATTTAAAAAAAACATTTTCAATAAGATCATTAAAAAGCATTTTGGAATCAAGTAACATTCCGAGATCTCTTATTGTTTCTACTCGTTGTAGGGGTACATGGTTTGATTTGTAAGCATAATTATTTGTTTTTTTTCTCGTGTAAAGGTTATAACATTACAATTGTCTATGTTCAGATATAATTGTTTGTTTTTACAGTATTCCATAATATTGTTCAGGTCTTTTTGTAACTTGGTGCAGTCATCTATGGAGTAAATAAATTTATATAATTTCACATTATCCTGCATAAAACAGGAAAGGAATGTTTCATATCGTTTATATACATAATAAATAATAGAGGCCCCAGATGGAAGCCTTGAGGTATCCCCTGAGGGAAGGGTTATAATCTGTGAGATGAAACCTTTTGAGGCAACAGCCTGATTTATGTTTTAAATATACAAAGAGAACTATCTTGGGAGATTTGCACAATCACCAATCTTCCAGAGCTTATTTAATAGTATGTCGTGATTTACGTTGTCAAATGCTTTAGAAAAATCAGTGCAAAATGGAATCAACCTGTTCCCCACTGTACATAATATTAAGAACAACATCGAAGAACTGTCCGAGAGAGTCCAGAGAAATAAAAAAAAAATCTATCATAAAAGAGATGGCTTCGTCGGTAGGTGTTTGTGGAATCATCTGTTTTTCAGTATTTGGATTCCGGATAAGTTTAGAAATATTGTAACCACCTATCAGAAGAAAATTATCATCATGATAGTTCAGTCAAGAGATGACTAGCGGACTAAAATGTTTAGGTGTGTTCAAGTTTTTTAATATGATTTATACTATGAGGATGGTAAGAGCAACAAATGTTATTTTTTTACTAGGGGTAGTTGAAGTAATAGTTAATAGTTACCCATATATCTTCAGGCCTCTAGTGTGGACCAAGTTGGTTGATGAGTAACATTATATTTGGATTGAACGGCAATAAGAACACCCCCTCCCAGTGTTCGACTTGTGAGATTATAGTTTCTTTCACGTCTAAAAACATTATATCTGTCGTCAAAAATCTTCCGATCACCAATATTATCGAACAGTCAAGTTTCTGAAATAGAGATAACATCAAAGTCATTATTTAGAACGGCCCTAAAAAATCTTGCGTTTTTGTGCGCAAACCTCGTACATTTTGATAATATATCGTTAAAGAGTAGTTTAAAAATAAAATATTATAATAATACAATTATCATAATGGTGTAATAACGTAATATTATGAGTTTCAGTATTGTAGATGAAAGACATATGATGTAAATTCAATTCCTCTTAAGACGTACAACATACCATAACTTGATTGAATGTAATATATTTATTAAGTGTTGAAAGGACGGCTCGTGACTTTCTAGTGTGCTAGAGTTCTGGCATTGAAATATACAACGTTTTTGATGTTATGATGAGTATTGACCCATAAAAACAGAAAAATCTTGAAAATCTTCATACATTTAAAAAAAAAAAATACGTTTTCGGCTACAACAACATCAATCATGGCGTTTTTTTCAATCTTAGCACTCTGGCACACTAAAAAGTCACGAGCCGCCACTGAAAGAACATGATACCAAAGCTTTAAGCTTTGGGTACTATAGAAAGATATTAGTTGTGAAAAGAAACAAGTAAAAAAAAGATTTTGTAGAAAGTGTACATGGAATAATTAGAAATTTTTGTTGAAATCTGCTTCAAAGGAAACTCGGAAAATGTGAGAACCATCACTTTTTCTCACAAATATATTGCAGTTTTTCGTCCACAGGTATTGATATTATCAGTCTTTAAAATCCCTGGCTTTCTTCATTAACAATTTGTTAGAGGGCGTGATGTGGTCGTGAAGGTAAATACGGCTTGCTACTTGCTACCCCCGGAAGGCCGATGTCCGCTGAGGTCAAAGTGCGGTGGCGACGTGCAGCTGTCAGCAAAACGTCCTTCACGTCTCGCGAAGAAGAGGCACAATCATATTTGACATGGATTGTTGTTATTGGATATGCCAGTTTTTTGTAGTTGAAACCCAACTTTCTAAGAAACATTTTCCATTATATTTTCGAGGTTTTTAATTTTTTAAAGTTGGTACTCCCTTAATTTCAATGTTACACATTCTGTCGCATTGTTCGCGCTGATTATTTTTAACATTCATGTATTTTATGACATTTTTCAATTATTTTTTTAATGGCGAATACCGCACTAGACTTCACCTGCGCCAGTGAGACTATGGCATCCGCAATTGGGGTATGTTGTGAGGTTGGAGGTAGTGGGTAGGGGAAGGAGATGGGGAAGAGGAAGGTCGGGAAGTACCTGTCTATTCAGATCTGGTTACCGAACACAGCTAAACCATTATTAAGCAAAGTTTCACCAGGGTGATACTTAGAGTATCTACCACTCTGGAACGTACCGCAAATAAACTTTGTATTTTTTTATTTGAATTAAATGTTTTATGACACATATTAACCGAATAAAATTTATTGCCGCAGGCCGAGTTTGAACCCGCGACCTTTGGATACATAGTCGAGCGTCTTACGACTCGACCATGGAGGCTGTTCCAGCGAGTCAAGTTTGGCAGTTTACTGTTCAGAGATACTATTTTGTTATTCAGTGTATCAATTAGTGATGATATAAATTCAACTGATTTTACGATCGGTTCTAATTGATCTGTGAATATTTTAAACTAGTATCTAGTTTACATAGAGTACTTTCTTCGTCGTTTTGAGTCTATCATCATTTAAAAACAAGCTCTTTTAACTGGAGGGTTACCATTCGCTCATGGTATTTAATATTTGTTCTTTAAATAAATCTGTCTCTCGACGAATCACCTTTAGATATACAAATTTTAACCAAATCCTCTGCTGTACGACAAATTCAAAAAGTCATTTTTTTTTTATTTCGCTCCCATGCCCTAAATCGGAAAAAAAATCATAATTATAATTTTATGTTAATAAGTGTGTCTATCTGACCTACAAAGTAAGTATGTTCCTGTATATGTTCTTACTTAAACTAGGAATTAATATGTAATAATAGAAAATAAGATCTGTACAACGCCCTTGAGGTGATTTTTTACAAAAACGGCGCTATACAAATCATCCGAATATTATTATTATCATTTAAAATGTCAAGTTTTTGTTCAATTACAAGAGAAATGTCACTTTTCGGTAGCATGGTTTGTTTTGGTTATGATATGAACGATGAAGTAAATTAATATGAGCTCACCGTGGGCGGTTATGATTGGTCTTCGATTAATACAATTGACAAATGGTAGTCCAATGAGCTCACCGCAAGCACTTGTGATTGGCTCTGTCTTACTGTTGTCAATTCAATGGCAGCTCTAATAAGTATTTCGGAACTAGAAATTTTAGATTATTGTTTTGATGTTTAAATGGTTTTAAAAATACTCTTAGATGAAATAAAATTATTTTATTTAGCGCACTGAAAATCACTGTTACGTTTAATTCATTTGAAGAAGTATGGATAACTTTTAACTGTTAATGTTTTGATTTCATTTCCAGAGCGAAAGGCAAAGCAACTGACAGTTGTAGGTAGTTGTATATAATAGTTTGAATGATATGTTGCAATGTGAAGTAAATATTGATGCGTAATGTAATGCTATGTAATTATTGAAAGAATGTCGGTTGACTAATTAGTAGCTAAGTGGACAAACGTATTGGATTCCCACCCGGGCGTCGTGGGTTTAATTCCTTTACTAGCTAAGTCCTCCATCATTGCACAAGCAACGTTTTCCGCTTATTATGTTGGCAGTAGTAGTTTTTCAAATATTGTCAGGTTATTCGTAACCCGGGAATGTTTGTCTTTCATTAAAAATATCAATAATTATAGACACTAAAAATAAACACATCAGGTTGCGACCGAGACTTCAACTCGGAACCATCACTCTCATCTGGGAGTGACGTCTCTGCCAATTGAGCTACCGAACCCTTTTTACAAACTGCCTTTTTATCAATCTCATATTTCTTTCTAAATTTTATTTTGGGGTAGGATACCTAAAAAGCCATATTAAATGATGTAAAATTTTTCAAAAGACTTTGGTAAGCATAATTGTAATAAAATAACAGATTGAGAGACTCTGTATATTAAAATTTTTGTATGATGCATTTATTTTATTTCTGAATTGTTTTCAGGCCATCAATCTTATAATATTTTGAAAATATGATGTTATAATATAAATAAATATGAAAGACCACCATTCAGAATCGAAATGTTGCTTGAAATGGCTTTAGCCGTGTTTAGTGACCAGATCTAAATAACCATGTACTTCTCAATCTTCCTCTTCCTTATCTTCTTCCCCTTTCCACTAACTTCAGCCTCACAACATTCTCCAATTGGACGTAGTTATGCAGAAAGCGTCCAACCCACAATTTGTCAAAGTCGAGTTTAACGTGTTTTCCCATAGATAAATACGAGATTTATATCTGCTGAAAACATCCAAGCTCCAAATGTAATAGATTTATGGTAATTATATTTTTTACTAACACACACTGCAGATATTTGACTTAAATTGAAGTTTAAAAATATTATAAAATGTAACAAAACATAAGAAATACAATTTTTTAAATAAACGCATTGATAGATTATAAATTACCTATTTATAATAACGCTCACAAAAAAAAAACACTGATATTCACTTAACAAATGCCGATTACGCATATTAATGGTTTTTTATCGTCATATTTTCAAACGCCTTCTTCTCAATTTCATCTTTTTGGGGTTCGATGCTTTCTGCATAACTACGTCCAATTAGGGATGCCATAGTCACGCTGGCTTCAGCTGGTTGGGACTCTTGAGCGGTATTCACTATAAAAATTTAAAAAAATAATTTAAATAAAAAATATTTTAGTTTTAAGCCACTTTATTTATACACATATAAAAATTCGACCGGTTTCGGTTAAACTTAACCTTCTTCAGGAACGTATATATATAAACTATATATATTTAACCGAAACCGGTCGAATTGTTTTATGTGTATAAATAAAGTGGCTTAAAACTAAAATATTTTTTATTTAAATTACAATGTCAAGCCACAAAGTGATTGCTTCCTTCGATAAAATAAAAATAAAAATAGATTTTAGATTTGAGCCCAGTTCAGAGCCAAGGAACTTACCGCCTCACCACAGAGGTTGTAAACGCTCGCGAACCGCAATTCGCTGACCCCTGACATAAAGAGTTTATTCAAATCTGGCTTCCAGTACGTACGTACCGTCTTTGTATAAAAAACGGTTCGAGAATCAATGTCGGAATAAAAACACAGCTACCTATCAGACCAAATCAGAGCAATTAATATGGCAACACCTCGCTCGTACCAACCTTAGACCATTACCACCAGGTAGGTAGGAACCTACCCACTCTATAGATACCGTGTATCGGTGTGTAGGTACCTACTCTGCTATGTTTACTTGATGTGTCCACATGTGCAGCCAAGCTTAAAGCGATGCAATTCAAAATAATGCAAAATCGTGTGCGTTTGGTCGGAAAATTTGATCGCCTCGAAATATTATAGATTTTTTTTTTTAAGAATATAATAATAACAGTGAACTTATATAGCGCAGTTTTGTGATATTTCACCTCAAGTGCGCTTTTTGCTAAATTAATTATGCTAATAAGATTAACTAATAAGGAGAAAATAATACATACTATGTATACAAATTAAAACTATCTAAAATAATGATCGTTATCATAAATCACGAGAGAAAAGGTTCAGATATGGGTATAACAGTGTATGTGTACATCAACAGATTAAAAAACAATTTACCAGGAGCTAAGGGTATAAAAATTTAGATGAAACATATGAATTCATTTAAACACATTTGTCAAATCAAAGAAAAGGAAAATATGATTGAGGACAGTTAATATGTTGGCACTTAAAACATTAATATGCAAGTATTATAAGTAAACGATTATAAAAATGCAAACAGTGTAAATATAGCAAGTAACAAAAGAAATTGAATATTGAAGATATTATTGAAGACAAACATTTCCGGATAACGAATAACCTGGAAATATTTGAAAAACTCCTACTGCCATCATAGAAAGCGGAAGATGTTGCTTGTGCGATGATGGAGGACTTAGCCAGCAGAGGAATTGAACGCACGACGCCCGGGTGGGAATCCGAAGCGTTTGTCCACTCAGCCGGTCGTACTTTAATTTAAACTTCCTTAACATTCTTAGTTTAGGTTTTCGCCTTACTTGTATTCTTGTAAGTCAATGTCTTTAATAACTAACTATCACGCCGTTTCTCCGCAGTGGTAGGCAGAGAGGACGGACCGCCATTCAACTCTGTCTTGACATACACTCCTCGCTTCGTTCACATTCATACGTCGTCTCATACATACTCTTCTGTTATTCTGACTCTTCGCGTGGCCCGATTCAAGTATTTGATTCATTTGATCGTGCCATGTCTTCCTCAGGCGTCCCCGACTTCTTCTTCCATTCCCTTTCGCAACAAATATTCATTTCACCCTCTATATAATGTCTTTATTGTCTACCGAAAACCGTATACTTATTGCCATTAAATATTTTCTTGTTTTATTACTATATTCACACTGTTTGCTTTTGTAATGATAAAGCTAGATTCACACCAACGTCCGGATCCGCTCAGTGACGATATTGTTCCGCATGAGAGCTTATTGATATGGCATGAATATCAATCAAGGAGTATGTGCCAAGACAAAATGTTGTGGCAATATATCCTTCTGCCCACCCTTGTGATATTTAACTACTTAGTTAGTTAAATAATTATTTTGAAGTGTAAACATACTTTCATCGCAGATTTTTTTTTTTTCAAAAACCATTTTTTTATCACTAAATAATATTTTGTATTAATTATTATTATTAAAAATATTATTTAGTGATAAAAAAGTATTTTTACACATCAAAATAATAATTTAACTAACTAAGTAGTTGAATATCACAAGGGTGGGCAGAAGGATATACTGCCACACAACTTTGTCTCGGCACATACTCCTTGATTGATATTCATGCCATATCAATAAGCTCTCATGCGGAACAATATCGTCACTGAGCGGATCCGGACGTTGGTGTGAATCTACCATTATCGTCACCTTATCATACTTTGATAATGATCTTTGTAGCTACACGTTAACTATCTTCAATATGATATCCCTTTCTTTGCTTTAACAAATTGTTTTAAATTTATACGGGCCATACATCTGGGTTTTTTACACCCTTACCTTTTAGTAATCTGTTGATGTACACACGCACTGTTATACCCGTATCTGAACATTGCGGTAAAACCATGTATGATCGTGTTAAAAATGTGGATATTCGGAAAGAATGCAAGGCTGATGCAAGCGTAGTGAATACAGTTAAGAAAGGGACGCTTAGATGGTTTTGGCATGTAGAGCGGATGAACGAAAAAATAAGTGTAAAAATAATATATGCCGTGAAAGTGAATGAGAGAAATCGGGGACGTCGAGAAATATATGACACGATCAAGTGAATCAAATTTTTGAGTCGGGCCATGTCAATAGTCAGAATAACATAAGAGTATGTATGAGACGACGTAAATGAAGCAAGGAGTGTGTGCCAAGACAGAGTTGTATGGCGGTCCGTCCTCTATGCCTACCCCTGCGGGGAAACGGCGTGATGGTTAGTTAGTTCATCATGATTTTAGATAGTTTTAATTTGCATTCATATTATCTGTTCTATATTTTATTATTTTTTCATTATTATATTAGGTCAGGTTATTTAGTGTGAAGTGAACTTAAGGCGAACTATCACAAAACTGCGCTATATAAATTAAAGGTAATTCCCCTATACTGTTAAGATATATTCTAGCTTCAAAGAAGATTTTTTTAATTAGCCAAATATGTTTTTTATAAAAATATGTTTGCCCTATTTTGTGTAAACAGTAAAATGGGGTGTCATTGTTCAAAGGTTCACATTTTTACACATGAAACTTTAAATGTGCCATTTTACATTTTTCACAATTGTAGCTAATGATTTCCTCTATCATTCTCAAAAAAACAAAGAACTAAAACGGCCGCACTTCTTTACTTCTTAGAAAAAATGGACGTATTTTTTTTAGTTATCTTACAAAATAGTAAAGATATAATGAGAAACGATTCAGTGAGACAAGGAACGCATTAGAGCACACGTGTCCATCGTTAACCTTTTAGAAATGGGACACGATTCATTGTTATCAAGAGAAGAAAGATAAGTTGAGAGAAAGGACCCGAGGAGTGGTTGTTTCAGCAAAATAATGGACGTAGAACAAAGAAAGACAATGCCTTAAAAAGTCAATGTTTATACCAAAAAGCGAGCGCAGTAAAACAATTATTTTGGTCTTAACGTCATGCACATGGGACAAGTGGATATTACACTGTACGCAGAATTTTCGGCAGTGTTAAGAAAAGTTTTAATATTTAGTATTTTTATTAATTATCTGTGCACAGCCGGGATACACTCTAAACGCGTGTTAATAATAATAACAATTGGCTGATTTATATAACTCATATATATATAGTAGAAACTCTAAGTATCGCCCTGGTGAAAGACCACCATTCAGAATCTAAACGTTGCTTGAAATGGCTTTAGCCCTGTTTGGTGACCAGATCTGAATAGCCAGGTACTTCCCAACCTCCCTCTTCCCAATCTCCTTCCCCTCCCCACTACCTTCAGCCTCACAACATACCCCATTTGGGGATGCCATAGTCTCACTGGCTCTAGACGGTCGGAGCAGTTGAGACTCTTTTGAGGTATTCACTATAAAACAGCGCCGTTTAGGTGACAGAAATATCACCTCAAGGGCGCTTTACAGCATGATTAACATAATATTGACACTAAGGGGCTATTTCACCACCTCTCAATAAGCTGTCAATAAGAGCTACCCATATGATAGCGTATGTTATCCGTTTCACCACCACTGCGTAACGCTATCCACCACGTAGAGTGTCTGTTAAACTATTCACTGCTCAAACCTACGATTTGCTGCTACCCAGTAGTTAGTACCTATCTACTGGTCTAAAATGGCGGCGAACTGTTTTGACACTTGACAGCTGGCGGGTCTAGTAGGCGAGTTTTCTGTTGAAGTTGACTTTTTACTATAATTATGGAAATGGTTGAAGATCCAAATATCATAAACGAACAGGACATGGCGGAAAGACAAAGACGACGTGTTTTCAGAGCCAGCGTCAATCTTTTATACGTTTTTTTAACGGCATTGTATTGACAGACGTGGCAGCAGACGGGATAACATAATTAGGAGCTAACTAACGAATGTGAAACGCTCGCCAGTTTAACGACATGTTATTCCGATGATTAGAGTTATTCAATGAATAGTTATTCAACAGTTTATTGAGAGGTGGTGAAATAGCCCCTAAGACTTAATATTGACTTATGCCTAATACTTATAACTAGTGACTTGCAACTAACATATTTAAATCAACAAATATATATATAGTGGTTGTTGCCCGTGCTGTCGGACCAAGGGTAGAAAAAATGGATTAACCAATAGTAAACAGTCTAGCGCTTGGACTGAGTGATCAAAACTCTAGTGAAGCAAATTGACGTTATTGTGGGTATGATAATTTTAAAATGTGAGTCTTTAGTTTCGCTCTGAACTCAGTCGAGCTGTCGTTCTTTCGCAAATGTGAAGGGAGGTTATTCCAAGCTGTGGGGCCTGCTACGGCAAAAGCCATTGGTGTTGGGATTGCGTTTAGGTACTGTGAGTCTACCTATGGCCGTTGAAGATGCTGAGCGAAGAGTTTAATTTGTACAAGGTTGACGATTGTCGCCTGACAACGTGTCTAACACCTGGACTGTGGAATGATTTGCAGGCGTTTGTGTTTCTTCCCTCGTACAACATGGATCTCTTCAAGATGCAGGTTAATTCCTTCGTTAGTTTTTATTTATTTTGTAGTGAATACCGCACAAGAGTCCCAATTGCTCCCAACCGTCTAGAGCCAGTGGGGCTATGGCATTTCCAATCGGGGTATGCTGTGAGGCTAAAGTTAGTGTGGAGGAGAAGGAGATAGGGAAGAGGAAGGTTGGGAAGTACCTAACTATTCAGATCTAGTTACCAAACACGGTTTAAGCCATTTCAAGGTACGCTTTATTTCCTTAATAATAATCATCACCCAGCATCCCAAAATATGACACATATCCTGAAATTTCTCTAATGTGGACTTTAAATATAAAACAAATATAAATGATTGAGTGAATTTTACGCTGAAAACATAATTACGAAACAATTTTTTTAAATATATATATTACTAATTACCATTTTTTTTAATACTGCATTTCTTATTATGTTATATTGTTTGATTTATGTTCGTTTGATTACTTTGTATTTTGTTGTAACTCGTGTAGTCCTATAATTTACCTTGTCCCAGAGTGAGTTTTTAGAACTCATCGGGATTGCTATGTACTCGTATGTTAGCAAGATATTTAATACTAAATAAATAAAATTATTAACAGTTATGTTTCAAACGCTACGAAAGCAATTATTTAACTCTTGTACAAAAACGTGTTTTTGTGATCAATGTAAGATATTTACAAGTATTTTACCTACCCTCGCCAAAGCAGGGTTCAGTGGTAAAACGGTAAACACCATAAAACGAAGCCATATAATCATCTAACGGTTCTTCAGCGCATCTTTTCTGGCACATATTTTTGTAAGAATCCTCCCCAAACGTATTACAGTGATTTTTTGCTCTCTTGTTGCTAGTTTGAAACCGAGAAACTATAACATCTATGTATTTTGATAGATGATTTATATTCATTCAGCGGGACATTATCATCAAGTGGTCGATAGCCTAGTGGATAGGACACACGACTTGCAGTCTGACTGATTGAATTCTGTGCACAAGCTAGCGGGTACCGACTAACTCCCGATTCAGAAATAAATATGCTCACGGAAAAGGTTGTTTTTTTAGAGTGTAGAGTTTTTTTTGTAACAATTTTTTTTAATGTTACACCGCACAAATATAACAACTGACAAGAGCCAAGGGAACTATGTCATCTGGCTGTGTGATGATTTGACGACCTCTGTGTGTCTTCCCTCCTGTAACAAGGGTATCTTTAAAACCAGTTCACTTATTCCTTTCCTCAAAAATACCTTCTAAAGTTTTACAAAAATTATGTATTTTATAGAAGAGAACTTCGACAGAAGTGTTTGTATTTATTTTGCATAGTAAATATATTATAACAGTGATTTTTTTATACATAGCGCAGTTTTGTGATAGTTCACCTCATGTGCGCTTTACACTTAATTACCTAACCTAATATAACAACGAGAAAATAATATTTATTTATTTATAAACTAACGAACTATTGTCCAATTACAAAAAAATACATGACACGAAATGGGAAAAAAGAGTAACAGAGAAAGAACAGTACATACATTATATTATAATGAAGCAATGACAAAAATAGGAAAACATAAAAATAAGAAAGAACATTGAAATCAAAGTCAAGGTCAAGTCAAAAGAGTCGTGAAGAATGACAAAAATCATTTAGACTGGTACCAAAAGTTTTTAGACCATGGCTTGAGTTAAAAAGTCTCGATATTCTGGACAGTAGAGAATGATACCCATAATTAGTAGAGTGATGATTGAGGAACAGCAATTCATTGTTTAATATATAAGATATAATGCATGTAATCAAATTAAAACTATCTAAAATCATGATCGTTATCATAAATCATAAAAAATGTTGTGATATGGGTATAACAGTGCATGTGTACATCAACAGATTAAAAACAATCCATTTTATTTCGTTGTACGGCAGCACTAACTCTCTTTGAATTTAAAACAATTTTGAAGTTTATTACCTATTTTGGTCGGCTTAGATGGCATTATAAAGTATTTATTAAATATCAATTAGAAATTATAACCAAGAAATCAATAGAAAAATATATTTAGGTAATGATTACGGAGCTGTGAAAAGTTCTATTTAAATCTAAGTAATGTTTTTAATAGTTTTTTTAAAATCTTTTTTAGCACACTTAAGATCTTTGAGTAAAAATATATATAAAGAGAGAGCTAAATATTTTTACCCAACCTATACAAATTTGCGATAAATCACTTTCTCCGGGTTTTTACGTCGTATACCATGAGAGAGGAAAAGACAAGAAAAGCCTTCACATGATATTGCAGCACTTCTAAGTATGTAAGAATGTTCTCCGTCCGCGCTAATCGAGTGGTATATATCCAGTCGTAAAACTTACGTCAACGGATTTTGAGGTTATTTCCTAAAATTTTTTTTATTTAAAAACTCGCAGTGGTCATACAAATAAATCAAACATGATGGTGATATGTGCTATGCGTGAATGTTTAAAAAAGACTAAACAAAGATTATATAACATCACTTTTCAGAGGTATTTCAACAGTTTTAACTATTTTTGACCGAAATTTAGAATTCTCACATTTTTAATGATATAACGACATAAAATCAACAATAACCTTCCATCATTATTTAGGCAAACCTCCTGTTATTAGTGTTTGTGTGATATTTTGAATTTAAAAATCATTTTAATATTGTATTGATATTGTTTTGTTTAATGCGTTCAAATATGTTTATTAAAAATGTCAGAATTCCATGTGGGCGGTAACTAATAGGCTATCCAACATCCTTTAACATATCTTTGTATCTTTCTATCGAGTCAGTATAAAGTAAACCGACCTGACTACACTGTTTCGCAAAGGTGCCTCTTCATATATTCTTACTCCAAGCTTGAGATGATATTTCACAAAAATGGCGCCATATAAATTAGAAGAAAAAAAATAATAACTAGAATTAGACTTACAAGTATTGGTTTCAAATTACTCGTTAGTGGCCACGTAACTTTATTTAAGTTTGGACTTATCTCTGTGTTTATAAAACACACGTTACCTTGAAATCAGAACCACGGGAGCAATAAACATTGACAGGTAAACAGCAAACACGCTATTTAGTCACCCCTCACAGGGGACCTGTGTCCTAACCGACATCATGACAGGTGAGCAGACCGTAGACCTGCCCCATATATCTTCCCTGCCGAGGACAATTGCTAGCATGTAATGCACAATGTAGTGACATCTTTTCAGTATAGCCCTTAGGTTTAAATGACAAAACTTAGGTAATACATATTGTAATAACATATAGGTGAATCTTTCTTATACTCTCAGAGATGTAGAAATTAAACAAAACAATATTCAAGGTGTAAAGTCGATACTAGATACAGAATCAAAACTACTCAATTTTTTTTTTTTTTAATATCAACTAACTATCGTAAATGTGTTTCCAGCTACAGGTAAATTTGGAAAATAGTGGACTTCAAACGATAAACTATACTACTTGATGGAAGTGCCTAATTGTAGCTTGTGGAAAAATTATGGAAAGAAGGGAAAATGAGAAACCATTCACTCACCGATGAAGTTGAAGTTCTTGAATACTTCTTACAAAAATTTACTACCGAACCTAACCACACTTATTTTAGTCTTCTTACTAACAAAACACCAGATTTATTTTATGATTTTTAAGAGATCAAACAACAACCCGACGAACAAGTGAAACGAACGAGCAACACGTTTTTTCACATCGGAACTTTTCTGTTTGATGTTCAATTGTTTCGAATACGGTGTTGTTTAATAAGAAATTCGATATTGCGAAATGCTCGGTTGGGTAGGGACTTGGGTGAAAAACATCAAGGAAAGAACCCAAAAAATTATCACTTTGAAATCCAACAACACCGTTTCTCCACGAATGTTGGAAGGTATAATGGAACGCCAAACATTTCTCTGTCTCAAAATTATGAAATGAATGGAAAAAAGTATTTCATAATAAACAATAAATTTTAATGGAAGAAATGTACACGAAAGCTGGGTGGACTATCCTCTTCATTTCGCACCTGAAATTGCTCTGAATTTACGTGTAAATTATCTACGCTTCCCGACAAAACCAGCCATTGTTTACAATATCCGTCAAAACAGTAGCCGAGGAGATGTGTATATAGAGAAACAAGCTAAAACAACCTTTGTTCACTTTTGCGTCAATTGCCAACAGAAGAATGTCTCGATAGATATGCCTCAAAACAAACGCATAGAATTTACAATCAAAAGAGTATCTATTATTTGCTTTGTACAAAAACGAAATGTTAAAAGAAGTTTGTTTTTTGGTTGAATATTGTTTTATTTAAAAAAAACCCACGTAGAATGAGTGTGGTCTTTTTGTAAACGCTTCGTTGTGGCGTATTTTTCACATTCAAGCACTGTCTCATACAAACTCTTCTGGTATTCCGACCCTGGACATGACCGACTCTTGTATTTAATTGGGGCGTATCCGACATCTTCTATCATTCATATCTTCGCCGATTCCTCGGATAACTTTCTTACACGTATACATTACACACATATATGTACGGGAAACAAAACATACTAAAAACGCACCAAGAATGTCGTAACGAAATGGCTCTGGCATTTTATAGGAACTGTGTATTCCTGAAGATTCCAATTCGCGACAGTCAACCCTTAGACCGGCAACGTCATCGGCTATCGGAAGGTTGAAGGAACCAAGCGCACATCAGACACTAAGTTCGAAGATAGTGCCTTCGGAGTGTCGGGTCCTAAAACCTGGAATAGACTACCACATGATCTGATAATGATAAAAGACTCGACAGACCTCAGGGCCAAACTCAAAACTAATCTTTTAAGAAAATCATATCCATAAATAACAGAATTGCCCTAATTTGCAAAGCTAGGTCAGCCCGTTTGCACCTAAACTCACCTGTATAATTGTATTCCATACACTAGTCGCCAAATTCTCTATCTGTGCGGTAAAACCATGTATGACCCTGTTAAAAATGTGGATATCCGGAATGAATGCTAGGCTGATGTAAGCGTAGTGAATAGGATCAAGAAAGGAACGCTTAGATGGTTTGGGCATACAGAGCGAGGAAGACGTAACACGATCAAGTGAATCAAATACTTTAATCGGACCATGTAAAGAGTCAGAATAACAGAAGAGTATGTATGAGACGTCGTGAATGAAGCAAGGAGTATGTGCCAAGACAGAGTTGTATTGCGGTCCGTTATCTCTGCCTGCCTGCCGGTTAGTTATTTAGTTTATCATGATTTTAGCTAGTTTTATTTTCCATGGATATTTGTTAAATATTATTTTCACATAATTAAATTAGGTTAGGTAATTTAGTGTAAACCGCACTTGAGTTCAACTATCACAAATCTGCCCTATATAAATTCTATGCTATTATTATGAGCAAGATAATTTTTCGGTCCTTAAATTTTACTATGAATCGAAAGTGAATGGTAGAAGAAGTCGGGAATGCCCTAGGAAGACACGGCACGATCAAGTGACTCAAATACTTGAGTCGGGCCATGTGAAGCGTCAGAATAACAGAAGAGTATTTATGAGACGATGTGTGAATCTGAATGAAGCGAGGAGTGTGTGCCAAAACAGAGTTGATGGCGCTCTATTCTCTCTGCCTACCCCTGCGAAGAAACGGTATGATGGTTAATTTGTTAGCTAGATAGTTATCTTAGGATTTCGCCTAAAAGTAAGTACTTTGAAGAAATTATACTTTCATATGTAAACATCTGTATGAATTTACATCAGGAATTTACAAAAATTAACCAAAAAAGCGCCAACAGCTAAATATTTGGTAAAGTTTTTATTGTGCTACAACAAAATATTTACCTGGGACCATAAACACAATAACAAATTTACCAAAGCTTAGGACTTTTAAAATAAAACGTAATTTACGATCCTCGAAATCACAAAGTCCACCGCAAGATAAATTTTCCACCGGGAGTTTGGGAATGACTTTATTGCACCTAGAGCAATGGTAAAAGGTCTGCGTGTCGAACCTAAATATTTGGGTTCGGAAAACAAAGCGGGCTCTCTGGGCATTGTGCTACCTGGGCAGGACGGTAGCCTTCGCGGCAGGGGGCGGTGCGGGCGGCTCTATTTACCTTCTTTCCTGATTGTTCACTCCCCGCGTTTCGTCATGTACGGGCGCGCAGAGGAATAAAGCCGCTACAGTGTTTTACTTGCACTTGTACGAGTAAACATGAATATATATACAATCAATAAAGTATATATAATAAGGAAATTTATATTTATTTATTTTTTATCTGGTGGAAGACCGCCGTTCACAATCGAAACGTTGTTTTAAATGGCTTTGACAGCCTCCATAGTCGAGTGGGAAGACGCTCGACTACGAATCCGAAGGTCGCGGGTTCAAACCCGGCGCTCGACAATAACTTTTATTAAATTAATGTGTGTCATAACACATTTAATTCATTTAAAACAATAAAAAGCATATTTACAGCACGTTCCAGAGTTGTATACGCCAAGTATCGCCCTGGTGAAAGACCACCATTCAGAATTGAAACGTTGCTTGAAATGGCTTTAGCCGTGTTTGATGACTAGATCTGAATAGCCAGGTACTTTCCAGCCTTCCTCTTCCGCTTCTTCGTCTCTTTACCTTCCCCACTACCTTTTGCCCCATAACATATCCCTATTGGAGATGCCATAGTCTCACTGGCTCTAGACGGTTGGGAGTAGTTGAGACTCTCGTGCGGTATTCACGTAAAAAAAACGTGTTTGGTGACTAGATATGAATATCCAGGTACTTCCCAACCTTACTCTTTTCCATCTTCCTCCCCTCCCCACTACCGTCGGCATCGAGACATATCCCAATTGTTGTTGCCATAGTCCCACTTGCTCTAGACAGTTGGTAGCAGCTGTGACTCTTGTGCTGTATTCATATAAATTTAACAGATAATAATATTTTGATAATTTGTATAGCGCCTTTTTCGTGAAAAATCAACTAAAGGGCGCTGTACAAATTTTAATTCCAAGGCTCCAACTTATAACTGGCCATTTATTATCTATGGAATATTATTATTTATTTATATTATGTACAGAAGCATACTCACCTGGCAGGTCACTTCAGGTAAACACTATTATTCAAATATAAATAATAAAATGCAAAAGTAAATTGAAGAAGAAGTCGAGGACGCCTGAGTAAGACATGGTACGATCAAGTAAATCAAATACTTGAATCGGGTCATGTGAAGAGTCAGAATAAGAGATGAGTATGTGTGAATATTAACGAAGCAAGGAGTGTGTGCCAAGACAGAATTGTATGGCAGTCCGTACTCACTATCTACCCCTGCGGGGAAACGGTGTGATAGTTAGTTAGTTAGTTTTAAAAAAATAAAAATATTAATAATCTAAAACACAAATATGAAACAGAAAAAAGTCAGAAACTATAAACAACAATGGTCATAACCGAGATATTGTAATTTTTAGTTTTATGTTTTAGATTATTGATATTATTTAAGCATTTAATAATAAATAAGCATTGCTTTTTTTATCATCATTATTATTATTTTATTTTCATATAATTTTATTTTATTATTTACTTATTTATTTATTTCTTATGAATTTCTGTTTATTTTTATTTTGTTACTATTATTATTACAATGTATTGATATCAATTATGGAAGGTATTGCATTGCACTACTCCTGCATACCTTCCGGAATAAAACTTTTATTATTATTATTATTATTGCTGCTTTGAAGGTAATTCCAATTTTAACAATTATTTAGGTTTATTAATAAGCAATTACGAACGCATTTTATTCTATATGTATAATCTAATAGCCTGCAGTAATGTTACAACGCAAACTTTGCACTACGAATCCTAACCAAAAAGTTTTACCTCATTATAGATATCTAGTTTTATTCTTGGAGTGAGAATATATATGGAGAGGTACCTTTCTGGAACAATGTAGTCAGTATTATTGACTTTACACTGACTCGGATAGAAAGAGACAAAGATATGTCAGTGGAAGTTGGATGGCCTATTAGTTAACCGCCCACATGGAATTCGGACACTTTTAATAAACATATTTGAACACATTAAACAAAACAATATCAATACACCATTAAAATGATTTATAAAGTTAAAATATCACACAAACACTAATAACATAAAGTTTGTCTAAATAATGACAGAAGATTTTTGCTGATTTTATGTCTTTTTATCATTAAAAATGTGAGAATTCTATAGTTCGGTCAAAAATTGTTAAAAAACTGTTGAAATACCTCTGAAAAGTGATTTTTTACAATCTTTGTTTGGTCTCATTTGAACATTCACGCATAGCACATATCACCATCATGTTCAATTTATTTGTTAAGTTATACGACTTGATGATTTGAAGTCAGCGCGGACGGAGAACACTCTTAGATACTTAGAAGTGTTACACTATTATGTGACGACTTTTCTTGTCTCTTTCTCTCTCATGGTATACGACGTAAAAACCAGGAGAAAGTGATTTATCGCAAATTTGTATAGGTTGGGTAAAAATATTTAGTTATTCCTTCTTATATCGTTACTCCAAGGTTATTATCCTTAAAGTGCTGCACCCTTTTTCAAACTCTTCCTGACCTTGCGGTTATGCAATCGTTCTAAATTACACTGTCAAGTATAAACACTTCGACACAGAAAAAAAAAACAAAAAGGTGTTATACAAAACTGAGCCATGCACAGTATTTTGACAAGAAGCATATTATTTGAATAGTGGTCTCTCCGAAATATTTGTTTTATTATTTAGGCACCAATTCGTTTCATAGGACAACACTGGGGGTAAAATATGGCGTTTACTTTAAGTCGCCGTTAAAATATAACACAATTGCTCTCATTTTACGATGCAAAAACTAAACGAATTGCTACTCGAGCTTACGGTAAACCGGGGAAAGGGTTGTAACATTTTAAATTGTATCTGTTTAAAACTATTTCAACCAACCTTGTGACCGCTCCGTAAGAACGACTTCTTTTGGCGGCAATTCCTACTTCCTTCATTGTTCATTGAACAAATACTTCAATTGAAGTTTGTTGAGTTGGTAGTTCCGCTCATATATTTATTTGTAGTTTACTTTGAATTGTTTTGGCGAGGAACTTTTGCCGATTTGCTAGTACTTTTCGAAAAAATCTCAAGGAACCGGTTCCAAAAAGAACTGGACAAATATCCGGCTCCTTGCAAAATCAAATTCAAAATTCTTTTTTGCGAGTTCGACTTCAATTGAAGTGTTCACTTCGAAGGGTTCATTTTAAAGAACTAGCAGTTCGTGAAGCATTCACAAAACATTGAGGTTTTTTTTTAACGCTGATTTCAACTAATGAAAACACTTGTGGGTGTATTTAATAGCGTACTTAATTATTGAGTTTTACAATTGGTTTTATGGAAAGGGTGAATTGGTTGTCATTTCGATGGCATTATGGCTTTTTGGTAACATGCGAAATTAAATCGTCGCCGGAAAGGCAAAAGGGCTGAAGTGCCATTTTGGGAGTTTACGCCAGAGCACTTAAAAGTTTTTTTTTGTTTTACAATAAAATTAAAAGTCTTCAGTAGCTGGTTGGATATTAAAAAAAATAACGCATATAACTCAATGCTCTACTGAGTTACACGAAGCGACAAAAAGCTTAAAAAGTTTCGGACTTGTGTCGCTTGAGTCAAGACTTTTCCCAAAGGGTAAATATATTTTAGATGGCTGAAGGGCCACAAAAGCCTTCAAAATCAAGGCATTTGATGCAGAACATAAAACTGAAAACTGCATATTTAAATCATATTTGACGAAAGTGTCGCTTAAGCTTTTTGCCATTCTAGCGACGATATGTTGAAATGTACACTGTGAACAGAGCCCTTGAGGTGATTTTTCACAAAAACTACGCTATTAAAATTATCAAAATATTATTATTAGAAGTCAACCTGCGTGGCTGAGTGGTTAAGATCATTGGCTCCGCATTCAGGGATTGCGGAATCGACACCTACCTTGCGTAATTAATTTTTATCTAAGTAATATGTCTTATTTCTCAATTTTTTTAAATCAAATAATATAGTACAATTGCAGTACCTTTGCAAGTGGTAAATACTATCAGTATCACCCTCGTTAAAGACCGGGATACAGAAACGAAACGTTGCTTGAAATCATTTTGATCGTATTTAGTGACCAGATCTGAATATCCAGGTACCTCCCCACCTTCCTATTACCCAACTCCTCTCCCTAAACACTACGTTCACGCCTCACAACATACCCCAATTAGTGACGTCATAGTCTAACTGGCTCCAAATGTAGTATTCACATAAAAAAATAAACTTTCTTAACTCTGCTTGAAATGGTTTTAATCGTATTTAGTGTCCAGATCTCAAAAGCTAGGTACCTTCCGATCTTCTTCTTCCATATCTCCTTCCCCTCCCCACTACCTGCAGCCTCACAACATACCCCAATTAGTGACGTCGTAGTCCAACTGGCTCCAAATGTAGTATTCACATTAAAAAAAAACTTTCTTAACTCTGCTTGAAATGGTTTTAATCGTATTTGGTGTCCAGATCTCAAAAGCTAGGTAGCTTCCGATTTTCTTCTTCCCCCCCACTACCTTCAGCCTCACAACATACCCCAATCGGGAATGCTGTAGTCTTCCTGGCTACAAATGTAAACAAAAAATAAACAATTACTCCCTTGAAGTAACAATATATGGAGGGAAAGCTAATTATCACTTTCACCGGGTTTTTACGTCGTACACCATGAGAGAGAAAGAGACAACAAATTTCATAGACCGCTTCTATATACTATCGCAATGATCTTAAGCTCCTGGTTCACCGCGGGACTCCGCCCACATTTTTTATTATGCCACTAAACTTGACACAACTAAACGGTTTTTTAGGTAATATGCTATATTTTTGTTGATAAAAATACTATGAAAAGGTAGCTATACGAATAAACAAAAACATGATGTCGACATTATGTAGCCTTAGTCTTAGCCACGCCCAGGTGCGCCGAGTCAGGTTAAAATCATCAAAACAAGTCAAAAACTGACTTCACTGTCTTGGATAGATACTACTCCATTTACTCTAAGGTTACTTCATTTAGTGTCCAGATATTAAAATATAGGTACATCCCGACCTTCCTCTTTCTCATCTCCTTCTCCCCCCACTTCCTTCAGCCTCACAACATGCCCCAATCGGGGATGCCGCAATCACGCTGGCTCAAACGGTTGGGAGCGGTTGGGACTCTTGTACGATATTCACATAAAAATATATAAACATGTACATTTATAATATGCAGCTCTAGGATAGCGCTACCATTGAGCACAGTGATAAAACCCCGCAATAAAGTGATTTGGGTTCTTTCCCGACATCGGCAAAGTACAGTGTAAGTCCCAACGTGTATTAGCGGCGAGATCATGTTGTTTACTGGCCCACGTGATTAGCCGAAGACCAACAGTAACTGTCGGTAGAAGGGTAGTAAAATTTAACCAGGTTTCGATATTACGGTTAAGACCCCTAAATTCTTAGTAAACCGTTATTTTTTCGGGGTATAATAAAATATCGACTCCGCAATGCTTATTCGAAACCAAGTTTACAATTTTTTGTGAAAATGATTTTGTTACATTTTTTATTTATTTTTATATGAATACCGCACAAGAGTCTCAACTGCTCCCAACCGTCTAGAGCCAGTGGGACTATGGCATCCCCAAATAAGGTATGTTGTGAAGCTGAAGGTAGAGGGGAGGGGAAGGAGATTGGAAAGAGGAAGGTTGGGAAGTTCCTGGCTATTCATATCTGGTCACCAAACACGCCTAAAGCCATTTCAAGCAACGTTTCGATTCTGAATGGTGGTCTTTCGCCAGGGCTATACTTAGGGTATCTACCACTCTGGAACGTGCAGCAAATTTACTTTATTTTTATTTTTATATGAATTAATGTGTTATGACACATATTAATTAAATAAAAGTTATTGGCGCACGCCGGGTTCGAACACGCGACCTTTGGTCGGAGGCCGTCAATATCCATATTCCATCAAAAATCCTACATTCAAAACGGAACTTATTAAAATTTAATTTCTTGTCCCTAATTAGCTTTGTTTCGGTTTTCTCCTTACTTCTATCATTACAACCTCAGAGCAATAATATACAAGAGAGAGCGCTGTAGAGAGAGCTGTAGTCAGTTTATACGAGGTTTGCCGGACTCGGTTAGACCTGGGCGTGGCTAGGACTAGGGCTTTATACATCCATTCATAGCACATGTCGACATGTTTTTTTTGTTTATTCGTAGAACCACTTTTTCACAGTATTGCTAAAAAAATAAAATAACATGTAACCTAATAAACCGTTGAGTTATCTCAATTTATTTCGCGTATCATAACGTGTGGGCGGAGTCAACGGAGACGCGGGACACGAAGAACATTCTAACAATACTTTAAAGCGGTGTGATAATTCGGGAAAATTTGTTGTCTCCTTCTCTCTCATGGTGTGCGACGTAAAAACCCGGAGAAAGTGATTTATCCCAAATCTGTATAGGTTGGGTAAAAAGAATTAACTCTCTCTCCATATATTCTTACTTCAAGATTACAACTCAATGTCCTCATTATCTACTGAAAAACAATCCTCATTGTCATAAAATATTTATTGTTATTTTTTTTATATTTACACTGTTTGCATTTTTAGAATTGTTTACTTATAATACTTGAATATTAATGTTTTAAGTAACAACATATTAACTGTCCTCAATCTAATTTCCCTTTCTTTGATTCAACAAATATGTTAGTTGGGTTAATATGGATTCATACGTTTCATCTGGATTTTTATACCCTTAGCTTCTGGTATTTTTTTTTTAAAATCTGTTGATGTACACAAGCACTGTTATACCCATATCTGAACCTTTTTCTCTCATGATTTATGATAACGATCATGATTTTAGATAGTTTTAATTCGTTTACATATTATATATTATTTTCTCCTTGTTAGTTAGTCTTATTAACATAATTAATTTAGAATGAAGCGCACTTGAGGTGAAATATCACAAAACTGCGCTATATAAGTTCACTGTTATTATTATATTTCATGTACAGAGTTAATATTTTTTCAAAACATACTACGACGTCACATTCGACGGCCTCCGTGGTCGAGTGGTAAGACGCTCGACTACGAATCCAGAAGTTACGGGCTCAAACCCGGCGTGCGCAAATAAATGTTATTCAATTAATATGTGTCATGGTACATTGAATTAATACAAAGTATATTTGCGGCGCGTTCCAGGGTGGTAGATACTCCAAGTATCGCCCTGGTGAAAGACCACCATTCAGAATTTAAACGTTGCTTGGAATAGCTTTACCCGTGTTTGGTGACCAGATCTGAATAGCCAGGTGCTTTCCAAGCTTCCTCTTCCTAATCTCCTTGCCTTCCGCACTACCTTCAACCTCACAACATACCTTAATTTTGGTCGTGCCATAGTCTCACTGGCTCTAGACGGTTGGAAGCAGTTTGGACTCGAAAAATACAATCCTCTTATTTATTCCGACTTCCACTGAAAATATTATACTAAGTCTGATTTCAGAGGAAGGAAATCCAGTCAAAGGGTTGCCCCGTGTAAAGTTGGAGAAGCAACTCTACAAGCTGTGCGTAGAGAGGCTTGCCCTGCTGTAGACAAAAAAACTGCCGAAGTAACGTAGAAAAGGGACGCCTAAAGACGCCTGGAGGTGCTTGAAGACACCTAGAGATGCCTGAAGATGTCTGGAGACGCTTGGAGACATCTGGAGACGCCCGGAAGTGCCTGGAGACACTAAAAGGTGCCTGAAGACGCCTGGAGATGCCTGAAGGTGTTTGAAGACGCTTGTAGACATCTGGAGACGCCCGGAGGTGCCTGGAGACACTAAAAGGTGCCTGAAGACGCCTGGAGATGCCTGAAAGTGTGTGGAAACGCTTGAAGGTGCCTGGAGACACTAAAAGGTACTTGAAAACGCCTGCAGACGCCTGGGGACACCTAGAGACGCCTTGAAATGACTGAACATGCCTTATCAAAAGCTATCGGTCCCCGACCTGAACCAAACAACGGGATGAAGATGACATGAGATGCGAAATTCATATCCACGAGCCACCGCTGCAAGTAGGTATGAAGGAAGACAATAACATTCAACGTGTCGGGTATAGTCCAAGTACAGTTTCACGCTGGGTGGTAGCTGCCTAGCGCGGAGTAGCGGGCAGCGCCACTGTGTGCGAGAGCCAGCACCGCAACAGTAGTGAATTGGTTGGCTAATTATTGGCGATGCATGAGTGTCCGTGAAGCAAAACGGCCTTGCCAAGGCTGCCCGTCTTCCTGCCGCAGGAAGTAGATTACGGCAACGCCAAGTAACACGGCAACACTGGACGCCAGTGGCCGCTTGCTAACTGGTGAGGGGCGAATGGCGAGTTGACTCGGAACGGGGCACACTGTACGGAGGCTGCTCCGCGTTATATATAAACGGCCTGTTCAAAAGAAAAGGTGAATTTTGAATTTTCGCGGGCTGTGTACATTCGATTATAGATTTTTTTTGTTATGTTGATACACGTATGTTTATCATATGTTAGCAATATCAGCCATTTTGGATTAGTGGTTTATTTTTGACAACTGGAAAGGTTAGTCACGTTTTTGTGTGTAAAAATGGATCAAAGAATAAAATCCACGATTTGTTTTTCCACAACTCCAGGACGCTCATCGTCATTAACATCGCTAATCCAAAGGTCGCGGGTTCAAACCCGGCGTGCGCCAATAACTTTTATTTAATTAATATGTGTCACAACACATTTAATTCATATGAAAATAGTAAAAAAGTGTATTTGCGGCACGTTCCAGAGTGGTAGATACTTTGAATATCGCCCTGGTGAAAGACCACCATTCAGAATCGAAACGTTCCTTGAAATGGCTTTAGCCGTGTTCGGTGACCAGATCTGAATAGCCAGCTACTTCGCAACCTTCCTCTTCCCAATCTCCTTCCCCTCCCCACTACCTTCAGCCTTACAACATACCCTACTTGGGGATGCCATAGTCTCACTGGCTCTAGACGGTTGGAAGCAGTTGAGACTATTGTGCGGTATTCATATAAAAAATATATGTATGTATAAATTTAATTTAATTTATTTGCACACGCCGGGATTCAAACCTACAGTTGGTGAATTGTTTTATTTTTTACCAACTGAACGTAAGTTCGTCTAAAAACTAATAAAATTAACGATGTTGCCACCTGAAAAGAATGCTTTTACTTAAAAAATTCTAGACATAAAATATATGAAAATTTCATGACGCCAGAGCTCACAGTAATTTTTTACTTCATTTAGATATAATCGGTTGGTTGCAAGCTGGCCACCGCGTCTCGGCGCAGTGGACTATTGCTTTATGTTCATTAATTATTATTCTACTTTTCGCTACAAATGTATGATAAAATATTTCTATATTCGTGATCGCCTCGCGCTAGCTCCGCTATTCCAAACATCTCGTTCAGTTGTGGAGGGTGTGTAAAAAGAAATTGAAGGCATTAACAGTGGTGAATAATGGAGTACACGATAAGTTTAAACTTTTTTATAATGTGGCGATGCATTGTTGACGTGTTCTTTAACTTTTTTCTCCTTAGAAAAATGGCTCAATAATACGGCAGCAATTAATTTAACACTCTGCGTTATTCTAAACAACCTCCGATCCATTTTTTTCTACGGTTTATTTTTTAAGGCACTGCAAAAAGGAGGAAAAATTCCTAATTGGGGTATGTTGTCAGGCTGAAGGTAGTAGGGAGGGAAAAGAGATGGGGATGAATAAGGTTGAAGAAATATACTTTTGATTTGACGAATAACCAGAATCGTTTTCTGCACTATTTTATTGAATCTTCCGCCGTTTGAATGTAGCGTTCATGCGAGATTTTCTTATGGAAATTTGTCAGTACTACGAAGGATTCGTAGTCAGCTAGTGTTAGCGTAGCAGCTAGTGTTTGATCTGAGGTTGCGATAAAACACTGATTTTGTTTTCAGCTTCAGATGAATTTGTAAAATAGTGGACCGTAAAACGATAAACTAAACTACTTGATAAAAGTTTCTAATTACGGATGTGGAAAGATTTGGAATGAAGGGAAAATGGGGAAACCATTCACTCACCGATGTAGTTGAAGTGGAAGTTCTTGATTCTTCTTACACACAACGAATCACAACACATAATTTAATGTTAGTTGAAGAACAACAACAAACCGACGACCAAACGAGACACCAACAAACGAACACGTTTTGTCACATGACTCTCTTCTGTTTCGATTGTCAATTGTTTTCGAACACAGTGTTGTTGAATAAGGAAATTAAATAGCGAAATGGTGGGGTAGGTAGGAACTGGATGAAAAACACCTAAAAAATTATTTCTCTAACATCTAGGTTTTTTATATTTTTTCTATTTCATGTGATATTTTAGATTCTCTTTCACAATTCTAATCAGTAGTGAAGTGCACTAAGAGAGAAACCAACAATTGGTCCATGATTTGACCGAAGTCGCCTCTGTAAAACATTTGAATTGTTCTAGACAAACCGGGAGGAGAAGGTACAGGTTTGGTTACTATGTCTAATAGTTCATGATGTGAATCTTTAGTCGTCACAGGGTCGATACATAATTATCAAATAAAATTTATTTGCTCACGCCGGGTTTGAACCCGCGACCTTTGGATTCGTAGTCGAGCGTCTTACCACTCGACCACGGATGCCGTCAAAAATATCATATAGCTTATATTCCAGTTAATAAAGACAATACTTCCGATCGATTAGTGTGCTGGTCTGATGTAGCGTTGAGGTGGTGAGTTAGATTATTGGTGTAGTTGGTGTTTTTTGGGTGATATGTACAAGAGTTTTATTTTGGGCTTGTTATTGTCACGCTGTATTGGCACCGATATCCATATCACCTCGGTACATGTAAACCTCATACCAATAATATACCAGGAGGGATAACTTTACACAACGGTGTAGTCAGGATTGGTGATTTTTTCCTGACCAGGGCGTGACTAGAGTTTTCATGGGCACACTTTTTTTTATATCCATTCATAGCAAATGTCCATATAATGTTATGTTTATTTGTATTACCACTTTTTCACAGTATTGTTATCAATAAAAATATAGGATATTACCTAAAAAACCGCTAAATTATGTCGCATAACAAATGTAATGGGCGGAATCTCCGGAGACGCGGGAGACGGAAAACATGCTTAAATGCCTAAAAGTGGTGCGATATTATGTGACAAATTGTCTTGTCTCTTTCTCTCTCACGGATTAAGACGTAAAAACCCGGAGAGAGTGATTTATCATAAATTCGTATAGGTTGGGTAAAAATATTTAGCTCTCTCTCCATATATATCTTTACTCCAAGATGTAGATCAAGGCAATATGTGAGCTTTAATAGATTTCGTAGTTTTAATTAATACTCCCCTCTCTGCTGATAACCAGTAACTAAATAATTACGGCATTTTCTAAATACATCGTACCTATTGTCAAACAATCACGTATTGATTAATTTGGCCAAGTTTCACATATAAGGTAAATATCGAAACTAACAAATTAACCATCACGCCGTAGGCAGAGAGGACAGACCGCCATATAACTCTCTCTTGGCACACACTCCTTGCTTCATTTACATTTATACATAGTCTCATACACACTTTTCTGTTATTCTGACTCTTCTCCTGACCCGATTCTAGTATTTGATTTACTTGATCGTACCATGTCTTTCTCGGGCGTCCTCGACTTCTTCTTCTATTCAATTTCGCATCATATTTTTTTTCACACTCCTTTCTTCGTTCATTCGCTCTACATGCCCAAACCATCTAAGCGTCCCTTTCTTGAAATATCGAAATTAATTAAAAGTATTTTTTTAAAGAAGTTATATGTTTTTGTACGAAGACCTCACACATTTAAAAAATATGGATACATTTTGAGCATTTTTAAATAGTTTTTTTATTGTAAAATTGATTAAAAAACATTTTAAATAATACTTAATGATTATACTGTGATTGGGGGCATTTTTGATCATCAGACTTTTTTGTTTGTTTGTGGTAATTTATTTTATCTATGGTTTCAAGAGGCTTTGATTTTGACAGATTATTAATGAATTATAAACAAAAAGTGCAAATTATATTAGGTGACATTATTATTATGGTTGATAAATATGTTTGGTGGTGTTTTCTGGTTTTAAAGTAATAGTTCGCGAGTTACTATGAAGGAGAAATGATGTATCGATTTTATTTTATGTAAGTTTTTAAATGATTTTATGTAAATTGTAATTTTTTTTATAAGTTTAAATGTTCACTTCCAAATTGACGGCCGAGGCGTCTGAATTTTGTAAATTCTTCATTGTTGAGATTCTGTTTAATGTCGTCATCCGCAATCAAATTAAAAAGTGTAATATCACTTACCTTTATGCATATTTTACGATTCTTCACCCAGCAATAGAGAATTTTATTTTTCCATTTTCATTTCTCGACACGGCTTAAAAAGATGTTTTTTGAGGTTAAATGTGCATTTACGTATATTCTGCTGGCTCCAGAAAGCTGCAATTCTGATGCAAACATTCCTTTCTCTTCCTTATCGCTGCTAAGATCTCATCTTTTTTGGTATTTACGCGTAAATTTTACCACTATGTTTCTTGGTTTTCGTCCGATCTGATAGTTGATTATTGGAGCAATTCTGTTAGCAAAGTCGACACATTTTCGAGTTTAGTTGCAGGAATACCACTGATTGTGATGTTATTAAATCGATTATACTGATCATAAATATCTAGTTGACTTTCTAGGTCTATAACTTTTTTTCTTACTTTTTCTATTTCCGGCTTGAATTCTTTTTTAATCACTTCTATTATATTGTTATTGAAATCTGAAGAAGATTTTTCAAATGCTGAACTTTGATGTTGTTAAACTTTTTATCAAGAACTGTGAGTTCCGAATTGAAGCTACAGACAGGTAGCTGCGTATTTTGAGTTTGTCCGTGTGATTGAGATTATTAATGACGATTTACTATTTAAATTTAGTTTGACGATGCTTTTAGCGAACGCTCAGTCAAAATGTATCGATGGAATGGAATCGACTACCCATTCCTTCGCTTAGTTTTCCGCTAAGGATAAATTCATACGTAACTAATAAACAACATGTGGGTAGGTAAGTACTTACTCAGTTTGACCTTAATTTGCTTTGTTTCGGTTTTCTCTTTACTTGTATTCTTACAACTAAATGTCCTTACTGTCTACTGAAAACCATATACTCATTGTCATAAAATATTTATTGTTCTTTTGTTACTTGTTTTTTAAATTTACCCTGTTTGCATCATTAGAATCGTTTAATTATAATACTTGATTATTAATGTTTTTAAGTACCAACATGTTAACTATCCTTAATCTAATTTCATTTTCTTTGATTTAACAAATATGTTAATATGAATGCATACGTTTCATCTAGATTTTTATACCCTTAGCCTCTAGTATTTTTTTTTTTAATCTGTTGATGTACACATGCACTGTTATACCCATATCTGAACCATTTTCTCTTATGATTTATGATAGTGGTCATGTTTTAATTTGTATACATATTTATTATTACTTATAAACGAGGTGTAAATGTTAAGCGTGTTATAAGGTCGGGATAGCGATAAACTTGCTTTACAACCACGGCTTATCTGTCTAATTCAATAGCCTACGTCCAGTGTAACTAAACCAACGCTAAATCGGCGCGTGAAAATCTAATAAGTAAGACGGATTATGTATTATTTTCTCCTTGTTAGTTAGTCTTATTAGCTTAATTAATTTAGCATGAAGCGCACTTGAGGTGAAATATCACAAAACTGCGCTATATAAGTTCACTGTTATTATTATTATTAGATGTACTCGGATGTAGGCGAAAATTTTCAAAAAAATAATATTTTTGTAAAGGTTTTGTTGCAAGCAGATTGGCCGACGCGTCATCTCGCTGTTGATGTGAGGAATGTGAATCCGTAACGTTTGGGTGACTCGGAAATTTAGCTTCACGGAAACATGTCGTAAATGTTTCATAGCGCTTTGTTTGCGGCTTATTCTTTACTCTAAACTTGTACCGCAGGAAGCGATTGCAATGTTTCTGCCATCTTACTCACAACTTTACTCTACTGCCTTATATAAACTTATATCTAACTAACTTTATCCAGATACTTTTGTATTGTACATTTTTTTAAACTTAAAGGTCAGCATTAAAAAATGACACTAATCTTTACTTTCTAGCATTTCTACATATTATGTATCTGAAAATTTTCTACGGGTAGTTAGAAAAATGTCTGAGGTTACCAGTGAATACAATTTTACAATCTGAATCCTTTAAATTCTACGAAAAACATACTAAAATGTCAGTAAAAGTAAAAGTACAACTTTCAGCTTTTGAACAAATTGTGATCAGCTAAAATAGCACAACGATCGTGTTTCTATGCTTATCAGCTGATCACAATTTGTTCAAAAACTGAAAAGGGCCTAGAATCAATGCTTAACGGGGACCATTAATATTTCAAAAACCGTAATAGCGGTTTGACGAAAGGTTTAAATATCTCAAGCTAACGTGTTTTGCGTATTTGTCGGTGACAAAGATCGGCATTCAGCACAATATTGATGTTTTAGACGTTTGAAACTACAAATTACAGCCTCCTTTAATCCCAGAATGTCGGCCCGTTACAGCATGTGATCAAGTTTTAATTAAGGGTTAATTCTTAATAACATTATTAACGACGGCCTGCATGGTCGAGTGGTAAGACGCTCGACTACGAAACCAGAGGTTGCGGGTTCTAACCCAGCGTACGCAAATAACTTTCATTTAATTAATACGTGTCATAACACTTTTTTTTATGTGAATACCGCACAAGAGTCTCAACTGCTCCCAGCCGTTTAGAGCCAGTGAGACTATGGCATCCCCCAAAGGATTATGTTGTGAGGCTAAATAGTGTGGAGGGGACGGAGATGAGGGAGGGGGAGGTTTGGAAGTACCTGGCTATTCAGATCTGGTCACCAAACACGGCTAAAGCCATTTCAAGCAACGTTTCAATTCTTAATGGTGGTCTTTCACCAGGGCGATACTAAGAGTATCTACCACTCTGGAACGTGCCGCAAATATACCATTTTTTTTTTTATATCAATTAAATGTGTTTTATTTGCGCACGCCGGGTTCGAACCCGCGACCTCTGGACTTGTAGTCGAGCGTCTTACCACTCGACCATGCAGGCCGTCAAATTTGATTCATATAAAATAATATAAAGTGTATTTGCGGCACGTTCCAGAGTGGTAGACTAGTTTCACATTGGTGAAAAATCACCATTCAGAATCGAAACGTTACTTGATTGAAATGGCTTTAGCCATTTGTGACCAGTTCTGACTGGCCAGGTTTTTCCAACCTTACTCTTTTCCATTTCCTTCCCCTCCCCACTACCTACAGCCTCACAACATACCCCAATTGGATGCCATAGTCCCACTGGCTCAATACGGTTGGGAGCAGTTGGGACTCTTGTACAGTCTTCATTATAAAATGACAACATTACCAAGAGAGAAAACAACACAGTGTTGCTTTTTTGTTGACAACTTTGGAACAGAGTATTTGGGATAGGTTTTTCCTCATGGTATATATTATGCATTATGGGAGTTAGAGGAAAATCGATCAAAAGCTATTTTCAATTAAAAAATTAAAGTCGAAGGAAAACATCTTCAAGCCACTCATGTTAATTATTGTAAGGCATGAATTATTAGTAAGGCTGTAGCGCCACAGCCTCCCTCTCATACACTGTGCGTGTGAGAAAAATCATTTTCACCGGATGTGGAAATGCAGAGTGTTCCGAAGTGTGATGAGTATGATAAGCCCAGTGGGGTAGCGATAAACGGTTTGGATCCACGCCCGACGACCTCCGCAACAGAGCGGCAAACTCCTTGGCTCAGATTACTAATATTATCGGATTCATTCAGTTTTTACCCATACTATATAGATTAAGTTAATAGGGGTAATTAACTTAACAGGAAACTCCATTAATGGAGGACTGAACGGTGTTGGCGCAAATAAATAGATTCCCAAAGAAGCGAAGCTAGCAGTCCAATACAAAGTGCTTATAGTATATATAGTCCTGATGTATGGCAGTGAGGCATGGAACTAGCAGAGGAATGATGAAAGTAGACTGAATGCTGTGGAAATGAGATCCCTGAGACGTATGTGCGGTAAAACAATGAATGACCTTGTTAAAAATGTGGATATCCGGAAAGAATGCAAGGCTGATGTAAGTGTTCAGAATCGAAACGTTGCTTAAAATGGCTTTAGCCGTGTTTGGCGACTAGATCTAAATAGCCAGGTACTTCCCAACCTTCCCCTTCCTCATCTCCTTCCCCTCCCCATTACCTTCAACCTCACAACCTACCCCTATTGGGGATGCCATAGTCTCACTGGCTCTAGACGGTTGGGAGCAGTTGAGACTCTGGTGCGGTATTCACGTAAAATGTAATGAATAGGAACAAGCTTAGATGGTTTGGGCATGTAGAGCGAATGAACTAAGAAAGGAGTGTGAAAAGAAAATATGATGCGAAAGTGAATGAGAGAAGAAGTCGGGGACGCCCGAGGAAGACATGGCACGATCAAGTGAATCGAATACTTTAATCGGGTCATGTGAATAGTCGGAATAACAGAAGAATATGTATGAGACCTTAGAGTATACTAGAGATAGCCCAAGCCAAGGCAGTGAAGTCAGTTTTGGACTTGTTTTTGATGATTTTAACATGACTCGGCGCAAATGGGCGTGGCTAATACTAAGGCTACGGTATCTATACATCCATTCATATCACATATCGACATAATGTTTTTGTGTATTCGTATAGCCACTTTTTCACAGTATTTTTATCAACAAAAATAAAGCATCCAACCTAAAAAACCGTTTAGTAGTGTCAAGTTTAGTGGCAAAATAAAAAATGTGGGCGGAGTCCCGCCGTTAACCAGCGAAGATAACCAGCTTAAGATCATTGCGACAGTATATAGAAGCTGTCCAAGAAATTTGTTGTCTCTTTCTCTCTCATGGTGTACGATGTAAAAACTCGGAAAAAGTGATTTATTACAATTTCGGATGGGTTGGGTAAAACAAATTAGCTATCCCTCCATATAATGTTACTTCAAGTATGAGACGTTGTATGAATGCGAATGAGGCAAGGAGTGTGCGCCCAGACAGAGTTGTATTGTACTGGAAACATATGCAGTATATTTACACCACGTTCCTGAGTGGTATATACTCGCAGTATCGCCCCGGTGAGAAATAATCATTTTGTATCTAAGCGTTCTAAAAATAATTTCAGTTGTGTTTAGTGACTAGATGTGAATAACTAAGTACTTACTGTCCAACCTTTTTTTTGCACTTCTCTTTCCCCTACCGACTCTTTTTAACCTCACAACACACCGCGTCTTACCACTCGATAACGGAGGCCGTTAAATGTCAGTAGATAGTTTTACCTTAATGCTTTTGTTGGGACCTGCTTGACAAAGGAGGTTAGGTTAAGTTAAGTTACGTGAGGTGAGGAACAAACACTGCTAAAGCCATTTTTTTATTTATTTTTTTTACATGAATACCGCACAAGAGTCTCAACTGCTCCCAACCGTCTAGAGCCATTGAGACTATGGCATCCCTAAATTGGATATGTTGTGAGGCTGAAGGTGGTGGGGAGGGGAAGGAGATCGGGAAGAGGAAGGTTGGGAAGTACGTGGCTATTCAGATCTGGTCACCAAACACGGCTTAAGCCATTTCAAGCAACGTTTCGATTCTGAATGGTGGTCTTTCACCAGGGCGATACTTAGAGTATCTACCACTCTGGAACGTGCCGCAAATATACTTGTTATTATTTTTATATGAATTAAATGTGTTATGACACATATTAATTAAATAAAAGTTTTGGCGCACGCCGGGTTTGAACCCGCGACCTTTGGATTCGTAGTCGAGCGTCTTACCACTCGACCATGGAGGCCGTAATTTTTTTTATTTCAAGCAATGTTTCGATTCTGAATGGTGGTTTACCACATGGTAAAGCAGCAAAAATTCTCTAACGTTGAGCTACGGCGCATTGAAATTTGCGTTGCAATTTATGTCGGAAATTTTTAGGTATTCGTAACATAATTTAACTAATATTATTTCTTTCACGAACAAACCATCGCTTCTTCCTTTTTTATTGAATGGTATTGTTTTAGTAACATGCGAATTTACATCAGTGTCAGCAAAACTACTGCAATCAGCTTATGAACGGAAGCTTTGTAGGGGTAGGCAGAGAGGACGGACCGCCATATAACTCTGTCTTGGCACACACTCCTTGCTTCATTTACATTCATACATCGTCTCATACATACTCTTCTGTTATTCTGACTCTTCACATGACCCGATTCAAGTATTTAATTTTCTTGATCGTGCCATGTCTTTCTCAGGCGTCCTCGACTTCTTCTTCCATTCACTTTCGCATCATATATTCTTTTCACACTCCTTTCTTCGTTCATTCGCTCTACATGCCCAAACCATCTAAGCGTCCCTTTCTTGATCCTATTCATTACGCTCACATCAGCCTTGCATTCTTTCCGTATATCCACATTTTTAATACGATCATACATGGTTTTACCGCACATACGTCTCAAAAGTCTCATTTCTACAGCATTCAGTCTACTTTCATTCTTTCAAAAATACTTTCAAATCTAAAATAAAATTGTGAACACAGTTAGTGGTCGGGCAAAGCCGGGTAGCAAAGCTTGTATTTTGTAATACAGCAAAGTGGTAGACACTGTAGACAGTAGACCATTGGCGAACCGGTGGTAGACTCTGGGTAATTTTGTCAAGAATTGAAATAAACCTGTTTCTAACGGTGACTACCTACATTTTCGGAAAATGACTAATATTTAGGAATCTACTACCGATTTATGATGAGTTTGCTTAATGACTTATTGTTGGATTTTGTCTAGTAAGGCCTCTTAATGACTTCTTCCGATTTGACTTCCCAAATAATCATACGCTATGATTGTTAGTTCCGATTTTACCTGTCCGAATAATTAGTGTGTGAATATTGATGGTCGGAAATAAACCCCTCCTCAAACAGGTAAAAAGATTTAGCAAAGGATAGAATAATCACTGGTAGAGAATACAAAATGATTTTGCAAGGTTTATCAAATCTGACGCATTTATAATAATAATAATAATAATTTATTCCAGAAGGTATGCAGGAGTAGTGCAATGCAATACCTTCCATAATTGATGATAATAAATAGTTACAATAATAAAAAAATACAAGTTAAGGTAAGAAAAAATAAATGAAATAGTGATCATCGTTTTAATCGAGCGTGCTTCAGGGTGGTCTCCGCATCATCTGCATCCATCGTTCGTTGAGAGTAGAGCTGAGCCATTCAGATGCAGCCACGACAATGATGTTGGTTGAATTCCGTGTCCTGCCCCAGAAGCTGGCTAGTCGGTGGCGAAGTAAGGCGGGGAATGAGTGCACCCTCCCTTCGGTGAACTTTGTAGAGGCACTGCAGAATCTTGAAAGTTGCATATATGCATTGTCGTAGCAAACCCTCAACTTGTTCCATTGCGCTGTTAAGTACTAATAATAATAATAATAATATTTACTGTTAATAATACTGTTATAGTTCAAATGGTTCTTATTAATGATGTGGAAACCAGGCCGGACAATAATCAATGGTGACAACTTACGTGACATAGTAGTAGAGGTAACTAGCTAACCATCACACCGTTTCTCCGCAAGGGTGGGCAGAGAGAACGAACCGTCCTTCAACTCCGTCTTGGCACACACTCCTTGTATTCTCATTCACATTCATACATCGTCTCATACGTACTCCTCTGTTATTCTGACTCTTCACGTGGCCCGATTCAAGTATTTGATTCACTTGATCGTGCCATGTCTTCCTCGGGCGTCCCCGACATATATTTTGTATTTACCAAGATAAATAATAAAATTAAAAAAGTAAAAAATTAAGTATTATTAATCATTTCAAAAATGTAAATAGATTACACAAATAGATTTTAAATATGCTAAAAATGCTAAATTTGTTCTTCAAACCAAAGTACGCGTTTTTTTTTATCTTCTTACCATTGTAAGGAAATTGAGTGATGTTTAAATAATGATTTGGGCAAAGGTGACTCATTACCTTTTTTTGGGTATCTACGCTTAATAAGTTATCAATGACTGTTATAATACGATTTACCCAGTACGAACCAGTTTTAAGTATTATAATTTAGTAGCCTGTACCAATATAGCTTTATAAGGTCTACCCATTTGTCTTTGAGTCGAAATTTAGGGTTCGATTACCGTTGCAGGGCGAAATTTCATTGTTACATGTTGAAATAATTTATTTTTTTCGTATCCATAATAGGTTAACTAACTTACTAACCACAACGCCGTTTCTCCGCAGGGGTGCGCAGAGAGGACGGATAGATATACAATTCTGTTTTGGCACATACTCCTTGCTTAATTCATATACATACATCGTCTCATATACTCTTTTGTTATTCCTACTCTTTACATGGCCTGATTTAAGTATTTGATTCACTTCATCGTGCCATGTCTTCCTCGGGCGTACCCGACTTCTATTTTTATTCACTTTCGCATCATATACTATTTTTACACTCCTTTCTTTATCCATTCCCTACACATGCCCAAACCATTTAAGGGTCCCTTTCTTGATCCTATTAATTACACTTACATCAGCCTTACATGGCAATACATGAACAATTTTGGCAATATGTTGAGAAATGAATGGTGGAATGATCGAGAAAAAAAGATTAATATAAGAAAGACCTGAAATGGTTTTAGCTATGTTTAATAACCAGGTCTGAAGAGTCGTGTAGGCACTTACCCACTTTATTCTTTATTAGTTGAACCACTCTCCATCAGCTGGACACTTAATATTAATATAATATTGTTTTGAATATTGAAAGAATATTAAAAATATAAAAATAATATTAATATTACAAAAGACAGAAAATAAAAATACATTTGGTCGTGACCTCGGAGTGAGAATATCTATGGAGAGAGAGCTAATTTATTTTACCCAACCTAAACAAATTTGCAATAAATTACTTTCTCGGGGTTTTTACGTCATATACCGTGAGAGAGAAAGAGACAACAAAATTTTGGCAAAATTTCACACCGCTTCAAAGTATTGTAACCATGTTCATTGACTCGTGCGTCTCCCGGGACTCCGCCCACACGCTTTGATGTGCAACTAAACTGAACATAACTCAACGGTTTTTTAGGTTATATGGTATATTTATTATTATAAGAATACTGTGAAAAAGTGGTTATACGAATAAATAAAAACATTATGTCGACATGTGCTATGAACGGATGTATAAATACCGTAACCCTAGTCTTAGCCACGCCCAGGTCCAACCGAGTCAGTAAAACCGAGTAAAAACTGACTACAGATCGATGTACAGCTTTTCCTCTTGTATATTATTGCTCTAAGGTCGTGACCGAGACTCAAACTCGGGACCTCCATTCTATCCGGAAGCGGCGCATCTACCAACTCTGCTATCCCAACATTTATATACCAATTCATTAACATTTTTTAACAATCACACTTCTTAAAACTTTAATAAAAAAATATAGTGAATATCACACAAGAGTCCCAACTCCTCAAACGTCTGAAGCCAGTAGGACTATGGCATACCTAAATGGGGTATTTTATTAGGCTGAAATTCGTGGTGATGAAAATAAGATGGGAAAGAAGAAAGTAGAGAATTACCTGGCTATTCAGATTTGGTCATCAAATACGGTTATAGCCATTTCAAGCTTAGAGTAACGTAGAGACCTAACATTGCGAAATTTTGACGCTACTTTTTGACCAAGCATTGACCAAAGGAGGTATGACGTAAATGCTTCCAGCCAATCGGATGCGAAGAAAACCGTAAAGATAAACATTATTCCGTCTTTATTTGTTCGCGAACAATTTTGAGTTGCTACATGAGAAAGAAAGAGACATGGATACGTTCAGATGTTGGACTAATCAGGGAATCCCAATTCTTACAAATTTACGTCAGAATCCCATATATCTCTCGAAGTAAAACATATTGAGAATGCATTCAAACTCATTTTAAACGGGAGTTTATTATATCGAAACAAATAATGCAAAGATTAACTAAATATTGGTGTAGGTAACAAGTTGTTTTGTAGGTTAGCATGTAAAATATTTGAGGTCAAACTAAAAAATACGAATTCTTCGATAAATACCTGTGGAAACTGATTTTTTTTGTCCTTTGTTACTTCAGTTGAAACAACCAACAACTGCACATATAGTCATATCGTTTTTTTTTTTAATATTGCACTAAATTCACTTAAGTAATTATATATTTTAAGCTTTTTGTCTGTCAATTCGACTGACATGTAAACTACTGTGAAGTTAGTAATATATTGAAAAATGGTTACACGGCTTTTAGCACGCCCCAAATCATATGTTCTTAATAACAATTGTTTGTCTCTTTTTCTCATATGTCTATAGAAACGAGCATAAAGAGAGAGCTATATTTTGCGAGTATGAACGATTTGACTCATAATTAGGACGGTCTCTCTATATTGTTACTCTAAGATTTCAAGCAAATTGTTGATTCTTAATAGTGGTCTTTCACCAGGGGGGTATTTAGAGTAAATACCGCAAAAATTCTACACATTATTTTATATTAAGTAAAAGTGAAATAACACAGTCATACCAATTGAATAAAATATATTTGCCTACGCCGGGATTTAAACCGGCGACCTTCGGATTCGTAGTCGAGCGTCTTAACCTCTCGGGCACGGAGACCGCCAAACCTGACAATATTCTTAAAAAAAAAAAAAAAAATTCCGTCCGTTTGGCAAACATTTTTATAATCGTGAGTAAAGCTCTATCCGAACAAAATTGTAAACAGATCGAATTATCTATTTATATTTTACGAAGGAGCTTAAGCCTGCAGCCGTAATTAGTACAGAGACAAAGTGATTTGTTTAATAAGTCACTCGTCAACACTCTTTTGACTAGAAAGTCCCAACAAAAGCACTTTGTTTGGGTCTTGGCGTAATGGTGTTTTCAGGGAGGCTTCTTCGCACTAATAGAAATATACGCATAACACCTGACAACTTTCATTTCTGCAAAGTTAATTGGAAATTCCTGTCTTGTTATTCATTACCATGATATACGAGTATACACATTCATTGCAATTAAATGTTTCGATAGTGACACTATCCCATAGCGCAAAACCTTATTTTGGTGATGACAAGTTAAGCCGCTTGCTTTTATGTATTCATCTATATGTTTTGACGTAAAGCCTTATGAAAACTCCCTTGTCTCTATTACTGTACACAAAATGGGCCATTGTCATAAAGAAGTACAAACAATTAGTTACGAGAGAAGTATGCACATAAGAAAAGAAAAAGTAAAAAAAAAAAATTAATCCTAAATTTAAGGTAGGTTCTGCTCACGAAGAGCAAAAAATACCAATTTGATGGTAAACTACCGGTAACATTATATATTATATATTTAATACTTGAGCATAATTCATTGATTAAAAGTGAAATAAATTATTTGTTTTTTTTTTTAAATAGTAAATACCGTAAAAGAGTTCTAACTGCTCCCAACCGTCTACGAGTAAGTGAGGCATAAGGAAGTGGAGAGGAGAAGGAAGTGGAGAGGAGAAGGAAGTGGAGAGGAGAAGGAAGTGGAGAAGAGAAGGAAGTGAGGAAGAGGAAGGTCGGGAAGTGCCTGGCTATTCAGGTCTGGTCACCAAACACTGCTAAAGCAAATTTAAGCAACTTTTCGATTCTGAATGGTGGTCTTTCACCAGGACGATACTAAAAGTATTTACTACTCTGGAACGTGCCACAAATATACTGACATTTAAATAATTTTAAATGAAATAAATGGGTGATGATAAATATTAATTAAAATAAGATTGATTTAAACGTGTTCCAACCTAACCTAACCTAACCTCACCTCACGTAAATTAGCCTAACCTAATCTCCTTTGTCAAGAGGTCCCAACAAAAACATTGAGGTGATATTTCGCAAAAATGGCACTTTATAATTTAGCTAAGTGTTATCTACCAAAATTTGACGGCCTCCGTAGTCGAGTGGTAAGATGCTCAACCACGAATCCAGAGGACGCGGGCTAAAACCTGACGTGCGCAAATATTTTTTTTTTAATTAATATTTGTCGTGACATATTTAATTTGTATAAAATTATAAATAACATATTTGGGGCACGTTCCAGAGTGGTAAATGCTTATAGTATCGCCCTGGTGAAAGACCACCATTCAAAGTCAAAACACGTTGCTTGAAATTTAGGTGACCAGATCTGAATAGCTAGGCATTCCTAACCTTCCTCTTCCCATCTCTTTCATCTCCCTATCTTTAACCTCGCAGCATACACACATTGGGGATGCTATAGTCCCACTGGCTCCAGACGGTTGAGAGTAGTTGGAACACTGGTGAATTCACTTTAAAATAAAAACGAAATATTTTTTAATAGTATTTGAATCATAGTGTAATCAGTTACGTACCGTGATTTTCATAATCAGTCATATTTACTTAGATAAGTCGGTATATTAGTCGGTGTTCTAACCTAATCTAACCTAACCTCACCTGACGCAACTTAACATAACCTAACCTTCTTTGTCAAGCAGGTCCCAAAAAAACATTTAGCTGATATTTTCCAAAAATGGTGCTACATAAATTAGCCAAGTATTTCTTTTTACAAATATAAAATAGTAGTTAGTTAATAAATAAGAATTCTATCGTATCAGATGTTGGCTATCATCAAGGCAATCATCAGTCTGCAGCCAGGAACATCTCAAAATGCGGTTGTTCTAATTATGGTACATAGATTTTGAAGCCATGTACCATCTATCGCTTAGATTAATCAACTCGGTTTAGTCGAATGAAAATTAACCAACAGATAACGCTTAGCTTTTGGCAGGTAATTTTGAGAAATGACTTCCGACTAATGAGATATAGACCTCCAGTTTCGGACAGTTAGCATCCGGAATCAAAAAGAAATACAAGCGAAAATAGACATGAGTATTTATCAAAAAGTTATTGGTTGGTGTGTGACAAAAAATAAAACAAATGAAAATAAATAAATGATAATACTTAACATAATATTCAGTTATAGGGTGTTGGATTACAAAGTGATATTTTGGTAGGTTCTTACCTTGATGTTTTCACCCAAGTTTTCTACCTTTCCAACCATTTTGCTATTTTGGATTCCGTTTTCAACAACACCGTGTTCGAAACGATTGAATATCGAACAAAGGAGTTTTGGTGTGAAAAAACGTGTTTTTCCCCTTGTTTTCGCTATTTTGTCGGTGTGTCGTTTGATTTCCAAAAAATATAAAATAAGTGTGGTGTTATATGAATAAGAAGACTAAATTAATTGGGGTGTTTTTGTGATCCGTTTTATTGATAAAATCAATTAAGTGAAGGGCTTGACGTTGCAAATGCTTTCGTTGCTAAATGTCTTGGAAATACAAAAACATTATTTATGGAACAAATATTTTCAAAGAATTTCGTGCAATAGTGTTTTAGTATGACCAATTTATCATTCTCAATCGAAACAGAGGAGTTTTGATTTAAAAAAAAGGTGTAACTCGTTGGTTTTTCACTTGTTCGTCGGTCTTTTATTTCGTTCTCCAAATAATATAAAATAAATGTGGTGTTTTGTAAATAAGAATTTTTAAATCAGTGTGGTGTCTTCGTTTATTTAATGATACAATTGTGTGAGAAGAATTCAAGAACATTCAACTTCAACTTCATCGGTGAGTGAATTGTTTCTCATTTTTCCTTCATTCTATAATCTTTCCAAAAGCTATAATTAGACACTTTAATAAAGTAGTATTGTTTATTCGTTTATAAGTCCACGATTTTCCAAATGCATCTGAAGCTGGAAACACATTCGCTGTTTTATCGCAGCTTCGAATCTACCATAACATACAGGTTCAGTTTATAAACAACCGGAAGAACTGTATCGCTAACCGTATAGGCAATAATAATAATAATAATAAATAGATAACTTTTATAGCGCCGTTTTTGTGGGAAAATCACCTCAAGGGCGCTTTGTTGTATTGAATGCAATCGGAGATTTGGCTTGTATTCATAGTAAAATGTTGACTGTCAGTGTTAAAAAAAAACCCTTCTCCTGGCTTTAACCGTGTTTGCTGATCAGATAAGAGCAGCCAGGTACTTTCCCAACCTTCCTCTTTCACATCTCCTTCCCCTCCCCCGCCTTTCAGCCTCAAAACATACTCCAATTAAGTTTACTATAGTACCACTCTCAGAGAAATAACGTACAGAAGGGAGCGCTTCTTACTATCTGTAGTCAAAATTGATGATTTTTTGTCTGACTCGGCTAGACCTGGGCGGGGCTAGGACTAAGGCTAGGGTATTTATACACCTATTCATAGTACATGTTGACACAATGTTTTTGATTATTTGTACAACCACTTTTTTACAGTATTGTTGTAACAAAAATATAGCATGTACCCTAAAAAACCGTTGAGTTATGTCCAGTTTAGTCGTATATTAAAACGTGTGGGCGGAGTCGCCGGGAGACGCGGGAGACGGAGAACATTGTTACATACCTAAAAGCGGTGTGATATTTTGCGAAATTTTCTCTTTCTCTCTCATGGTGTACGACGTAAAAACACGGAAAAAATGATTTGTCCCAAATTTTTATAGGTTACTCCAAGGTACCACTGGCTTCGGGCAGTCGGGATTTTGGTATTTGCATTAAAAAAAAAAAAATTTAAAATACATTATTTCGCCCATAATTGAACCTTGACTCCACGTTCACAAAGCAATCGCCTTACCTATTCCAAACGCATCGCAACTCATTTTATAACAAAATAATAAATAACACTTCTATCATATCTCTCGTACAGTCCGCTGCAGCCTGTAGGTGCGGGAAGGTGTAGTTAACGGGGTCACTGTGCCGCGGCAGATCGGGTTGCGATCGGCGCATTTCGGAGCGTGAGGTTGCAACGTCATCGCGCTTTGCTGCAGCCTTGACAACGGGTGGCGAGAAGCGCTCCGAAACGCCGGAGGCTGTTTGCATCCGGATGCCAACTGTCTGAAACTGGAGATCTATATCTTATTAGTCGGAAGTCATTTCTCAAAAATGCCTGCCAAAAGCTGAGCGTTGTTTGTTTACACTAACCCAACAGAGGTGGGAAAATCAAAGAGCAAATTAAAAACTAGCCAACTGTTAAAAATAAAGCCAACAACTATAGATATTATATAAAAAAAACCACAAAAGCATTTAACGCATCCCATGTAACCCGTCTCCCATAAGGCAATAAAACTACCCGAAGGTATTTTTTAATGTTATTGTAAAGCCGCCTCTGTAAGCCATAAAACAAAACCTAAAGTCACAGATGTTCACTATGATATAGGCTCAATAAGCGTCCATTCTAGACCATGGCCTGTTCAAAAGAAAAGGTGAATTTTGAATTTTCGCGGGCTGTGTACATTCGATTATCGATTTTTTATTTGTTATGTTGGTACACATACGTTTATCATATGTTAGCATTATCAGCCATTTTGGATTAGTGGTTTGTTTTTGACAACTGGAAAGGTTAGTCACGTTTTTGTTTTCTTCGATTTTTTACTTTTGGATCAACGTGAATGTGTACAAATGGTTGACATCAGGCGTGTCTCCCTGCTGTATACCTGTGCCGAAGAGATCGTAGACCATATCTTCTTTGGAGTACCCTCCATTGAAATACCGGTAAAACGAACACAAAGTATTCATCAGCTGTCATCTACGTTCTTAACACTAAAACTTAATTATTGTGGCAGAGCGGTGAGCTCCTTGTCTCCAAGTGCAGAAGTCTCTTATTCGAATCCCAGCATGGGAAATAAAAATAAATAAATTGATCTGACTTATTCCACATACTAATCAATTAAACTTAAGAGAAAAATATAACATTTGCACCTTGTTCCAGAGTTCTAGATACTCTCAGTATCGCCCTGGTGGAACACCACCATTCAGAATCGTAAAGTCTCTTTAAATAGCTTTAGCCGTATTTAGTGAACAGATCTGAATAGCCAAGTACTTTTCAACCTTCCTCTTCCCCATCTCCTTCCCTTCTACTCCGTTCATTTTCACAATATAGTAACATACCTCAATTCGGAATAATAATAAAATTTGGAAAATTTGTATAGCGCCTTTTTTGTGAAAAATCACTTCAAGGGCGCTGGCAAAGCTAAAGAAACGTTTAATTCAATTTATTACAAAATCACATTTAATAAAATTTACAATGTGTGTTTTTATTAATTTGAGTGCCATAGTCCCACTGGCTCTGGGCAATTAGGAATCTTACGCGGTATTCACGTTACAAAAAAATATTTTTTTTCCTCGCTATAGAGTCCCAAACTAATAAATAATACAAATTGAATAAATTAACAAAAAAAAAAAATAATTGGGTGATTTTTATAGCGCCGTTTAGTGTCCAATGTGTTCCTAGAGAAATGGTTTGTGTATATGTACTGATATATTAATATTTAAAAATACATATTGTTTTTTAATGGTCATTGACTGTAAATAAATTAGTTAATTTCAATCAAGACTTATGGCTATTGTCTTACAATTTAGACTTAAATCTAAGACTTATAACTGTTTTCATGTAACTAATGCCCTTCAATAAATTAAGACTTATGGCTAGTGACTTCCGATTTGGACTTACATCTAAGACTTATAACTAGTGCCCTTAAATTAAGACTTATGACTAGTGACTTGCAATTTAGACTAACATCTAAAACTTATAACTGTTGACTTATAACTAATGCCCTTCAATAAATCAAGACTTATGAATAGTGACTTGCAATTTAGACTTATATCTAAGACTCGTAACTAGTACCCTTCAATTAAGACTTATGACTAGTGACTTGCAATTTAGACTAACATCTAAGACTTATAACTGTTGATTTTTAATTAGTGCCCTTCAATAAATCAAGACTTATGAATAGTGACTTGCAATTTAGACTTATATCTAAGACTTGTAACTAGCACCCTTCAATTAAGACTTATGACTAGCGACTTGAAAATTAAACTAACATCTAAGACTTATAACTAGTGCCCTTCAATAAATTAAAACTTATGGGTGGTGACTTGCAATTTAGACTTACAACTAAGACTTATAACTGTTGACTTATACCTAATGCCCTTCAATTAAGACTTACAGTAAGATAAGTACCCACGCGCGACATAAAAACCTAGAAAACACGTAAAAAGCGTCTAATTGCGCGCAACCCATTATGACATTCAACAACCATGTGTTATTCCGTATAAGGAACTTAGAAAATGCATAGAACATCCAAGTACTTACTTGTCCGACGTACGTGAAGGAAAAAGCTTTAAAATATGACTTAATTCACACGAAATTCTCTACCTACGATCCGGCAAAATAAGCACCGATCCCAAAAGGGTAGAGTTCTTATTCGCTGTTATAGCTATTGTGGTTATCAGTTGTTTTTTTTTTTATGTAAGTGCCTTGCGGCTGGTTCAGCTGGTAATTTTATGATCGGTGTGGTTCCTTAGTAAGTATGTTGAAGAAGTGGGGGCCGGGGGGCCTCGGAGAAATGCAAAGACAGTTTTGGTATTGACGTTCCCCACGTGAATGCGGCAGGAGAAATGGGAGAGTATTTATTTTTTTAGTTTTTTTTTTTATTGAAATATTATTTCGTGAATACACAAGGTGATTTTTTTTTTCTGCGGCAGATTGTTAAAAAAGGTGAACAAATATGGATTATGTTGATTGGTATTTTTTTTTAAAGTAGGTACTGATTTTGAAAAGACAAAAAAATACAATACTATTAAGTAATTTTATGGGATTTTAAGCTTTTGGTTTATAAATCTGGATAAATAGATAAAATGTACCTATATATTTTACTAGCATTAGCAAATTTATGACCACATTTTTTTCTTCTTTTTGTTTGTAGAATAAATAGCTTGAATTTTGTTTTCATCTTCCATTTTTACGTAGTAGTGTCATTTCTTAATATTTTTTACAGATGAAACAATTATTTTCAAAATAAAAATTATTTCTAAATAAACACATTAATTAAAAATCAACAAAATAATCGAAAAAAAAAATTTTCCAAGCCTCGGAATTTTGATAACCTTTTGTAAAAAAATATTAAAATAACATTTTAATTTTATAAAGAGTTGACAACACATTGAAAATATAAAAGTGTCAATTTTTTTTAAGGTATTTATATACGAAGCTGACTTTAAGCAAACCTATTCCAATAGGAATTAATGAAGTTTAAAGTAAAATGGACGTAGTTATGCAGAAAGCATCCTACCTCAAAAAGATGAAACTGAGAAAAAAGCGTTTGAAAATATGACGATAAAAAGCATTAATATGCGTAATCGGCATTTTTAAAGTGAATATCAGTGTTTTTTAAACTTTATTATAAGTATTTAATTTAAAATATATTAATGTGTTTATTAAAAAAAATATGTATTTCTTATGTTATCCTACATTTTATAATGTTATTAAACTTCAATTTAAGTAAAATATCTGCAAAGACTAAACTAGCTAAAACTCATCAAAACTGACTACAGCAGCGCTCTCTCTCTTGTATATTATTGTTCTGAGACTCAGACTGAGTGATTGAAACTCTAGTGAAGCAAATCGACGTTATTTTGGGTATGATAATTTTAAAATGCGAGACTTTCGTTTCGTTAACACAGTTGAGTTGTCGATCTTTCGCAAATGTGAAGGGAGGTTGGGTTAGGTTAGGTTAGGGATGACCGTATTAAAAATGTGGATATCCGGAAAGAATGCAACGCTGATGTGAGCTTAATGAACAGGATCAAGAAAGGGACGCTTAGATGGTTTGGGAATATAGAGCGAATGAACGAAGAAAGGAGTGTGAAAAGAATATATGATGCGAAAGTGAATGGAAGAAGAGGTTGGGGACGCCCGAGAAAGACATGGCACGATCAAGTAAATCAAATACTTGAATTGGGTCATGTGAAGAGTCAGAATAACAGATGAGTATGTATGAGGCGATGTATGAATGTGAATGAAGCAAGGAGTGTGTGCCAAGACAGAGTGTGTTGTATGGCGGTCCATCCTCTGCTTACCCCTGCGGGGAAACGGCTCGATGGCTAGTTAGTTAGTTAGTAGGTTAGTTAGTTAGTAGGGTTTCGCTCCCGTGCCCTAAATCAAAAAAAAAAATATTAAAATTATAGTCATAATTTTAAGTTAATAATTGTGTCTATCTGATGGGACCTGCCAGGTAAGTATGTTCCTGTATATTTTCTTATTTAAACTAGGAATTAATATGTAATGATAGAAAATAAGATCTGTACAGCGCCCTTCAGGTGATTTTTCACGAAAACGGCGCTATACAAATCGTCCAAATATTATTATTATTATTGTCAGGTTTGGTTAAGTTAGGTTAGGTTAGGTTCTTTCGCAAGGTAGGATCGCTTTCGTAGGATCTTTCGCAAATGCGAAGGGAGGTTATTCCGAGTTGATAGATTTTCGAAAATGGTTCCTTCGAGCGCCATCCCGTCGAAGCCTTACCGAGTGTCTCCGAACGGCGCACGGAACGCAACAGCAGCCGCCTGGCACTGATTTCCTATGAGCGGCCTAGCACGGCTCAGTCAGCTCTCGTCGCTCGCCGGCAGCGAAACGGCCACACCGGTCACAACACGAACCACGGAAGCGAACACGAACCCGCTTCCGCAACAAAACGCCACACTTAAAAAAAAATCATTCCAAATTTAAAAAAAAAAAATAATCCCAGTTTTTATCTCGTCCTTGTGTTCGTAAACAGTGTTTCAAACTTCATAAACAGTGAATCGAACCAAGTTCTAATTTCTTGTGTTTGTAAACAGTACGTTTTATTTGTGTTTTTTTGAAAGTGGAACATATAGTGGGATCACTTTTGAGTACGTGAACTGGGCGCCTCTGTGTGTTTTGATCGAATTATAAAACGTCGGTTCGAGTCGATTGTGCGCGTGTGAACTATGGTTATTTAGTGGAGACATTTGTCCGAGTGTCGTGAAACCGAACCTAAACGCGATTAAGCCGAGTGCATTATGCAAATCTAGTGAGAAAATCGACAAGGGCATCGCTAAACGCTGAGAAAAACGTTAAACAATCAAAATAAAAATTGTGTCGAAACATTTTTTTTTTTAATCATTTCATTTACGTATTTGATATATTTTTTTTTAGTTTGTAAATATTTTTTTAAAGTTTTTTTTTTTTTTTAATAATGTGGACATTTAGTTTTGAATTGTGTCAAGCAAGGTAGTGGCGGAGAAATGTACATGTACACCTAGCGCAGAGTATAGTGCAGTGTGCCGACTGTACTCGACAAGTATCACGTTGACCCAGATCGCCGGAGAGAGCTACTCTCTTCCGAATACCCTCAATACTTGTAGCGAGGCTCTTTTCTCTCTCTTGTCTCTGTCTTCTCTTCAAGTTTACCATAAGACATCCCTCCCCCCTCCCCCTCCCCGCTCCCCTCTCCCCCTTTCCTTCTGCCACCTCCCGAGACACCCCTGCTTCGCTGAAGCCAAACACCATAACACATTCTTTCTGTGAGTACTGCCTTAAATCTGTTATAATATTATTTCTGTTCTAAATACTAACTAATTCATGTAACCTATTCGCACCTCATGCGCTCCGGATACTTGATTTTCAAAATGTAAACCTCCACTGTACTGTGAAATGCATGATTCTGACTGTCTTAATATAACTAACATCTTTATTTTAACATAAATATAAAACGAAACAAAAAAATCTTTCATCAGGTTTTTATTTTAATAAAAACTAGACATCAACAGGTTTAATTGACAAAATAATATTGAAGCCTCTTTTAATTACTACAAAACTTAAATCACTAAGTAGATACCTTTCTTTATTAATTTAAAAAAGTACTTATTTTGAATCCTTAATAAATAGTCAAATATTAATATACTCTCTTTTGATGGCGTTATAAAAAACCTCCGTACGGCGTACCGTATCTGGTTCGAAATCGAATTTGAATACCGCCAATATCGGAGTCAATATTGCCGGATACGAATCAACCTACTTCCGAGATCTCGTTTCATTCCGCGAGATGTCGCTTCGTGTGGACGAAACGGCATCAGTTTCAAGAACATAGTGAAATATTTAAGCAATTTCGCCATCATTATTTGTCACACATCTAAAACAATGTTCCGAAGAGAAAAAAACACTCAGCTTTCAAAGATGTAATAAGCCTTCAAATTTTATACGGATAGAGAATAGCACAGTTGACCTGATTTAGGACAAATTTGTATCAATACGTCATCTTAACATCTTTCTGTCAAGCTCAGTGACTAGAACTACATTCTTCTAACAGCCAGGTTATAAAAACATCTTGTTTAAAATTATCCATTTCACTCCAATAAGAAAAAATAAAATACAATTTGTGTATATTTTGACCTGATTTTTTACACCAATTTCATGTGGATACGTCCTCTGAACAAATCTGTTTAAAAATGAGTGACTAGTTCTGCATCTTATGAATAGCCAGATGGTCATTTTTTTGTTTAAATGACACATATCATGTTCCGGTAAAAATCGGAAGAATTTTCAAACACAGCAACACCGTAATAAAATAAGACGATGCGACAGTTTTCCGTTCCGGTTGCGAGATTTTTGTGAAATTTCTCGCGACTGTCTGAACGCGTTCAGTTGACATTGTTTTGGGGTCACTGTAAATCAAATGTCCACTGTGACCACACGGTCTAGAATCGAGAACGCCGACATTACAACAACTGTATTTTATATTTCTAATGCTAGATGTACATTTGTTGAGTCTATATTTTTGGAAGACCGGTTTTAAAAAAATAATCATTTCGGCCATATATAAGTTAATGCGTTTTTTGAGTAAATCAATTTAGAAATCTGGCATTAAAAAAAATAATAGTTTTTGCTTGACACAGCTTTGTAAATCTTTTAAGTCAACATATTTATAACACTGGCATTAAAAATAAAAATAAATCAACTAGATTCAACTGTCTACATTTTTTGACTGGAATATGTTTAGAAAGACGTATTTTTATTTTTTTTCTGCTAGATACGTCTTTTGAGTCAATATATTTGGAACACTGACAACAAAAATAGAATTCTTTCTGAATTCAAATATCAGATGAAAGTTTTTAGTTTCATATATTTAGAAAATTCCTATTAGAAACATTGAAATTGTCTACTATATCTTATTGAAATTATTTATTATAATGGATGATTTGATGGTGTTATAAAACGGTTTTTAGCATCTCTGGAGGCTTTTAGGCTCGTTGAAGTCACTCAACAGTTATTCTAGTTTAGAATACGTTAAAATATCATTCGTGAAAGTGTAAGATCGTAAACTGCGTCGCTCTTGCTGAAGACTTGAAAAGGCGGTCAAGCAGTAAACCCGAATTATCGAAACGTGTGGGCAACCTACCAAAGATTCTTCACACATTAAGTTTTAAACGGATTAATAAAATATAGAAGTTTTTTTTCAACTGTTTATCTTTGTAATATACAACTTTTGTTATGGCCCTACTTAGCTGTTATTTACTCTTAACTGTTAAATAACGCGATGCTAGTTTTCTTAACCATTTGATCTATTACCACAAATAGTCTTAACTCTTGATAAAATAAACATATTGAGAAACTCTTTAAAAAAGTGTAGTTGATTTCCTTAACTCTGCTATTTATCTGAAATAGTTTTCTTAACTTTTGACTGACGTAAAACTGTACCTCTTAACCCTTAGAACCCTTACCAACAATTCTATTAACTCTTACACTTTACAAAATGAAGATTTTTTGAACCCTTAGCTCTTTAATAAAGTGAAATTGGCTCTCTTAACTCTTTCACATATGTGTCTATATTATGAACTTCTTGTTCTTTACTTTTGAATAACGTGAAATTTTTTCTCTTAACCCTTCAAACCCTCACCAAAAAATCTCAACTCTTAAACGTAGGTAGTTAAACTGGTTCTGTTAACTCCTTCACACATGTCCTAATATTATTTACTTCTTATTCTTTACTCTTGAACAACGTGAAAGTGTTTATTTTAACCCTACGAACCCTTACCAGTGGCTTTCGTAACTCTTCTACATATTTATCTATTTTATTAACTTGTTATTCTTTACTCTTGAATAACGCCAAACTCTTCATCTTAACCCTTTGAACCATTACCACCGGCTTTCTTAACTCTTTCACCTTTCGATGTTATGTATACTTATTAGTTATTTTAACTGTTGTTTAACGCGAATCTGGTTTTCTTAACCCTTCGAACCTTCTCTACCGGTTCTCTTAACCACAAACTACATAATAAGCGCCACCCTTGTTTCGTGCGACCTGCAAACGAACTCTATATTATGTGAAATGTGATTGCAGTTGGAACATCAGTTGGAACTTTTAAATGGAACTATAAGGACAATATAATGATATGGATAATTTAATTAAAAGGTATGTCTTATTAATTATTTGCTTTCGTCTTCTTAACATAGATTAATTTTCTGTAATAATGTTTCTTACTGCATCTTTGTGTTTATTTACGAATAATGTTTTCTCTCGTATTTAATTACCTAGGAACCTACCTACATATAATCAAATGATTTTTATGGAATTTCACTAGCTTATAAGTCGCTCATTCAGAGTTGACCTATATAATCGTATTATATAAGTTTCCGCTTTACATATGTCATAAATTTTCTAATTAATCTTGCTGGAATTCTGTAAAACAAATACACATAAATAGTGGCTTGAGATCCCTTGAGGCGTGTGTGCGGTAAAACCATCTATGATCATGTTTAAAATGTTGAAATCTGGAAAGAATGCAATGTTGATGTAAGCGTAACGAATAGGAATAATAAAGGGAAACTTAGATGATTTGGACATATAGAGCAAATGAACGAAGAAAGGAGTGTAAAAAAAAATTATTACGCGAAAGTGAATGGAAGAAGAAGTCAGGGAAGCCCGAGGAAGACACGACGTGAATCAAATACTTGAGTCGAGCCATGTCAAGAGTCGGAGTAATAGAAGAGTATGTATGAATGTGAATGAAGCATGAGTGTGTGCCAAGACAGAGTTGTATGACAGTCTATTCTCTCTGCCTATTTCTGCGGGGAAATGGCTTTATGGTTAGTTAGTCAGTTGTCCTTTTTTTCCCTTTCCTTTGTTTTCTTAAAAGAAAAACAAACATTCGCAAGTAACGAATAGCCTGACAATATTTGAAAACCGCCTACTACTATCTTAATAAGCGAAAGATGTTGCTTGTGCAGTGATGGAGGACTTAGCTAGCAGATGAATTGAACGCACAACGCCCGGGGGGAACCCGAGGTATTTCTTCACTCGATTACTAACCGTTTTGTGAATGCTGTGCGGAGGGTCTGTTTGGGGAAGGGGAGAAAAGAACCTGGGTCTCGAAGATACTCATGTTATAAGAGGGAGGAAACACAGGCCGGCACACCATCCCACTGCTGATTAGTTGAACGTAAACGCGACCCGGTTTCATTTGGATAGTGTCAACCGTGTACAAATGTTGGACGCGCGTTCGGGGTGACCGCGGGTAGAACATCTGCTATTGAAATACCGGTACATCTTTCATTCTACGAAAGTCGTCGCTGGGAGTGAATAGTTCAATTTATGCCTAATTCGTTTGACTTTATTTCAAAGCACAGTAATTTATGTTAAACTATAGCACCATTCTGTAGCAGATCATGCATATGAAGCAATCCATTGTTTAGCTTCAATCTATAGCACTAATCACACCTTGAGCTGGGAAACGCAAACCTCCACTGATATGTTCATACCTTGGGCTGATAAATAAACAAATCTCTTGACTGAGATAGAGTTTAAATCATAGTATAATATACAGAGTTTAATTATGACAAGTTTTATTCACATCGTCTTGCTACAAAGAGACTCTCCTAGAGCTAAGACGGAAAATCATTATTTTAGAATGGGAAATAAAAAATAATAATTTGCACACCGTCGCAAAAAAGGAAAAATGTTTGAAACTCCATTTTGGGAAGTTTACAGCAGAGCACTTTAAAGATTTTTTTAACATTTAATTGATAAATCTTCAGTACCTGGTTGAATTTTGAAACAAAAAGTAAACATAATTCTCTCACTGAGTTACCTGAAGCGACAAAAAGCTGAAAATGTACCAAACTTGTGTCGCTTGAGTCAAGCCTTCTCCAAAATGGTGGATATATTTTAGATGGCTGAAGGGCCACAAGTATTTAGAATCAAATAAGAGTCAAGAAAAAACTGATTACAACTGTATATTTAACTCATTTTTCATCAAAGTGTCGCTTAAGCCCCTTTGCCTTTCCAGCGACGATATGTTTGTTTAATTTTATTTGTTTGTGTCATTTTATTTGGCCTGAAGATCTCACTGAAGTGACGATCTGGTTGCCAACAAAAATAAATAAATAAAAAAGTGGACAAAATAAAGGTATAATTAAATAATTAATTAAAAACAAGTTTAGAAGTTCAATAAAATTAGTTTACTGATTATAAATTACACGTTATTTAAAAAATATATAAAATCATTTATGCAAGTTCAATCAAAATTTAAAGTGATAATTTAAAATATAAATATTACAGTACACTAAACATCCTTTTAATATAATTGTTTGAGACTCTAGAAATCGAAAAAAGAACATCAAATGTGGCTTCTTTTAAACTTTCATATTTGACAATCACAATTCAACAATAAGGTCAATTCTGTTTTTTTTTTTACATTTTATCGGTCTCAGTTTAACGCTGATTTTCGGTCCATTTCAGCTTTTAAACAAAATGTGATCGGCTGGAAAATATAACAGTCATGTTGTTATGCTTGTCAGTTGATCACAATCTGTTTAAAAGCTGTAACAGGCCTAGAGTTGACGTTTAACGAATACCATTAAAATGTTTATTTTTAATGGCGCTTGTTGTGCAAATGTGACAATTTCAAATGTGACTTAAGTGTGAAACAGATCAACTTAAGTGTCGAAGTAAAATATATATGTTAACCTAGGCAACGGAAACTGTCACAGGCGTTGATTTTTATAGTTAATTTACAAGTGGAGGTTGTAAAGACTATACGAGTAAATCTATAAAATATCGCAGTATTTGAGGAAATCGATTGTAATAATATTTCTGAATCTCGCTATAAATTAAACTACTGTTTTTATAATTTCTTTATAAGGAAATGATAAATATTCATAAAACTCCTATGGGATACTATAAAACTTTTATAGTTGATGAAAAATCTTTTTAATTTTTTTACATTAACTCCACACTGGAGGTTCTCGACGAAATAATTTCCCTCGGGGTCTATGTCAGGCCATGTTTGCAACTCAGAGCAATAATACACCAGGAGAAAGCGCTAGTGTAGTCAGGATTGATGGTTTTTGCCTGAATTGGGCGCAGCTAGAACTAGGTCTAGGGTATTTATACATCAATTCATTCATAGCACATCTCGACATAATGTTTTTGTTTATTTGTACAAACACTTTTTCACAGAATGGTAATATACAAAAATGTAGGATATAACCTAAAAAACCGTTGAGTTCTTCTATCCTGTTATGTCGCATAACAAAACGTAGTGGGCGGAGTCGCCGGAGACGCGGTAGACGTATAACATGCTTACATACCTAAAAGCGGAGCCATATTGTGTGAGAACTTGTCTTATCTCTTTCTCTCTCACAACTTACGACGTAAAAACCCGGAGAAAGTGATTGATCGTAAATTTGTATAGATTGGGTAATTTTTTTTTAGCTCTTTCACCATATTTATATATGTTATTATTTAAATAAAAATATTTTAGTTTTAAGCCACTTTATTTATACACATATAACAATTCGACCGGTTTCGGTTAAACTTAACCTTCTTCAAAAATAAAATATAAAAGTTTATATATAAACGTTCCTGAAGAAGGTTAAGTTTAACCGAAACCGGTCGAATTGTTATATGTGTATAAATAAAGTGGCTTAAAACTAAAATATTTTTATTTTAATTATAATGTCAAGCTACAAAGTGATTGCTTCCTTCGATAAATATATATTATTGCTCTGAGAACAGAGAATTGAGACGATCACGTGAAACACTGCCGCTATAATCGCAATGTGTCGGGCAGGTCAAAGGTAGAGTATTCCTTCGGCTATGACGATATGGAATCATTGTGCTGGCGCACATGTTCCCATAGGGCACCTATAGCGGTGTAATGCGCAATGGCCCTCTGCGCAAATAACGTCAAATCTGGCGCAGCGCAAGACTCGACACACTTACCGCGGCACAATGCTCGCCATACGCGCGCGCACATGCTCAGACATGCATAAACACCGAGCCATTATGGCCGCAGTTTACAGTTGTTCCGTTCTGTCAAATGTCGCGCCAAACGTCACCCTCGTTGCGGCAGGACGATGTCCGCCGGTGACGTCATTTGTGACAGATTCGAGAAAATCCCGGACGATTTGCGGAGTTGATTGGCTTCTGTCGATCCACGGGGTTTATACTCGGAGCAATAATATACTAGAACGGATAGCTTTGCGAAACAGCGTATTCAGGATTGTTGATTTTTTCCTGACTCGGGCGGGGCTTGGGGTTTCCGTGGACACACCTTTTTCCATCCATAGTACATGTCGGCATAATGTTTTGTTTATTAGTATAACCACCTTTTCACAGTATTTTTATCAACAAAAATTTGGATATAACCTCAAAAAGCATTGAGTTATGTCGCATAACAAACGTAGTGGGCGGAGTCGCCGGAGATGCGGGAGACGGAAAACACGCTTACATACTCTTAAAAGTGGTGTTATATTATGTGACAACTTGTCTTGTCTTTTTTTCTCCCACGTTTTACGGCATAAAAACCCGGAGCAAATGATTTATCGTAAATTTGTAAATATTGGGTAAAAATATTTATTTTTTTTTATATATATATTCCGACTCCAAAGGTTTATATGATAACACAATAAATGTTTCTGTAATATATATATATATACTGTTTACAATGTATAGATCTCTTGCTAAATATATATAAATGTACCTACACCTTTATACACCCTGTGTATTTTATATGATTATTTTGCTGTTATTACTGTAATTTGTATTTAAATAAAGATTTATTATTATTATTATTATTTTATAAATATGTCTTATAAATAGGATTTTTTATTTTTTGACAGTTTAAAAATAATCCTACTTCTATCATTATAAACAGAAAATTTTGCTTGTGAAAATAACGCTATCGAACTGCTAACATTTCAAAAGCAGTCAGCCAATGGCACGGTTGATAGCTTATTCCACATCTACACTATTCTCTTGATCATGCTTCTACAGATTTTCATATATTCTACTCTCTGTCTACAACCTTCTTCCAAATTGGCTTGAAGAATCAATAACAATAGCAAAATATAATATTAAAAATTTCACCAGAAAATATAATTTTCTAGTACATGAAACCGAGGCAGTGGCGGCTCGTGAGTTTTCAATGTGCTAGAGTGTTAAGATTGAAAAATACGACATTGTTAGTGTTGTTGTAGCCGAAAATGATTTTTTTTTTTTTCAAGATTTTATTTTTTGTATGAAGATTTTCAGGATTTTTCAGTTTTGGTGGTTCACCGCACGGATTTCTGAAAAATCTTCATACAAAAAGTTGAAATTTCGAAAAAAATATAAAAAATGTTTTCGGCTACAACAACATCAATAATGACGTTTTTTTTCAATCTCACCACTCTAGCACACTAAAAAGTCACGAGTTGCCACTGCGTCCGAGTATGACATTTGGAACTGAGGTATGTGTTAAGATTATATTATCAAATTAAAAATTATTTATTTTTCAGTCTAGTACAGCGATCAATCACCGGCCTATAATGTATTTCAGCAGACATTATTCTATATTTGAAATTTTTGGATATGGGAATATATATTTTTTCTTGGCAAGTCATGTTACATCTCGGATATTTCACGGGTAACAACTGATAAAATATTTTTAATGATTGTCATATGTTTAGTCTAGCATATTCAGTGCGTTCACAATGTGCTATTATTTATTTACTTAGACAGGTATCTGCTTAGCAAAAATGAGTCATAGACAATTATTACTCACAGGTGAAAGAAAGGGAAACCTGCTGTATTGCTGTTAAAATATATGAATTATTACTGGAATATTTAAAGCCCGATGGAATAGTACGTCAGCGAGGTATTTTAGTGTAATTTCCAAGATAATCAGTCTACTTTCTCCTTCGTATCGGGAAATTAGCACCCGCATGTAACACTGCCTCAAAATCGATATTTTAAATTAACTGGTTCACTAAAATATATTTTTCAATACGTGCATCGTAGTGCTTACATTTATACGAATAAATAATATGTAATTATCGAAGAAAAAAAAACTTAATTGGACTTACCCACTAACGCCTTATTTGTATACATTTTGAATATTTGTCTCTCTTCCTGTGTGAACTGTGGCTAGAGGTGCATTTATAAGGAGAAAATCTTTTCTACCCGGAGAGTGGGCTGCCTTTTGCTACTGTAGGGGTTTTTTTGTAAATATACGTTTATATAGGTATATACAAAAAAGCCATTGAAAAGTTTGACGGCCTCCGTGGTCGAGTGGTAAGACGCTCGACTACGAATCCAAAGGTCGCGGGTTCAAACCCGGCGTGCGTCAATAACTTTTATTTAATTAATATGTGTCGTAACACTTTAAATTCGTATTAAAATAATAAAAAAATATATTTGCGGCACGTTCCAGAGTGGTTAGATACATGGTATCGCCCTGTGAAAGACCATCATTCTGAATCGAAACGTTGATTAAAATGGCTTTCAGCCGTGTTTAGTGACCAGATCTGAATAGCCAATCTCCTTCCCCTCCCCACTACCTTCAACCTCACAACATACCCTATTTGGGGATGCCATAGTATCACTGGCTCTAGACGATTGGGAGCAGTTGAGACTCTTGTGCGGTATTCATATAAAAAATATATATACAAGAACTTAGAATGAAGTTTTGTAGGCTGTGTTTTGTGTGCTTTTAGCAATATTTTATTTAAGTCCACTCACCAAGTACTAACACTAAATTTAAGAAATATTTTTCGTATTGAACGAATGAAAATTATAATGCAGTCAGTTTTTTTAATGTGAATACCGCACAAGAGTCCTAACTGCTCCCAACCGTCTGGAGTCAGTGAGACTATGGATGTAGGTATTGAGGAGGGGAAGGAGATGAGGAAGAGGAAGGTTGGTAATTACTCTCTAATTATCTGGTCACCAAATGCGGCTAGAGCCATTTCAAGCAACGTTTCGATTCTGAACGGTGGTCTTTCGCCGGGGCTATACTTAAAGTTTCTACCACTCTGGAGTGTACCGCGAATAGACTATATATTATTTTAATTAAATAACTAACCATCACGCCGTTTTCCCGCAGGGATAGGCGGAGAGAATGAACCGCCATACAATTCTGTCTCGTGACACACTCCTTGCTTCATTCAACCTCATACATCGTATTTTACATATGAACACCGCACAAGAGTCTCAACTGCTCCCAACCGTCTAGAGCCAGTGAGACTATGGCATCCCCAAATAGGGTATGTTGTGAGGCTGAAGGTGCTGGGGAGGGGAAGGAGATTGGGAAGAGGAAGGTTGGGAATTACCTGGATATCAGATCTGGTCACCAAACACAGCTAAAGCCATTTCATATTAAAAAAAAATAAAATTTAAAAGTATTTTACATACTCTTCTGTTATTCTGACTCTTCACATGGCCCGACTCAAGTATTTGATTCACGTCGTATCTTCCTCGGGCGTACCCGACTTCTTCTACCATTCACTTTCACGTTATACATTCTTTTCACACTCCTTTGTTCGTTCATTTCCTATACGCGCCCAAACCATCAAAGCGTCCCTTTCTTGATCCTATTCATTACGCTTACATCAGCCTTGCATTCTTTCAGAATATCCACATTTTGTACACGGTCATACGTGGTTTTACGCACATGCGCCTCAGGGATCTCATTTCTACAGCATTCTGTCTTATATATAATTTTATATAAATCAAATGTGAAATGACACCCATCTATTGAGTAGAATATATTTAAATTGAAAATAACTTTAAAGCATTAATGTTTATGTTTTTTTTTCAATAATATCAATAATTCAAAATACAAATATGAAACAGAAGAAGCCAGAAAATAAAAATACAATGGTCACAACCGAGACTCGAACTCGGATCCTCTACTCTCGGTTGTGACCGTTGTCTTTTTATTTTCTCGCCTTTTCCGTTTCATATTTGTGTTTAAAAATATTGATATTATTTAAAATGTATTTGCTCACGTCGGGATTTGAACTCGCGGCCTATGGATTCGCAGTCGCGCGTCTCTAACATATAATATTACTCTAATGATTCAAGAATGAAGCGTCAATCTCTTAAAAACTATAATGGCACCGTTCCTAGACATTCTGACAGAGTTATCTTCCGGCGGTATTTCCGCCAAGGATTTACAGTAGAGGAGAGTTACAGCTATCCGTCGAGCTTTATTCAAATAGCGGCGAACTGTTGAAGAATAAACGGAGTCAAAGTTAACAGAGCGTGAAAATCCGGACACAAGAGATTAAAGTATAAATTTCCCCAGTTACAACGAAAGTCTAACGTTTAAAATCTATCAAATCCGGTCAACTATTGTCAGGTAGGTACCGTAACCTACTTAAAACTTCGATTAAATAAGTACCTACTCGAAGCTACTTTTGTGAACAAAAATTATGAACAGTATTCTACTGAAATATTTTTCATTTATTTCGGGTATCGAGTAGAAATCGGTTTAATTAAGTAGTTTAATTTACACAGTAGTTTATTTGACCCCCTTCTTCTCCGTATACATTCCATCTTATTCCCTCCCTAACCTTGGTAAGTGGGCTTAAATAAAATATTGCAAAAAGCACAAAAAACACAGTTTACAAAATTTCACTTAAAGTGTTTGTAAATGAAAATATACAAAAAATCCCTACAGTAGCAAAAGGCAGCCCGCTCACCGGGTAGAAAAGATTATCTTTTTATAAATTCACCTCTAACCACAGTTGGCACGGGAAGAGGGAGATATATTCCCTGGCACTGTGTAAAATTTCTACAGTACGATATGCAGTAGTTTATCTGGATGTCAAAGCAATAACGTTCAGCTTGTATAATATTCCACCATGAGCAATGGAGCTTTGCAATATTTATTAAACCGTTTTTTTTTTAAATATGGCTCGACCTCATGTTGCTTGTGATTTTTTTTACAATTGTTCAACAAGGAAAAAAAAGGTGAAACTTTAGCAAAACCGGGTAGTACGTAATTACTAGATCTATCTTTTATGTCGATTCTACATTGACGACCTCCGTGGTCGCGTGGTAAGATGCTCGACCGCGAGTCCATAGGTCGCTGGTTCAAACTGATAACTTTTGTTTAATTAATAAGTGTCATTACACATTTAATTCATATAAAATAAAACATAGTATATTTGCGGCACGTTGCAGAGTGGTAGATACTCTAAGTGTAAACGTTACTTGAAATGGCTTTAGCCGTGTTTGGTGACCAGATCTGAATAGCCAGATACTTCCCAAACCTTCTTCTTTCCCATCTGTTTCCCTTCACTACCTTTAGCCCATTAAAAATCTGTTGCAACTCATCCAGTTCAACATTCCTTGTCATATACTCAGAAATAATGAATTGCTGTTCCTCAATCATCACTACACTAATTATGGGTATAATTCTCCAATGTCAAGACTAGTCAACTCAAGCCATGGTCTTGAAATTTCTGGTACCAGTCTGAATGATTTTTGTCATTCTTTACGACTCTACCAAAACTTTGACTAGACCATGGCTTGAATGTTCTCTCTTATGTTTATTTTGTCCTATTTTTGTCATCGCTTCATTTATTATTATGTATGTGCTATTCCTTCTCTGTTGTTCTTTTTTCCATTTCGTGTTTTGTGTCTTTTTTGTAATTGGACTTTAGTCCGTTAATTTATAAATGAATAAATTATATACCCGATTGGGGATGAAGTCATGTAAAAAATTAGACAAATGCGCCTATTGTTTTCAAAACGTTTCTCGTTTAACGCTGTTTGAAATGGCTTTAGCCGTGTTTAATGACCAGATTTGATTAGCCAGGTGCTTCACATCCTTCGTCTTTCCCATCTCCTTCCACTTCCCACTTCCATCATAGTCACACTGGCTCCGGGCTGTTATATCAACACAAAGAAACATCTCCGAAATTCAAAAATCAACTTACGATGTCAATCGTCTGTTTATTTTCTTTTCGCAAACATGACGCGATCATCCGTTAACCTAAATTCGATCTCGAATGATTCACACAAGTGTTAAACGGTCCGAATCCATCCCGAACCATAACGGAAACCGGTTCAAACGGTCTGACCCAATTAATCAAACGCAACCGTAAAACAAAGAGTCTCAAAGCCGTTGACAAGTCATACCTTTGTCGATCGGTTATCGATTCTGCCCGACCCGCCGTCGGTGGTTAATTGTAACGGGAAATCTTTTCGGGTTAAATTTGTAACGAATCGTTATTCGCTGTTGGTTACCACTCGCCCTGAATTCCCCGCCGCTAAGTGTGTCGTCAGGGTTGGCAGATGTCGTCTGATCAATTTATCGATGTTTATTTTCACTGTTATTTTCCTTCGGAATGAATTGAATGTTCTATTATTTACGAATTAATTATACAATTGTACGTCACAACGCTAATAAGATTCTCGTATGCGGATGAGTTATGAACGAAATTACCGTAAAAAAAAACCATTAAAACCAATCGGGGTCGCCAGATGTCACTTTATTGAATAATCAATTTTATTTTATTTTTATAAGTTCTGTAAATAGATAGATAGATATATCAATTATTTTTTTAATAAGTTTTTATCAATTAAGTTTTTCTTCATGATTTCGCACAATAGTCTTTCCCGGAGCCAATAGGACTGTGTCAAAAAAGATTTTATTTTGTTGTTTTACGTGAATACGGCACAAGAGTCTCAACTGCTCCCAACCGTCTAGAGCCAGTGAGACTATGACTTCCCCGATAGGGGTATGTTGTGAGGCTGAAGGTACTGGCGAGGGCTCGAGGGATTTTAGTGTGTTAGAGTGCTAAGATTGAAAAATACGACGTTGCTAGTGTTTTTGTAGCCGGAAATGTTATTTATTTTTTAAGATTTTTTTGTATGAAGATTTTCAAGATTTTTCAGTTTTGAAACTGCACGGATTTCTGAAAATCTTCATACAAAAAGTTGAAATTTCTAAAAAATAAAAAATGTGTTCGGCTACAACAACATCAATGATGACGTTATTTTTCAATCTTAGCACTCTGGAAAGGGTCACAGGTGGCGAGGGGAGGGAGATGAGGAAAGGGAAGGTTGGGAGTACCTGGCTATTCATATCTATTCACTAAATACGGCTAGAGCCATTTCAAGCAACGTTTCAATTCTGAATGGTGGTCTTTCTCCAGGGCGATACTTAAGAGTATCTACCACTCTGGAACGTGCCGCAAATATACTATATTTTATTTTATACCAATTAAATGTGTCATGAAACATATTAATTAACTATTATTTTATTGCGCCCGCTGGGTTTGAACCCGCGACCTCTGGATTCGTAGTCGTTGCGAGGTGCCGTCAGTTAGGGAGTAACTTGCAAAGATTTCAAGCAAAGTTTATATGGTGATATCTCACCATGGCGATATTGACTACATCTTCTGCTCGACCGTAACAAAGTGTTATGGAACTGTACATTATTTTAGTTAAATTTTAAACCTGAGAAAACTCATAATTTTTGGCATGTCAGATTTAGATTCCACAACTTCAGTGTTCAGAGCCAATTGGTTTATCACTGTGGAGGTCAGCGAGAGATGGTTCGATGCTCTGTAGGAAACCCGCTTTCACAGGGCGAATGTAAACTGTGCGTCTCAAATTAATCAATACCTTAAATTCAATACTTCGTTTATGTGTTAGTACATGTAAAGCTATTAAAAAGTTATTGCGTTAGGTTAAGTTATAAGCTTGGAGTAACAATATATGGAGAGAGAGCTAATTTTTTTTACCCAACTTATACAAACTTGTGATAAATCACTTTCTCCGGGCTTTTACGTCATACACCATGAAAAATAAGAAGACAACAAAATTTCCCAAATTATCACACCGCTTTAAAATATTGTAAGAATGTTCTTCGTGTCACGCGTCTCCGTTGACTACGCCCGCACGTTTTGACATGCCACATAAATGGACATAGGTCAACGGTTTTTTAGGTTATATGCTATATTTTTGTTTATAACAATACGTGAAAAAGTGGTTATACGAATAAAAAAAAACATCATGTCGACATGTGCTATGAATGAATGTATAAATACCCTGACCCTAGTCCTAGCCACGCCCAGGTCTAGCGGAGTCCGGCAAAACTCATCAAAACTGACTACAGCAGTGCTCGCTCTTGTATATTATTGCTCTGAGGTTAAAATTGTTTTTTTTTTTTTTTACTTTACATTAATCAAAGTTAGATGTCGCTTTATTGATGAACAGGTGTCTCTACTACTTTCTTTAGAAATTGACGTATCTTTTAATTTCTAGCCTTTGTTATTTGATTGGCTAGGTATCTGTCCATTGGTTACAGCTGCCATTTTTTACAATCATGTGCAATCATAATTGATTTGGTAATTTAATTAAAATTTATTAGCCATTTATATTATTTCAAAGAAAGTAGTAAACAGCAGGTGCGAGCAAAAGAAAAGCAAAATGAAAATCATTTATTGTTGTTTTATTTCTAACGAGATTAAATAATTGATGTCTTTAAAATGTTATGCAAATAAAAAATGTTACACATAAAAGAAAACGTGAACTTTTAGTAAATAAAATTGAAAAATAATTCATTTACAAACAAAGAAAGCGTTAGACATAAAAGTGCATTCTCTTTTCAAATTCTCCTATTCTAAATTCAGGATTAAACGGTTCCAAATGTGAATACAGTCAATTGCCTACAGTGTAATGAATCAGTACTATACTTTCTTAATTTTCTGATAAATAAGCATATTATTTATAACAATACAAAACGTATATATAAATATATTTAAATTGGAATTTACTTTAAAGCATTAATGCTTATTTAAAAGAATATTTTTAAAAAATATCAATAATCAACAACACTAAAATGAAACCGAAAAAAAACAGAAAATAAAAAGACAATGGTCACAACCGAGACTTCGTTGTCTTTTTATTTCTGGCTTTTTCTGTTTCATATTTGTGTTGTTGGATTATTGATATTATTTTAAAAAATAATTAAAAAGCATTAATGCTTTCAAGTTAATTCCAATTTAAATATATTTATATATACGTTTTGAATTGTTCATGCTTGTTTTGTGATCAGCTGAAAAGTATAACGTTCCTGTTGTTATGCTTTTCGGCTGATCACAATGTGTTCAAACGCTGAAACGGGCCTAGAATAGACGTGTAACGGGGACCGTTAAAATGTTTAAAAAAACAAAATGGCGCCAATTATTGAATTGTGACGATGTCAAATATAACGAAAGTTTGAAACAAACCAACCTTAGTATTTTAAATTTAATGAACTTTCACTGACCTCTCTGATCTTATTTAAGAAGTTCTTACCATAAAATTCTCGAGATTAATAAACCTTATCTCATGAACATTGAGATTTTCGAAAGTGTGATTTTTCCGAATGACAATCAATTGAGTTTTGATAATAATGATAAAAAAAAACCGGATAATTTGCATATCGCCGTTTTTGTGAAAAATCTTCTCGACGGCACTACAGTATTAAAAAAATAGCACGTATCTACTCTCGCTTGTCACTCTGAGAATGGGTAATTTTTTTAGCTCAAAAATCATCTGTCACTGTTCTCCCCGGGGGTAGTATAACGCGTAATGAGGCTTACCACCTTGACGTGGGCCAAGTCCCAATCGAGATATTAATCTAACGAGTACACTTTGTAAGGTAATGATTTTCAACTTTACTGACAGTGGCGTTGAGACCATTTGGCAGTCTAGGTAGCAGCTCATTTGAGTACACTTTCTCCAACAGATTTTTAGTGATATATTGTGGATGGTTATGTCCGAAACCTTTAATACTAAAGCACTTCCAGTTAGAAATGCTGTTTAAAACTATGGGGAATTGTAAGATGAAATATAATGCAGAATGTATTTGAGTAGAGCCTTTTTCGACGACATTTTGTCAATTTTCTTATGATTATGCGAGTATTAAAGCTATATCACTCTTGGAGAAACAATGTATGGAGAGAGAGCTAATTATTTTTACCCAACCTATACAAAACTTGCGATAAATCACTTTCTCCGGGTTTTTACGTCGTACACCACGAGAGAAAAAGAGTCAACAAATATAATACTCCGCTTCTATGTACTGTCACAATGATCTTGGGCTCCTGGATCACCGCGGGACTCTGCCCACATTTTTTTTATTATGCCACTAAACTTGACGCAACTAAACGATTTTTTAGGTTAGATGCTATATTTTTTATTGATATCAATACTGTGAAAAAGTGGTTTTACGAATAAACAAAAACATTATGTCGATATGTGATATGAATGGTTGTATAAATACGCTAGCTTTGGTCTTAACCACGCCCAGATCTGCCTAGTCAGGTTAAAATCATTAAAAACTGACTACACTGCCTTGGATTGATACCACTCTATACTCAAAGATATCACTAGTTGTCCGTGAAAAATCACGCCTTAACTTGACTTCCCAAGAAAGAATATTATTTTCTTTGATTCACCCATTTCAAATATAGAATAATGTCTCCTTTTTAGACGACATTTTGAAATTTTTCTAATGATTATGCAAGTATTAAAGCTTTATCCAGGGAAATATACGCCGTTTTTTTTATTAGTTCACTAGCTGTTACCCGTGAAAAATTACGGAATAACTTGACTTTGCGAGAAAAGTATTATTTGCTTTAATCCACCCATTTTAAATATGGAATAAATTCTGCTAAAATACATTAAAGGTAGGTACTTCAATAGGTAGGTAGGGATTTTATATATATTTTTAAAATTTGATAATTTCAATTAACATTACAATTTGAAAAGTTCACACTCGTACGGTCGTACGTACTCACAAAGAAAATGATTTATAAATATTTTTTTGACATTTATGTATAATTATCTTTCTTGGTATAAATCTTCCCTTGAAAAAATATTAAAACAGATTCTCTTGTTGTATCAGTGAATTAAAACACCAACAGTATTTATTTCATAAATTCCGCAAAACGAATAAATTCTTGCAAGATTAACACTATCGACTCGTTGTAAAACCATAACTCACCATCGAAACTTTGCTTAAAATGACTTTAGCTATGTTTAGTGACCAGATAGTCTCATTAAATGCACAATAAGCACTCTAGTAATAATCGACGTATGCAAAACAAATCAAATAATACCAAAGGACTTGTTAAATTCCCTCAACGCCACAGAGAGAAGAAATAATTTTTGACCATAGCCCTTTATTAATAAGGCCTGTTATATGCAAGCAGGAGTCGTCAACACCTCTCTGCAGAGTCAACAGTCTGTAGGAAGAAAGGTGGCGGAAGGTAGAACGTAATTAGCATATAACTCACGCGAACCAATCACCATTGCAACTTTACTAGGAAACGTGGTTTTATTTTTTACTTGAACACTTCTACAAACTGCTGCATTGTTGGAAAAAATATTTTCTTCCGATTCATTTTCTTTCGCTGCATAATAACCTACATAAGCAGCACTGGATTTACCATAAGAGTTGAAGGAACGTCTACGTTTTAGAGTGGTAGATTTTCTTAGCATCGCCCCGGTGAAAGGGCACCATTCAGAATCGAAACGTGGCTTGAAATTGCTTTATCCGCGTTTGGTGATCAGATTCACATGTCCAGGTACTTTTCAAACCTCCTCTTTCCTTTCCCTTCCTTTCCTCGCTCAATTCAACCTCACAACATACCCCGATCGGGGACGCCATAGTACCATTGGCTTCGCAGTAATTTTTGCTATAAGGGTGACGTGCAGGTATAAAGAGTATCAGGAGAATAAATGAAGCACAAGTGAACGGAAGAAGATATCGGTGACGCCCGAGGAGGACATAGCACGATCAAAAGAATCAAATACATAACTCTGGTCACGTTAAGAGTCGGTATAACAGTATGGTATTTATGACACTTTTTGAATGTGAATAAAGCGAGTAGTGTATTGCTTGAGAGAATTATGTGGCGGTAAATTCTCTCTGCTTACCCCAGCGGGGAAACTAAGTGATGTTTAGTTATTTATTTCAGGTATATATCAAGATACGTTAAACATGAAACTAGGAACTGTTTGTTTTTACAATCGTTTAAATTTGTGGCCGCATTAAGTAGGTCTACCGAAGCAAGCATACGGGATTAATTCGACATGTGTAATTCAGCCGACGTAAACATTGTATCGAACTACCGTTGTCAAAAAGGTATCTATGGAGCCCCACACACCTGATCGTTGTACTTGTAGATGTACAGGTACCTTTCAACGCAGAATGTAGTACACACATGTTTACAATGTACAAGTACGCTCGTGTAGACAATGCATGTAGGTACAGGGTTAGAGTACGCATGCGTGAAATACTAGCCATTTTACTTCTATCCTTCTATGTATTTGTTAGATCAATAATAACGAATTATTGTTTACGATGTAAGGGAAAAGATCCCAACGGATTTATCAGTGTTAAGGCTTTATTATATATGTGCTAAACAAAGCACAGTTACGCCGAAACCGGTTTGTTTGTTCGTTTAAATGAAGCGATGTACACAAAGGAAGTAACAGTGTTTTATTTGAATAACGTTGTTTCACAAAGTTTAATAAATCTAAATGAATACCGGTTAGTTAGCTGAGTGGACAAACGCGTCGGATTCCCACTCGGGCGACGTGGGTTCAATTCCCCTGCTAGCTAAGTCCTCCATCATTGCACAAGCAACATCTTCCGCTTATTATGATGATAGTAGGAGTTTTTTTTTTTTAATATTTTCAGATTATTTGTTTGTCTGTTTTTAAAAAGCAGAAAAAATAATAGTAAAAACAAACATATTTCGCCTGCTAGTAGGTAGGCACTCGACGTTGAAAGGGAAAAATACCTATTTTATGATAAAAAGCCTTTATTTTTTTAAAATTTCTAGTACTAGAATAAAATTCAAATAGTTGGAATAATGTACAGAATTTTTTATGTAAGGTACTTATTTTAAAAATAAATTGTTCAACTGAATAATTTAATCGAGGTCGATTCATAAAGCCTGATTCCCATACATTATTTAAGTCAATAGAAAGGTATGGCAGATTTGATTAAAAGTTGAATTTTTGACGAGAATCGCGTTACTGATACTTAGAAATATCATTAAATTCGAGCTCGGCTTTCGCCCAGACATTATTAATAATTGCAGGAAAGAATGTATCACCAAATTAAAATCGAATTCCGTCCCGAAATCGATCGTCATAACTTCTACACCACCGAAACCGGCAATTCAGAAGACCGCACAATGTACTCTTTATTAATTGGCACAGTATATAGGCTTGTAGGCGATACCTATCTGGAAGTATATATATATACTCGTACACACACACATATATTCACCGCACGCGAGACTTTCACTCTTGTAGCGAAATTACGGTAAATTCCATGCGTCGATGGCACTGCTAACATCATGGTACCGACAAGGTACCAACTAGCGACGGCCTGGTTTCGCACTGAAAGTTTAAAGGTTAACATTATCTGGGGCTTAATCTAGGATTAATTTTAAATTTTTAAGCCGCCTCCGAGAATGCGGACTTAAATAATTTACATGCTCGTCTTCATTGTCTTAGATGATTTCGATGGACTATTTTATTTGCAATTGTCACCCAATTCTTTACTTTAAATTAAGTTAAACCTGGGATTCAATTCTAAATTTAAGCTGCAGTTTTGAACGAGAATATGAATAATTTTAGATAATTTATTTTTTAACTTATTTTATGCTTCTGTCACCAATTTAAAAATACATTTTTATTGCCGAGCTTAACCTAAACTTGAATTTAAAAGGTTAATTCTATTTTTTTTAAAATAAGATCTAAATAACATGTACAATGCATATAAGTTATTTACATAATTTTAGATAAGTTTAACTGACTACTTATTTTTTTCTCTGTCACCAATTTAATAAAAGTCTAGAATCAGTGAATGCCACGTAAAGGCATGTTTTATTGTCAAGCTTAACCTAATATTAAATTTAATGGGTTTATTCTACATTTTTTGAAATAAGATGTAAATAACTCAATATGCATATAAGTTATTTTCATTATTTTAGATGAGTTTAACGGACTACTTATTTTTCCCTCTGTCACCAATTTAATAAAAGTCTAGACTTAGTGTATTCGTCGTAAAGGCATTTTTATTGTCAAGCTTAAACTGTTATTAAATTTAAAAGGTTTATTCTGCATTTGTGAAACAAGGTCCAAGTAACTCAATATACATATAAATTATTTTAGATAATTTCAGCCGACTACTTATTCTTGCCTCTGTCACCAATTTTAAAATAAACCGAGGGATTTGGAATATGCCCCGTAAAGGCATTTTTATTGTCAAACTTAACCTAAGATAAAAAGTTAAAAGGTTTATTCTCCATTTTTAAATAAGATCTAAATAAATCAATATGCATATAAGTTATTTTTAGATAATTTTAGCGGACTACTTATTCTTGCCTCTGTCACCAAATTCTTTCAAATCTAGAGTAGGATTATGCCTGGTGGAGACTTTATTAACGTTCAAGCTTAACTTAAAGATTAAATCAAGCGTAATGAAAATGAGAAATTATGAAAGGCTGAGGTTCATGGCTTTAAGACAAAGACCTGCTTAAAATTCTAATTCTAAATTTAGGCGGATACTGACCTACTCTATAAAACAAGTATCATGGTAATCTTAGCTATCTTCTATCCATTGTTGTATGAAAAGAACCTCTATACTCTCTTTACTATACAATTTTAGCATAATTTATTAGATTATTTGTGAATGACTTAGATTTCAGGCTTCATAAAGCCATTTTATTAGAAACCTTAAATAATATCTATTTTTAAGGTTTAATTTTTTTATGCTGACAATAATATATTTATATAGCGCCGTTTTCGTGACAGAAATATCACCCCAAGGGCGCTTATGCCTAATTATTATTATTAGATATAAATCACTAACTAAACATGACGCCTTTTCCCTGCAGATGTAGGCAAAGAGGATGGACAGCTAAACAAACTGTGTTTTTGTATACACTCTTTGCTTCATTTACATTCATTCATTTTCAAATAAATACTCTTTTGTTATTCTGACTCTTGACATGCCCGACTCAAGCATGTGATTCACTCGATCGTGCCACGTCTCTCTCGAGCGACCCCGACTTATTTCGGCATTCACTTTTGCGTCGCTTCAATATACCATTATGATTAATCTGCGGTTTATACTGGATATGAAAATGCGTCTTTATTTTTTTTAAATCTTCAGTTAGTTTTACTTTACCTTCGGTTTATTTAGGTAAAGTTTGTGTTAGGCTAAGCTTGTTTAGGTTAGGTATAATATGTTACCAAGTTTGATAAGACATTTTTCTACTTAAATAATGTTGAATTAGTCGGCTTTGTCAGACTCCAACAACTTGTTCTTCTGGTGCCCTCTCTTATCGGAGATTGGCTACCATCAGAGAATTTTTTACCCTGCAAGCTGCAGGCCCAACAACTCTGTTGAACGTCATTCGCACCAGTCATGAAGTGCAGTGCTATAGGTCTTGCATCAATCTTCAAGTAATCGTGTATTTTTCGTTCCAAAACTTTCTTCTTTTTAAAGCTAGTGTAAGTTCACATTGTTTGATCATATGATATAACTTTTAAATATCCGTCCAACGTATATTAAGGCTGTGTCTAGATATGTAGCAGCATTTCAAGATACGAACTCTAACGACTACCCTAAAGAAATGTCTTTTTAGGTTACTATGCCATGTAAAGCTTTATTAAAGCTGGAGCTGCTGTTTCAGACAGCTTTTCAGTAGCCATCCTAAGGGCAGATGTGTAGATTGCGGTGAAGAGTGTGTTTTGGCTGTCCGAAACGTTAACTAAAGGAAAAAAAGGACGACACGGTAAAGTAACCGAAAAATTCATTTCTTTTTGGCCGTGACAACCTTAAATTACGAATAACAAGGCTGTTCTTTAGGGAATAATGCTATAATGTGACGGTTTCCGTGGTCGCCTGTTTAAGACGCTCGACTACGACTCCAGGGGTATTGGGTTCAAATCCCGGTGTGCGCAAATTAATTTCGTTCAATCAACATTGTAGTGTATATTTGCGACACGTTCCAGCGTGGTAGATACAGTTTCGTCCTGGTGAAAAACCGCTATCCAGAATCGAAACGTTGGTTTAAATGGTTTCAGCCGTGCTTGGCGACCAGATCTAAATAACCAAGTACTCACCAACCGTGTGAAAATGTTTATGTAAGATGGAATGCGGCCGCCCCAACAGATTTAGACCAACGTGGGCAAATGTCATCTGGCTGTCGTAAGGGTGTCACTTGGGTTATTTGTTGGATGCCTGGTTCGCTCGCGTTCGGGACAGTCGGTCGAGATCGGCACTCCCCCGCCCCCTCTGCCAGTTCCCGGGCCGGTGGTCGAAGGGACACATCTGGACAAGGGTCAAAGCAAGTGACCATTCTGGGCTTTGGCACTGCATTTATATAGCCAAGGACTTCCCAACCTTCATCTTCACCATCTCCTTCACCTCACCACACTACCTGCAGCCTCACAACATACCTCACTCGGGGATGCAAGAGTTTCACTGACTACATATTGTCTGGAGCAGTGGGGACCCTTGTGTGGTATTCACTTCAAAAAATATTGATTATGACATAGTAGAATATGCGAATATAAATAATGAATACGCTAAGTGCCAAAAGTTAAAACTGCTTTTAGTAGAAATAAAATACTTATTTATCAAATAAGAGTATATGTAGAACACCTTTTGAAAAAATATTTCTTGGTAGTTTGAAGCAATTTCGACAGTTTCTAGTAATTAAAAACATAAATTATTTGCGTTTCACTATAAAATAAAATAAAACAAAAAAATGTTAGTTTTGAATTTCTTAAGGTATTCAATTAGTTTTTTTTTTATTTCTACCTAATCAATCCCATTGAATTCCCGTGCCTCCAGAAAGCAGCAAACTAGAACTGTCGGAATGCGTATGGCAAAAAGTCTACAACATTACCTGGAACAATCACTGTGAGTCGAGAATTGCTATCGGTCGCAGTTCCGATTCACTACTATTATACTTCTAGTAGTTATTGGATGTGTATCGCTGGTGGTTATGTTACTTACCCTATGTGTATCGGGATCACTGGTGCAACCGCCAGCTGATGCGACGATGCTCCAGTTACGAGTGGAAAAGTAAATCAAGTGAAGTTATTTAATTTTATTGAGTTATCTGTTCTAATTCAATGTTTTACGAGTATATGAAATGTTTACGAATTCGACTACATTATAGCCTTGAAACCGAAAATTAAAAGACGTAAAAAAAAAACGAATTATAAAACAGCAATTATTGTTTACATCATAATTGTGTGGAAAGAATGCAAGGCTGGTGTAAGCGTAGTGAATATGATTAAGAAATGGACTCTTCGATGGTTTTGTTTAGGATGAACGAAGGAAGGAATGTGAGAAGAATATATGACCCGAAAATTAAAAATAGAAGAAATCGCCAAAGACATGACACAATCAAAGTGATTCGAATTCTCGAGTCGGGCCATGTCAAGAGCCAAAAACTCGGATCGAGCCCGCGTCCTGTAGATTCATAGTCGAGCTTCTCACCCTCAGAGCAAAAATATATCAGGAGGGAGCGCTAGTGTAGTCAGTATTGATGTTTTTTGTCTGACTGGGGCGTGGCTAGGGCTAGGGTATTTATACATCCATTCATAGCACATGTCGACATGATGTATTTGTTTATTTGTGTATCCACTTTTTCCCAGTATTGTTATAAACAAAAATGTAGGATATAACCTAAAAAACCGTTGAGATATGTCCTGTTATGTCACATAACAAAACGTAGTGGACGGAGTCACCGAAGACGCGGGAGACTGAAAACATGCTTACATACCTAAAAGCGGAGCTATATTGTGTGAGAACTTGTCTTGTCTCTTTCTCTCTCACGGTTTACGACGTAAAAACCCGGAGAATGTGATTTGTCGTAAATTTGTTTAGGTTGGGTAAAAATTTTGTAGCTCTCTCTCCATATATATTCTTACTCTTAGGTACTGGCGTATCGTGCACATCGATCTCATATGATATGCACCCAACAGGGAAACATGAAAACTACATCAAGATTAGCGAGGTGCAGAATCTACTCGTAAGATTTTTTAATTTTATCTTAAAGTTACATTACTTGAAAATCACATATATAATAACATCCTTTTTAACACCGGCTAGGTGGTAGTTTTTTTGACGTGAGATAGAAATCAAAAGATAACACAAGGATAACCATGTCAATCCGGGCATTGTGAAGTAGTTGTATATCTTTCTCCATTCCTTGCCACTCCATATTCTTGCTCTAAGGTCTCACCCCTCGACCACGGAGGCTGTCACTCGTGAATGCTTCGTCCTTACGAATTTTCTACTCTTTTCCACCGAGTCTGTCTTCAGACTCTTCCAAAATGAAGCTGACGATTCGCAAATGCGTATAAAACTTGCGCTCTGAGAATGTCACTGAATTTCGTCATCAAAGACTCTGGTCAGTGATTCTCGCTTGTGCACAGTAGCCCCTCGATCACTCCAGCCTTCGCCTTGCATTTCGGCGCTGCACACGTCGAGCGGTGTGAGATCACGTCTCGGTGTGTGCGCGACCCACTTCCGGCGTGACCCGGACCCCGTGAATCGGGCTGAAGAGCTTTGTCTGTCTTGACCCACTCGCGGGACGTAAAACCAAAAGTTACCCGAACCGGCGGCGAACCGTGCGTGGCAGCGAACGCCAACCGAGAACGAAGCTGAATTAATTGTAAAATCATTCATACTAGCAGATGAAAACCCGCTCCCGCGTGGTTTAGTCACGACATACACATCAAAAGGAACATAGTGAGTACATCGTTAAGGACAGTAATCGGAAGAAAATTTCAAACTTTTGTATGTATGAGCAATTTTTCCATCGAACGTGGTAGAAGACGGCTTACGGTATTAATACTATCAGATTTAAGGTTGAACTTATTCAAGTTAAATTTCTTACACGGTTGGTGTTTTTTTAGATTCAATCTATGTGGCCTTTTTAAAGTTTTTTTTAATTTTTTATAAGAAGCAATCACTTTGTGGTTTGACATTACATTAAAATAAAATAACACGTTTTTTTAAGATGCGATTTTTTAAATGTTTTCACGCCAACCAGTTTCGCTTAAATGAAGCTTCGTCAGGGCACATATAATGATAGTTATTATATGTGCCTTGACGAAACTTGATCTAAGCAAAACTGGTTGACGTTAAAAACATGATGAATTCGTGGTTTAAAACAAAGCGTTCTTTTATTTTAGTATTTTATATGTATATTGTCCGCATGATTTTTTTTGTTCTACTTCTAAAAAAATAAATGACCTGGGTATACGATAAGAAACAATGACATGCTTTATATAATATAATTTTCGCTATAAAAAACCCGAATCATTCCAGTAGGTACTTACTTAATAAATCATTATCTCTATTACATACTCGATTTTCCCGCGACACGGATTGATATAATATTAGTCAAGCCATATATTTTATTCTAAGCAACGTTTCGATTCTAAGTGGCGGTCATTCACCAGGGCGATGAATGAACTCTCGAAATGTTACTCTTCAAAAGTATTATTTGTCATCGTCTTTAATGCGTGTAGTAAGGGAAGGCGAATTTATTATTTAATATTATTTAAATGGATAAATTTTAAGAGCTCAGACTTAGAAGTTATGGTGTTTTGAATGACGCGGAGGTAATTTTAAATAATGTTTGAAAGAAAAGAGGATATTTGTATAGAAGGGCAACCCAAAAATATGTGATATAAAATTCCCACCCTACCTAGCATTTCATCCCTAATAACATAAATAATGTGAACATTAAACTTAAAATGTAAAAATCTGGAAATTAAATAATTATTCATTGGTAATAAAAATTGAAACAATATCAAATAAGTCACCATTCATCTGTCGCAAGATGTGTTGTCGATGTATACTGTAGTGCGTAGGCACCTACTCATTCTGAGAATTATAATTATTGACTAAGGCCGTTAAGGGGTAATTCATGCAACAAAAAATCCTAGTAGTATCCTTCACCCTGGAACTACAATAGGATAAAAAATACTTTTACTATCAAGATTCTTAATTGCTTGTGCTTTTTTTGGACCCACTAACTCTGGACTAAGAGCCAAAGAGCTCACGCTAAGACCAGATAGCGCCCAATGGCATATATCTAATTAAAAACTAAAGTTAATCTATTTTTGCGGTGCTCGGGAATCGAACTCCCAACCTCCCGAGTCAAAGTAAAATGCGTAGATAAAACTGCTGCACCAGTAACAAACTCGAACGGGAGAAATCGAAACAGGTGTTACTTTAATTGGTTTGAAATATAATTGAATACCGTTTGGTCAATGGGTAGAGTAATATATACTTGACAATTTCCAGAAATGGATTCGTTATCTCTAGGTTAACGATATAATTTAACATCTCGTCACAATCCAATTTCTTTTCCGCGAAGCTTCACCATTACACATTTTCATTTTCAACCACAAAAATAATCATCTGATAGTATTAATACGCTAAGCCGTCTTCTGTACACGATTTGTCAGATCGCTAATGTCTGCGAAAACAATACTTATAATTTTCGCTCACACGTAAAAAAGTTTGAATTTTTATTCCGATTACGCTATTTCGCGATTTATTCACCATGTCCCTTTTGACGTGCGTATCAAGACTAAACTAGTCTGATAGTATTAATACCATAAGCCGTCTTCTGCCACGTTCGATGGATAATTGCTCACACATACAAAAGTTTGAAATTTTCTTCCGATTACGGTCCTTCACGATTTACTCACTATGTTCCCTTTGATGTGTGTGTCGTGACTAAACCACGCGGGAGCAGGTTTTTATCTGATAGTAAGTCAATAAATATGTCGGTGTCCAATATCCAACGAAAGAGAAAGTCTAGCCGAAACAGAGCCGTTTAAACACTAATAGAATAATAATAACATCAAATTGTTTACCACTGCGTCGTATGATAGCGGAAGGAGGCCAATCTGTGTCAAACTCGCGGAGAAAATCAAGATGAAGGATGCTGCGGCGAGATGATGACTGGACCCTGGACAGAGTAATTTCCGACCATTCATTCACAGTTATCCAATCAGATCCTTCGGAGAAACTGAGCCTGATTTATCAGGTTTACCGTTACTCTTAGAAATACGAAAGAAAGTTGGTAGTCATAAGATTGCATAATGTTTTTATTTTGCAGTGGTATACCTAACCAATGAGTTTTTTTAGTCGTCATACTTGCATATGTTTTCTTGGTAAGTTTCGCAAAATTGACAAAAACATGTGGTAATTCAAATGACCTCTAAAATTGTTTAAAGCGGAAGAAATTAATGGAAATCTTTGCTATTTATTAACGGATCACACCAGCGACCTGATTATTGTAAAGGGATTACGAAATGTGATATTCGATAAAAAATCGATCGTAAATCCATGAAATCTGTAACTAGGTTGTATGGGTACAGAATTAAAATCTCGTACGGATAAAATTGACCGGTTAGTAGCTGAGTGGACCAACGCGTCGGATTCCCACCTGGGCATCGTGGTTTCAATTCCTCCGCTAGCTAAGTCCTCCATCACTGCACAAGCAAAATTTTCCGATTATTATGATGGTAGCAGGAGTATTTTAAGTATTTTAATATCATCAGGTTATTCATAATCCGGGAATGTTTGTCTTTTTTTTTAAATATAGAAAAAATTGATTTTTTTCCGTACAAAATTTCATGAAATCCATAAAATTTACGTATTTATGATGTGTTTTGAGACACATAAAATAAAATTGACATGATTAATCGACCACATACTAGAGACGGATTCATAAAAAATCCACAAGAAAACTTTGCCCATCGAAATAAAAGTTAAAATGTATTTATCAAAGCATAATATAAAAATATTTGACTATTGAAAAACTCGGCAGGGATAAAATTTTGAGTGACTCATTTTATTATGTATTTCGAAATGTGATCCCTGAGGCGTATGTTCGGTAAAACCATTAATGACTGTATTACGAATATGTATATCCCAAAAGAATACAAGATTGATCTCGTCATTAGACTTGGTTCATTAGAACGAGATTAGGAAAGAGACGTTTAGATGGTGTGGATATGTAGATCGAATGGACGGAGAAAGGGGCGTCAGGAGAAGGTACATGACGCGGAAGTGGATAGAAAAATAATTCGGAACATCTGAGGCAGATGTGTTAATCGGAGACAATTTATGAATGTAAATGAATATAGAGTTATATGGCGATGTATCCTCTCTGTCTACTCGTGTGGAGAAACTACTTTATGGAAACTTAGTTAATTTGTAAATAATTAAATGAGCAATACCAATATATTGATCATTACATGTATGTAAGCGGAATGTTTTCTTAGGGTAATTTTAGCCTTTTAAGTTTAAGTTTTTATGTATTTTATAACTTTATTAAGTGCCCTTAAGGTTACTTCACGAAAATGGAGCTTTGAAAATTAGCCAATTAGTAATTTACCTTACAGAACAGAAGCTCCTGAAAAATCTTGTCGTATATAACAAACCACTGAAGATTCAAAGCAATATAAGTGCAGTGTGGGCATATCCATGTGCTCGAAGTAAGCTCATTTTTTCCTTGATTCTGCTTAGATGAATAAAAAATTTCAAATTTCATAGTTTTTTTGGCCAGAAAACCAAACCAGATCTGAATAGCCAGATACTTCCCAACCTTTCTCTCTCCCATCTCCTTCTCCTCTCCACTAATTTCAGCCTCACACCATACCCTGATTGCGGATGCCAAAGACTCACTGATTCCAGACGGTTGGGATTAATTGGGACGCTTGTGCGGTATTCACTATAAACATATAAAAATGCAAATTGACATAAATTTTCTTTTAAATATAGATTACATTTGTAAATTTAAATTAAATTTGAAAATTTCTTCACTAGAAAAGCGTAGGAAAGACTGATTGAATTTGCATTTTCAAAATTATTAATTGTATTATTGACTCACCTTCTCTATTGCAACTCATCCAGTTCAACATTCCTTGCCGTAGACGCGGAAACAATGAATTGCTGTTCCTCAATCATCACTCTACTAATTACGGGTATATTCTCCACTGTCCAGAATGTCGAGACTTGTTAACTCAAGCGATGGTCTTGAAATTTTTGGTAGTAGTCTAAATAATTTTTGTCATTCTTTACGACTCTACCAAAACTTTGACTCTACCTTAGCTTTAATTTGAAAATTCTTTCTTGAGTATATTTAGTTCTGTTTTTGTCATTGCTTCATTTAATATTATGTTTTTGCTGTTATTTCTCTGTTGCTCTTTTTTTCCATTTTGTGTTTTATATTTATTTTTCTATGATTGTATTTTAGTCCGTTAGTTTGTAAATAAATAAATCGGTTAAAAAACGCATTCCCTAAAACAGTGCGTCCCAATTTTCCTCTGCGAAAGAGTCGTGCATCAACACTCGAGCATGATATTCGCTCAGTCTATATCGGCTATCTCCAAATGCGAAACGCGGCGCTGCTTCGAGCGCGTGACCCCAAATTTACTTTTTCTCTCGAGTCGGATAATGGATCATGACCCCGATTATCCGGCCCGAGAGATGCTGCGATAAGATGACGGATTGTACAGTTGTCGGAAGAGAGTAGCGGTGCATGGTGGTATAGCGCACGGCCAGTATGCAACGCGTTAATCTGTAGGCGGGGGTACTACATAAGAGGCTGCGCGATATATCTCTTAAATAACCTAGAAAATTATTTTATTTTATCAATGCCTTAATAAAGGATTTTAGATAAAATACATTTACTAAAATAAAGGAGTACAATAAATGGGTAGAATATAACATTAAAGCGAGAGTTTAAAAAAAAAGTTAGTATGTAAAACGCAAATATATAAATATAGCGTAGGTTTTACAACAAGTTATATTATCATAGTATATAAATGCATTCCATACAGTTTTCCTCCAATATAAAACGATAAGCATTTTTTATTGATTTGGAAAATATGGCAATCCTACAAAAGAGTTTTTAGTGTTTTTTTTATTGTATACGCCCGAGTGGACTTTTACATGAAATGGTTTACATTCGACAGTGAAGAAATGAAAATGATTTGCTCCAGCAAAATAGAGACTAATTGTAAAATAGTAAAGAATAGTGTTTAATTACATTAAATTAATATTGGTAGAAGATATTTGATATTACAGCCTTTTTATTGTATCTACATTCCGTTCAGTTCAATACATCAACCACCTCTTCTTTAAAAAAAAAACGAGACAAGCTGCCATATTTAACAACTGATCAAGCAAAAAATTGATTGAATAGTGTTAATCAAAATAGTGCTAGAAATCTGAACAAGTATATCATGTAAGAAAATAGTTGAACTTGACCTATCCTTATCAATAAAAAAACGCCAAATTCTAGCTTGAGCTGATTCATAAAAAACAACATACCATCGCCGGAAAGGCAAAAGGGCTGAAGCGCCATTTTTGGAAATTTACACCAGAGCGCAAAGTTATTTTTGTTTTACAATAAAATTCATAAGTCTTCAGTACCTGGTTGGATTTTGAAAAAATAAAGTTAACTCAAGTAACTTAATGCTCTCACTGAGTTATCTAAATATATTTTAGATGGCTGAAGGACCACAAAAGTCTTCAAAATCAAACGAGAGTCAGAGCGTTCGAAGCAGAAACAAAAACTGATAAAAACTGCACACATATTTAACTCATTTTCGACCAAAGTGTCGCTTAAGCCCTTTTGCCTTTCCAGCGACGATATTTTTTATTATTTTTTTAAAAGAAAACACACACATTCTCGGGTTACGAATAACCTGACAATATTTGAAAAACTTCTACTGCCATCATAAGAAGCGGAAGATGTTGCTTGTGCAATGATGGAGGACTTAGCCAGCAGAGGAATTAAACGCACGACGCCCGGGTGGGAATCCGACGCGTTTGTCCACTTAGCTACCGACCGGTCGATGTTACCTTATTTTTGAACGTTTGGTTTATAAAAGCAATTTTCAATCATTTTAAAAGAATTTTCACACACGCAGACACTGTTATTTGTGTACACACGATCTACGTAAGTGACTTCTTTCTATCTAAAAATATTTTTTTATAACTACGTTTAGTACTAGATAAATTTATAATGGTTAATTTAATATTTATCACAATGAAACAAAAACATCGAAATAAACTAGATAAACATCTGAAAAGTTTTTCACCTAAAATCGCACTTAAACTGTTGTGCCCAATGAAATATTTGAATACCTACCGTGAAAATACAGCCGGTGAGGAAGTTATTAACGAAGTTAATTTAATATTACACGGTGAGGGCTGTGTGATTAATGCGTGGTGGAACAGATATTAATTTCTAATCACCTTCCACTCTTCACATATTAAGTATAACGATTTTTATCTTGAAATTTCCATCACCACGCGGATAGAAACTACGTTGAAACTGGTTCACAGCCTTAGCTCATATTTACATTTGCATCTCGCCTAGAACACTTCACCGTGAAGTGTTAAAATCATAATATATTGGTACCTCTGAGCGACAATATACAGGAGGAATAACTTTGCGAAACAGTGTAGTCGGGATTGTTGATTTTTTCCTGACTCGGGCGTGGCTAGGGTTTTAATGGACACACCTTTTTACATCCATTCATAGCACATGTGGACATAATGTTTTGTTTATTTGTATTACCACCTTATCACAGTATTGTTATCAACAAAAATATAGGAGATAACCTTAAAAACTGGTGAGTTATGTCGCATAACAAATCGTAGTGGGCGGAGTTGCCGGAGACGCGGGAGACGGAAAACATGCTTACATACCTAAAAGTGGTGCGATATTATGTGACAACTGATATATTCTTACTCCAAGATTGGTACATATAAACAACAAACAGATACCTCTTATTGAAACCAGCTTACCTAGTCATACTAGGTACGTGATTCTTGGTATTTATAAAACAGTGGATTATTTTTTTCAAGTACTCGCCCCATTGTTGAGAATCTTCACCCCTGCTCCAATTTCTCTGGTGAGTTAGGCTCCTAGGTCCCTTACGGTTATGGGCTGTGATACTTGATCGGTCCAACAAGTCAACGATCTCGCTTTTCTTCTCCTTTCTTCCACTTTGACAGTGACCATGAACTTTTCCAAGCTCGAGTTATCAGTTTGGCGAGAGACAAAAGTATCTCAGACGACCTCCGCGGTCGAGTAGTGAGACGCTCGAGTACGAATCCAGAGGTCGCGGGTTTAAACCCGGCGTGCGCAAATAACTTTATTTGATCAATATGTATCATAAGACATTTAATTCATATAGAAATAGCATAAAGTTTGGCACGTTCCAGAGTGGTAGATACTCTAAGTTTTACCCTGGTGAAAGACCTCTAAGACCACCTAAGTTGGTTAGTGTATACTAACTAACCTTCCTCTTCCCCATCTTTTCCCTTCCCCACTACCTTCAACCTCACAACATACTTAAATTGGGAATGCCATAATCTCACTAGCTCTAGACTTGAACTTTGAAAAAATTTAAAATCTGAGGGTGCATTGTAGGCAGACAGTTGGCAGCCTTATACTTGTGAACACGAAGAAATGACATATTATTGCATAATTTTCATCTCATTTACACATTCGAAATAAAAGCATCTGCTCATAATTTATTTTCATTGAATCTGAGAAATGATCCAAGTTAAAGACACCAACGCGCGGTAATCACCGAGACCCATACCAGAAACCTTAAATTATAACAGAGTACACATATTTTTTTGATGATATAGAAATATAAATAAAAAAAGGCATCCAATTTGATAAAATGTTTTATTTTAAAAAAATCAAGGAAATTTTAACAGTGCAGTTAAGATCATTTGAGTAGTAAAGTTTTTTATACGGGACAATTAAAGAGTTTTAGCAGTTTTTATTTGTGGTTTGTTTTTAAGAATTTTATTTTGAAGTTATTTTAAAAACTGTGTTTTAATATCTCTAGTATTTAATATCTATATAAGAATTAAAATAAATTTGATTTTCTTTGATTTAAGGCATCACGTGGAAAGCATTAATATAAATTATATAATAAATAAAATAAAAACGTTAAAATATCAATTTATTTTGCTCACATCATCAATCAAACTTGGAATTTTAAAAAGTGGTATTCATATTCAACCTTAATACAGTTGAAGAAAATAATATTTAACTATGTAGGTTCATTCAATTAGCACGTCTTTAAAAACAAACGTTGAACTCTTTGCATTATTTCTAATTGGTGGAAATTAATTCAATATGAATTTATGAATAAAACCATCTTCAAGGTATTAAAAAAAGGTTCCAAAAGGTAATGAACCCACTGGAAGGTATGTTTGAATGAAGTCACAAATTTTCAGTTTTTTCAATTCCAAACATAGATGTGCCATATATACCATAGATTCGCTTTAAATTGTACCAATATGAATATACTTGATGAAGGTGAAACCGGTTTGTTAAAAATAAACATCGTTCGTCACTGATCCCTTCAGCACCGGCGCATAGTCGGGAAACTTGCAAAACGCGCGCCCAACATTTGTACACGGTTGACATTCGACACATGAGAACGGGTCGCCTCCACGATTCACACAATGGAATGATTTTCCGGCTTTTGTGTTTCATCCCTCCTACAACATGAGTCTCTTGAAGACCTAGGTAATTCCTTCTTTTCCTCAAAGAGACCCTCCACACAGCATCCTGAAAGATGAATTACGCCCTGAGAGAATAATTTCCCTTAGGACGTATTTGTGTTAATTAATGTAAATAAGTTACAAAGGTTTTTCAATCATAAATTTATATTTAACTGTTTTTCTTTTATGCCTCTTTAAAAGAAATCCTTAGCAACCGAGTGTTAGTCAATGTATCAACAAAGCACGTTACCTTTTAAATCAGGACTATGGGAAAACATCAATGTGGACATAACTGCGCAGGAATAGAACCGATGGCTTTACTTATTTCATTTTTCTCACGGACTTTCACCGGCAGGACCGATTGATCTCGCCAGACCCCCAAAGCAGCAGCAGGGGACTCACCAAGAACAAAAAGCATTCGTTACAAGGATGTTTTAACTCGTACAGTATTTACGATCCTTCTGATATTGTGGTCACAAATTATCGCTTGTCTGGTGTATTTCGGGTCGGGTTTGCCCGGTTTACTTTACGTTTACGTTACCCTATATTGAATGTTGACTTTAGTCACTTCTTCAAACAGCGTTCATTGTTGGGATGCCGTTGTGTTACAGTTATGTTTGAAGGTTCGTGTTGAAAGTTAATTAGGTCAGGTTAGCGAACGACCTCCGTGAAATAGGGATAAATCAAGGTGAATCGATAAGCATAGTTTAAACCATTGTTTTATTTCTATGGTTCATTTGTTCAATGCATTTAGTCAGCCAAGTATGATGTTTGAATGCACAGTACTGTCGCAGTCATCTTTAATGCAGTTTATCGATATATTACGATTTCGCATCTGATAATAATCATCAAACAAATTTTGGAACGCAATTTAGTGATTATTTTAAATAAATATATTTTTTATAGTGAATACCGCACAAGAGTCCCAACCGTCTAGAGCCAGTGAGACTAAAGCATTCCCAATCGGGGTATTTTGTGTGGTTGAAGGTAGTGGGAAAGGGAAGGAGATGGGGAAGAGGAAGGTCGGGAAGTGACATGTCGCATTTTTCTTATTTTTTAACGCTTGTGCTTTTGATATTCAAATTACTGTTTCAACGTATAGAACGTATTTAATTCTTTGATAACACGTTATTTTATATTTAAAAAAAGTTTATGTTCAGGAATTATTCTTTGTAAATTTGAATTAACATTGGACTTCAAAACAGTTTTTTTTTTCAACCATTCCGTACCAGAAAGTAAAAATCAAACGTCCGATCCGAAGTGGGTGATCTGTAGTTACCCCATTTGATCTTTCCTATTAAAGCGTTTAATGATATAATCTTGACTAATTTGTTTTTGTTGATACTTAGAGAGAAGTATATTTATCATATTTCAGTCATATTTATCTTAGATTCTGCACAAAACTCTCGTTTGGGGTGAGAAAATCAAAATACTGAAGGATGCCAGACCGAGATTAGGTAATATACTATGCAGGGGTCATATTGTTGCACAGTGTGTTAACATTATAATATTATCACCAACCTGACACATAGCTTTCTAAGCTACTAACAGTGATTCTAGTCGAATCCTTCAACACATATTACAGATTCAAAAAAGATGTTGCAAACAAAAATTGAATAAGCAAGATCACATTTATAAAATAATTCGTATTTATGCATTTTTCTATACCATTGGACTGAGTTCCAACTAAAACTGCAGTGGAAAAAATAGCTAACGATCGTCTCAAATCATCCTCAACTAAATAAAATTAATCACCTGATACCTTGCCGCTCACGTAAACCCGTTATGATGTACTCAAAATATCAAATAAATTATACACATCCTTTAACATATATTCAAATAATCAAAATAACCCTTGTTTATTCATTCTGTATACAATACTTCCAAAAACATACAAAGGAAGATCACATCTGTCGTCCTGAGGGTACTATTAACCCATTTTAACGTTTCCCAGCATCCTTGGGAGATTTTTATAAAATACATAAATTATACCTTAAAGGAAATGATCAAATTGTTGATGAAACCAATAAACTCCCACTAAAAAAACACAATCCTTGACCCAGTTTTAACCCTTCTCTTTGCCTTTGTGAGGGTGCCACCTGATATAACCTTCAAAGGATGCGTAAAAAAGGGTCCTTTCTTTTCTACAAACAAGGCGAAAGGATCTCACGCCATATTGCTCTTTGCTCCTCGATAAAACGGATATTATCTGTGTATAGGTAAACAGGTAGTAAGTACTTGTACTCTGAATATGTACATTCTTGATAAATACGGGTAAGTTAATTCTAGCTCTAATCTGTTCTAATCTCACAATAACTATTCAAGTAATATTACAAATACCTAACATAGAGCAATAGATATTCTAAACATACGGTAGTAGTAGATACTCTTAGTAACGCCCTGGTGAAAGACCACCATTCATAATTGAAACGTTGCTTGAAATGGCTTTAGCCGTATTTGGTGATCTGATCCGAATGGCCAGATACTTTCCAACCTTCCTCTCTCACATTTCTTTCCCCTCCCCACTACCTTCAGCCTCACAACATACTCCAATTGGATATGCCATAGTCCCACTGGCTCCAGAGGGTTGGGAGCAGTTGGGACTCAACAAAATTCTAAAAGTCATCGTAGATCAACAGATTCCACTCAGTAGTGGATCGCATGCGTTACATACAAAAATTGAGGTTACGTTACACAAATCGAAGATCAGTGCCGCTTTAATTTCACTAATTGCCACTAAAAATAAACCTAAAATTCTCGACCCGTTTCAGTGTGTAATCAAATTTTGATTCAAACAATGTACAGAAGCTTTGTTTCCCATTAATCAATGAAATTCAAGAACCAACCCATTTAACGCAATTTAAAAGTACATTAAATTCCAAAATAAATATCAAACCTTATCTCCAATATATGAAGAGAACAAATTTCCAGGATATTAATCTACAGCCTTACAATCGAACCTTACAAGTAACCCGTTAGTTCCAATAATTGTTTCATCGGAATACAAATTCAGCACCGCCATCCTCCTTCACTCCCCCGTCTCTCATTGTATACAATACGTATCGTACCTTCAATCCTCCGTCTCTCATTGTATACAATACGTATAGTCTCTGTGACCCAGTCTCGTACCGCACCAAGTATAGTGCCGCAGTACCTATCTACCTACAGCTGTAGTAAGATTCAGACCATATTTTATGGGACAGTCAAACCTGCGGATTAAATTTTATTAAATACGGCGGATTTATTTTTAAAAATCCATAGCCCAACACGAAATAAAATACTAAATTAACGTAGGCAAATTTTCATAAATCTTTTTCAATTTCAACTATTTGCGAATAGTCTGACTGTTATTGTGAGGTGTTTTTTATTTATTTATTTTTTATTTATTTATTATTAACGCCTGATGGGCTTTTAACAGTCCCAACCGTCTAAAAGGAGCTAGTAGGACTATATATTTTTATAATGAAAACCGCATCCCCAAAGGGGGCATCCCCAAATGCGTTGTGATGTTGATGGTAGTGGGGAGGGGAAGGAGATTTAAAAAAAAATTAAATATATATATATATATACATATAGTGAATACCACACAAGAGTCCCAACTGCTCTAAACCGTCTAGAGCCATCAAAACGATAGCATGCCCAATTGGGGTATGTTGTGAGGTTGAAAGTAGTGAGGAGGGGAAGGAGATGAGTCAGAGGAAGGTTTGGAAGTGTCTGGCTATTTCAAGCAAAGTTTCGATTGTGATCGATGGTCTTTCATCAGGGCGAGTCCCCAATTAAGGTTGTGTTGTGAGGGTGAAAGTAATGGGGAGGGAAAAGAGATGGATAAGAGAAAGGTTGAAAATTGTCTAATTATTCAGATCTGGTCACCCAATACGGTTAAAGCCATTTCAAGCAACGTTACGATTCTGATCGGCATATATTTATTATTTTAATCTAAATATCGGTCAAAACCTGTTAGCCATAAAATATATCTTCAAAGCATATTTTCCGAAATTGTTGAAAGTATTTAACTTAATAAGATTTTCTGCTAAATATTACATTGAATAGTTTTCACGACTCACTTTGGTTTAGGCGCTTTACTGGCCCATGTAACACGGGCCGCAGTGTGTCAGCGGGTACAATGAAGCCTTGCACTTGAACCCCGAGTACCGCGTGGAGCCGTGGTGCCGTGGCCGCGTGGTACTGCAGCGGACTCGGTACAGCCTTCACAAACATTAAATGGTTCCAAACCGGTCCTGAGGCATTTCTCCTCTCACCTTGGTGCGGCCGCGAGGGTCACAAGGTGGGCAGAAAGTATCTGACTAATACAAGTCATATATGAATACATATTATGTACACCGTGTTCACCCTTATACCGTGAAACTGAGAGGTATTTTAGTCTTGACGAAATATATGCCAAAGTTTTCAAAGCAATTAAAAATAGTCCTCGAAATTGAAAATAACTTAAAAGCATTAATGACTATGTTTTTTAAATATTAAAATAATACCAATAATCGAAAACACAAAAATGAAACAGAAAAGGCCAGAAAATAAACAGACAATTATTTTTATTCTTTATTTAAAATGTGCGTCTATATGGCTTACTTTTGTAAGTCATTTCTTAAAGTAGAACTAATATATGTATTAGTTTTAGTTTTTACTGCCTACGTAGTCGAGAGGTAAGACGCTCGACCACGACTTCAGAGGCCGCGGGTTCAAGCTCGGCGTGCGCAAATAAATTCTATTTATTTCAATTGATATGTGTCATTACATATTTAAGTCATATTAAATAATATAGTTTATTTGTGGCAGGTTCCAGAGTGGCAGATACTCAATTATCGCCCTGTTGAAAGACCACCATTCACAATCGAAACGTTGCTCGAAATAGCTTTCGCCGTGTTTGGTGACTAGATCTAAATAACCAAGTACTTCCCGACCTTCCTCTTCCCCATTTCCTCCCTCTCTCCGCTACCTTCAGCCTCACAACATACTTCGATTAGGGATGTCATTCTCTCACTGGCTCTAGACGATCGGGAGCAGACTCGTGTGCGGTATTAACTCATTCACTAGTACCCAGCACTAGTCGTCTTGTATTCCGTTTTACCCGCGTGTGAAAAGGATAGCCATTCAAAGAATATGTGTGTACGGATGAGATAGCTGTATGAACGTCCCACGCTACTGTTATAATCGGGAATTGCGCTACTAGCTCTGGTTGTCTTTCACACACTTAGTATTTCTGCATTCGCTATCTCACACCGTTTTCATGAACCTTTAAATCTTGTGAATAAATGTATTTATTGAATTGATATAATAAGTGGTTTGTGGGTAATTATGAATGGAAAGAAACTCCATGAGATATGTTTTTAGCTCCCGAATGATTTTTACACCCCTCGAGGCATTTTTTTCAGAAAGAAGCCTACAGCGACGTGTTTGTTTGTTTTTTTTTATTTTTTTATTCATTCTGGTGACAGCTTATCTTTCGAACGAATGTTTGTGTGAAACTAAACGTAGTAAATCTCAGGTATGTCTCGCGGACTCGGTTTAGTGCATCCACGCGCGTTGTCTCTGTAACGTATCTACATTATTTAATTAATCTAAGGTATTATCTAAATATATATATTTGGTTATATATATATATATTTATATATTATTTAAAAAAAAGTAGTTTTTGTAGGCACCCTGTAAGGTTTAATGTATTTAGTCTATAGCTCGGTCTAGGAACCTCTTTCTCTTCTTTCTTCGGAAGCTGTTTGATGACGCCGGACAGGTTTTTATATCCATTCTTCATCTGACTGTTACCATGGTTACCCAAGATTGGTTACTTAGTCCCTGCTGTCCAATTACGATACTAATAATTCTACGAGATGGACAAAAAGACGGAAGATGAATCGACTTTGGAATATAACGCAGCACTAAAATTAAAATATAATAATTTACCCGATCGAAATTCATATCTAATGTGATAATAGGGTAGGTAGTTTATTTTTTTTATTATTTCGTTCTCGATTCTCAAATACTAGGAGCGAGTCAAACTCTAGCTTAATCCTTCGAGACTTAGGGAAAAGGAAGAGAAAGGTTAAAAAAGTTTTTTCTATTAAATAGATCTATTCGCTTAACTTCGTTAACGTATTTTCAAGCGATACGTATTTGTTTTTTACCCGTACTACTCGTATATAGGTTAAACCAAGACACCTGTACACTATTGTACAAGTGTAGTGTTTAACTTAAATTTAATAGGGATATTGTTCTAACGATGATAATTATAATAATATTTGAAAATTTTGTGTAGCGTCATTTTTGTGAAAAATCACCCTAAGGACGCTGTACAAATCTTAATTCTTAGCTCCATCTTATCACTAAATTCATTTAATCAATACCGTATTCATATTTATTTATATTATGTATAGAGATAATATACAGATGCATTCTTACCTGGCAGGTCCCTTCAGGTAAACACAATTATTTTAAATATTTAAATACTATCAATAATCTAAAACACTAATATGAAACAGAAAAAGCCATAAAATAAAAAGACAATGGTCACAACTGAAACTCGAACTCGGATTCTATACTATATTCGTGAGGAACGCCTTAACAAATTCGGTCATTGGGACCTTATTAGAAAGTAGCATTTTAATTGATCTCATATTTTAATTGAAAATTAGTAATATTATTTTTAATATCTTCCCATTTTTGACAATAGAGTAGAGGATCCGAGATGGAGTCTCGGTTATGACCATTGTCTTTTTATTTTCTGGCTTTTTCTGTTTCATATTAGTGTTTTAGATTATTGATAGTATTTAAATTAAATATTTTGTGTTTAAAGGGACCTGCCAGCATTGTATATTATCTTTAAATAAATATTAATATGGTATAGATTAAATGTATTTAGTGTTAAGATGCGCCCTTAGGGTGATTTTTCACAAAAATGACGCTGCTTCAAATATTATTATAATTATCATCGTTAGAACAATATGTTTTTAGAAATATTGTACAGAGGTGTCTTGTTTAACCTACATACGAGTAGTACGTTAACGAAGTTAAGCGAATATCTATTTAATAAAAAATTATTGTTTGTTTTTTTTTAAGTCTCGAAAGTACTGACTCGCTCCTAGTTTTTGAGAATCGAGAACGAAATAATAAAAAATAAACTTTATTATCACATAGATATGAATTTCGATCGGGTAAATTATTATATTTTAATTTTAGGGTTGCGTTATATTCCAAGTCGATTCATCTTCCGTCTTTTTGTCCATCGTAGTTCAGTACAGGAATTTGATTAAAAATTTTATTTCTAAAGGTGATTCGTCACTCAATAAGAGACAGATTAAGGTGAAAAGCTTCCACTGACATTACTCACAGGTCGGTAGACTACTCGCACTTTAAATTTCTCCTGGTCAGGTTAGTGTAAATACATTTTCTTCTACACTATACTACATTTAATTATTGTTAATGAGGATATTTATCCAAAGAAAATGAGCATATTTTTTTGTTTGTTCAGATAGTAACGAAACCAGTCTGCATGGTATACTTCAAACTTGTGTAAAAATGAATTTATTATTTTATTACAAGTAAATTATCTAAAGGTGAGCTTCAGATGGAACCTTTTTTGTAGCGTCATTTTTATTATGAAAAAATAAGCATCGAAATATATATTTTATTGTAAAAAATAAGAAAATGTGCCAAAATGTTTTTTTTCCAATTTGTTTTAATTGCTCAGTAAGGTAACTGGTCTTGAAACTCGGGCGCAGCTGGTGGTAACTACCAATTACATTTTGTAATAACAATTATTATTAAATTATACCGAAGGTCTGATTTGTTTCTCAATATATTTTTAAACATATTTTTATAATGAATGCCGCACTAGAGTCCTAACTGCTCCCAACCGTCTAGAGCCAGTACGACTATAGTACCCTCAATCGAAGTATGTTGTGAGGCTGAAGTTAGTGGGGAAGAGAAGGAGATTGGATACCTGAGTATTTAGTCACCAAACACGGCTTGAGCTATTTCTAGCAACGTTTCGATTCTGAATGGTGGTCTTTCGCCAGGGCTATACTTAGTGTCTACCACTCTGGAACGTGCCGCAAATATACCAAAAAATTATTTTATTTGAATTAAATGTGTTATGACAGATATTATTTCATATTCATCATATTGAATCCGTACAACATCGCTTCTTACGCGGTATTGCAAGGAGATTAGGGCGAGAAAGAGGCGATTATTCATATGATGAAATTGAACTATTATTCAAAATGTCTTCATTAGAAAAGCGCAGGAAAGACTTTGATTTAATTTTCATTTTCAAAATTATTCATTGTTTTACTGACTCACCTTCTCTGTTGCAACTTATCCAGTTCAACATTCCTTGTCGTAGACTCAGAACAATGAATTGCTGTTCCTCAATCATCACAATACTAATTATGGGTATAAATCTCCAATGTCCAGAATGTCAAGACTTGTTAACTCAAGTCGTGGTCTTGAAATTTTTGGTAGCAGTCTAAATGATTTTTGTCGTTCTTTGCGACTCTACCAAAACTTTGACTAGACCATGGCTGAAATGTTCCCTCTTATGTTTATTTTGCCTTATTTTTGTCATCGCTTCATTTATTTTGATGTATATGCTATTCCTTCTCTGTTGCTCTTTTTTCCATTTCGTGTTTTATATGTATTTTTTTGTAATTGGACTTTAGTCCGTTAATTTATGAATAAATAAATTAAGTGAAATTTATTTGCGCACCCCGGGCTTAAACCCGTGACCTCTGGATTCGTAGTCGAGCGTCTTTGTACTCGACCGCGCAGTACACTCGTTCCAATGCACTCACACGAAGTGCAAAAGCAGATGGCACTGCCCAGTTAAATACTTCGTGTCCCATTTTCGACATTCATTTGACGAGTTAAATTATTTTTACGTTTAAAGTCTTTAGCTTTAATACGACGAGGCGCATCGGCAATCAGCGCGTCGTGGTCTACGTCACAATTCGTAGTTATTACGAGACATTTGTTGCTCTAAATACTTCATCCAACATAAAAAGAACGTTTTGTTTTACACAATCCTCCGGCCAATGGCGGCTCTGGCCAGTGCGCGCGCAACACCCGCGGCAGCAATAGCCTGAGCCTGCGCAGAAGCAGCCAAGCGACGCCTGATAGTCGCTTTTCAAGGTGTTCAGGTGACGAAACCCTCGGAGCACTATGCGGCGATGGAAGTCTGCGGGCGATTTCATCGCGCGTCAAAACGACCCGAAAAAATGCAATAGTGTCTGTTAGTGCAGGTTTGACTATTCTCGGGGCTCTCCTTGTACAAATGGATGCGAGTTTGTCGAAATATGACAAGTGCAAATATTTATTTATAAATTAACGGACTTAAGTCCAACAATAAATGAAGCGATGACAAAAATAGAACAAAATAAACATAGAGAGAGAACATTCAAGCCATGGTCTAGTCAAAGTTTTGGTAGAGTCGTAAAGAATGACAAAAATCATTTAGACTACTACCAAAAATGACAAGACCATGGCTTGAGTTAACAAGTCTTGATAATCTGGACATTTAGAATTTTACCCATAGTTAGTATAGTGATGATTGAGGAACAGCAATTTATTGTTTCTGAGTCTACGGCAAGGAACGTTGAACTGGATAAGTTGCAACAGAGAAGGTGAATCAATAAAACAATTTAATAATTTTGTAAATGAAAATTAAATCAAAGTCTTTCCTGCGCTTTTCTAATGAAGACATTTTCAATAATATTGTATTTGTCAGAGGTACAGTAATTAGTTCATACTTTCAATTATCTATCACGTGTTGAGGGTCAACACTAAAAAATGACGCTAAACGTTACTTTGTAGCAACCTAATACAAGCGATGCTACAAAAAAAGTAAGAACATTCGTGCGAGACATCACGTGAAGTTTTACACACCGAAAAACAGAACGTCCTCATAAAAAATTGATCGGTCGGTAGCTGAGTGGACAAACGCGTCGGATTCCCACCCGGGCGCCGTACTTTCAATTTCTTTGCTGGCTAAGTCCTCCATCATCGCGTAAGCAACATTTTCCCCCCATAAATGATGATCGTAGGAGTTTTTCAAATATTGTCAGGTTATTCTGACCCGGGAATGTTTGAACTATTCAATGAAACTGCATCTATTTTGTACATATATTTAGATGCACACATATAGAGTTCTTTCACTATCTCTTGATGTACGTACAAGAGTGACCGTTAGGTACATAACGATCTACGTACTCTTAAATAAAATATTTTTTTACACACATTTGTACACTTGCCAATTCAACGAGTATCTCATAAAATGTGTATAAGAATGAACCTCTCTATATATATCTTATCTTTTTGTTTTTCACTGCTCACATTATTTGCATTATTACATCAAATATAATGCGTCACACTACTTCAGTGTGTACTTATATAACTCCTTCGTATATATAATACCTTGTCTATATGTGAGGTGTACATAAATGTTTAGTTTCTTTTTTTACACTATGCATGTATCTACAATATTATTATATCATTCATCTCTTAATGTATTTGGTGAACAACTGTTTTTTTATGAGATCTTTGTTAAATAAATAAACGATTTATTTGCAAATTTTCTATAGCGCCTATACCGGTTCATTATGAGCTACTTAAAATGGGTGGATTAAAGCAACTTATGTTTTTTTCTTGGCAAGTTAAGGTACATCCAGTGATTTTTCACGGGTAGCAACTAGTTTTGAAATAAGTGCCGAAACGTGCTCCATATTCCAGCAAGTTTAAGAGGTATTGAGTTTTTTTTTCATTAAAAAAAAACACCAAATGTTTTTGCTTCTTAAACTTCTAACGGAACGCGCCCAGAAGTGTGAGTGTACAAGGATTGACACCTGACTGATAACTAACTTAAAAGTGGACGGTCTACAAGTTAGTAGCTGAGTAGACAAACGCATCGAATTCCCATCCGGGCGTCGTGGGTTCAATTCCTCTCCTAGCTAAGTCCTTCATCATTGCACAAGCAACACTTTTCGCTTATCATGATGGCGGTAGAAGTTTTTCAAATATTGTCAGGTTATTCGTCACCCGAGAATGTAAAAAAAATGATTTAGCTATAGATCCATAGTTAGCGAGGACTTTGTCTTCGGAAGTTACAGTTTAAACATGGTTTCAGAAGGCGAAACTGCTATCACCCGTGGAATTACTAAATGATAAAAAAAATCAAAACAATTTTAATTTCATAAAAACATAACTTATAATTAAAATAATATTGTTTTGGGTAATAACCAATTACAAATGGTTCATAACGGTAATATTATATCAGTTCACTTAGAACATGTTTTTTTAAGAGTTCGGTACATATATTCAACACACGATTGTGAGATTTTAAATTGTTTTTACATTTGAAAAAGCTAAATACCCGGTTAGCGGCCAAGTGGTTTAAAGCACTGTCGGGTTCCCACCAAGGCGTTGCGGGTTCAATCCTCTGCTAGCTAAGTCTGCCATCATTGCACAATCAACATAAAGATGGTAAAAGAAATTCAAATATTGTCACGTTTTTCTCAACCTAGAAAATAGTTTAATGAAAACCTCAACTAAATCAATCGTATTTCGGGGAAAATATGGGTTGCTAATGGTGTGCATATCTCCTGTTAACATTCTGGCCATAGGTCTAGTTTGCCTATCTCCAATATTTCTCATCAATCCCTGATGAATCATCAGTGATGATAAATTCGTTCAGCTCCTTAATGATGATGAAACCTGTCGATAAAAATGACACCCTACATCGCAGTGTCAAAAACTCTAACAAAATAATATTACAAGCGCACGTTCTATGAAAAGAATGAACATATTATTATTATTGTTGCAAATGCTAACGGCTGTTATTACGTTTAAGTTAAGCCGACTTCTCGACAGGGGGGGACAGGCGAACAAAATAGGGCCATTTTTAAACGTACCTCTTCATAGGCCTTTACGCATTTAGACATGATCTACAGAGCAGCAAATCTTCGGATGGTGAACTTTACCTTCATTCCATATGTGCTCATCTTCAGAGCGGTAGATATCGCCTTGGTGAAAGATCACCATTCAAAACCGAAACGTTGCTTGAAATGGCTCTAGCCGTGTTTGGTGACCAGATCTGAATAGCCAGGTACTTCCCAAACTTCCTCTTCCCATCTCCCTCCCCTATCCTCGCTTTCCTTTATCCTCACAACATAACCCGATTGAGGATACTATAGTCCCCACTGGCTCCAGACGGTTGGGAGCAGTTGGGACTCTTGTGCGGTATTAAATATAAAAATAAATTTAAAAACAATGACATTTCCACTGTGATTTTTTTTAGTTGTTAAATGTTTATTTAACAGTCAATAACGAGATATGATACAATATTTCATTTGTTCTGAATGAAATAAAGCGAAAAAATTGTGTTGAAAAAAGCAAATTCCGGAATTCCCCAGGGATCGAACCTAGGACCCCTTTTATTTATCTTATTAATCAATGATATTGGCGAGACCATGAATGCTCCAACTCTTCTTTGATAATGATCATGATTCAATTGTCAAATGGTTGAAAGTGAACAACTGGCTCTTCAGCGTCCAGAAATGCAATGACGTCTCATTTACAAGATCAAAAGACACGTACCTTTATTTCTGTTTTTTTTTTTACGTTAATACCGCACCAGAGTCTTAATTGCTCTCAACCGTCTAGAGCCAATGAGACTATGGCATCCCAAATAGGGGTATGTTGTGAGACTGAAGTTTGTGGGAAGGGGAAAGAGATGAGGAAAGAAAAGATTGGTATGTTGGGAATTTTATATTCTTTGAATTCTTCTCTCATTTGACCACATATCTTTCCATTTGCTACCGCTTTTCACAGTCTCTCTTCAATTCAAATGGGGCCTTTCAAATGGCAATTCTCCGGCGGCCTACCGCGTTGGACCAGTCCGCCCCTGTTCCTCGCTGCAGTCTGTACATTTGCCAGTTGAGTGACTTACTGTGTTACGGTGTTAGGAAATCTCAAGTCTGTTGCCGACCTGTGACAAAAGGAATAAATAAACTCAAACCTGTACGTTTTTTGCAGTAATTTATTTGTCGAAATTACCTAAATAATATGGATATTTTGGCCGATTTCGACAGAAATACGACAGCGAAATGATTTGACCCTAAAATAAAATGTAACTGGATGTATTCGTTGTTACTTTATTGTGTAAATTTCGAATTGGATTTTAAGCCACGGATCGTAACGAATTATTGATGGAAAAGGGAATCTATTAAAAAAGGGAAAACGGTTCTTAAGAGCATTTGATATTACCACGTACTCGTTCGAACTAAGTGCAAGCAGAGGCTAACATTGTTTCTTATTTGGAAACTGTTATTTCGTAGTGGAACTCCATTTTAATGATTTTAATAATACCAAATTTAAAAAATAAATAATAAAAAATAATCTAAAAATAGTGGAATAAAGTTAAAAAATTTGGTATTATTAAAATAATCAGAGGCTAACAATTTTGGTAGCCGTCAATGTTCCAAATATTCATTTCCAAAATATATCCACTGGTCGAAATTTGTAAATAAAATCGCCATTTTTTTTTTTCAAAATCTTAAGGTTTTCAGATTTTTTTTCAATAAAAGAGGAATAAATACAAAGATTTATAGTACCTACGTACAGATCTTTTAACTAACCCTAACATCACACTAAAAAAAATAGGTTGTAACATCATATTATTTCGTCTTATTTTTGTCATTGCTTCATTTAATATGATGTATGTGCTGTTCTTTCTCTGTTGCTCTTTTTTCCCATTTCGTGTTATGTATTTTTGTTTGTTATTGATCAATCGTCCGTTTAAATAAATATGTATTAATCTTAAATAAGAATGTAAATATGCTATATATTTGCGGCACTTTCAGAGTGATAGGTGCTCTCAGTATCGCCCTGGTGAAAAACCACCATTCAGAATCGAAACAATATTTTCAAAGCCATTTCAAACAACCTTCCCCATCCCCTTCAGCACCAAACCATTCCTCAATTAGCGATGCTATAGTCCTATTGCGTAGTATTCAAACCTTTTTTTATAATTATGAGTCCCAAATAAAAATTTCAAAGTCACCGAGTATTTTTTTTCATTGATTATTATTTTTTTCAATTAAAACATTTATTTGAAATTTACACTTTTTAGTACAATAAGGTAAAACAATGTGTTGCATCCAAAATATATTATTACCATTCGTGCCCCAATTTGCCGATAAACTCAGATCTACTAAAATTAATCTCACCAAAAGACGAACTTATAGGTGGAAACATCGCACGCGCCTACCAATTTTAATGCCTGGAGGCTGGAACATTTAATTTTCTAATTAAGGATACCACAACAGTACGACGTTGTACTGGCAAATTTAATTATTTGAAGACTATCCAAGATGTTTCTAAAAAAAAATTCTTTCCAACCATTAGACTTGAACGGTCGGATAAGAAAGAAACCTTCTTTATGCAAATATATTTGTGTGATATCTGAAGCAGCTAAATATCTCTCATAATGAGCTCTGCGTCTTGCAACTAACAACGTCATTTCCGTCAGAACTAGCTATGATTGTTTTAAACATCCGTTAACAACTGTCAAAAACATTAGAACGACCATTTTTTGTATGATTTATTGTTTGATAAGAATCCGATCCGATTACATTAAAAACTCGGGCAAAGCCGGGTGGTAACTTCTAGAATGTAAAATGATTGCGCACTATAGGTTAACTATCATCAAACTGCGCTATGTAAATCCAAATTTTGTGTGAATTATGATAGAAATTGATTATTATGTTTAAAACAAATTTGTTTTTGATAATAACGTTACATAACGCAAAAAAACTTTAGCTTTTATACCATAAGTAAAAATATTTAGATTCTATGTATAATGCATGTAAAAAATACGAGTTGCATCAATCTCAGCAATATAAAAGTATAAAATAGAAAAAAATCTTATAATAATAATAATAATAATAATAAATGGATTACTTTTATAGCGCCGTTTTTGTGGGAAAAATCGTTAATTTATCTAACCTATAATTTATCACTTAAGCTTATAACTAAAAACTTACAGTTAAGATTTATTACTAATGCCTTACAACTAATATTTTCAACTAGTGACTTACAAAACGTGGCAACTTACTACTGAGTATAACTTATAACTAGTAACTTACATCTAAGATTTTATTATTATTAAATAAAACATCACCTCTTCATTATTGCTTCAGATTTGCATTACTGTTCAACTATTTTTCTTGTGTAACGACAAATAATAGAACAAGTTTCAAATTCTCAACAAAACAAAGAGGAATGAGAATTATACATGGCAAAATAGATTTTAAAAAGTAGTAAAAATGTCAGGCGACAAACTAAATTGGCTAACAGGAAACAGATGCTAACATTAAAAACATTAATTCACAGACATAATACAAGGAAATTAAAAGAAATCAGAATACCAGAAGGAATAAATCCAATAAACAAAAACAGTTTACTCACACTTGGCAGTTTCGGCTGCTCCCAATGTGTCGTATAATATTCAAATCTGACATCCGCACCTATGTTCTATCCGCTTTTCCTAGAGAAAATTATCAGACTGAGATAGTAATACTGCGCGTGTGGGAAAAAGCGTGCGCGAAACAGAGACAGCGAATGCATATACGTTTAACCTTAACACGTAGAAATGTCGATGCGAGACGGCAACACAAAACGTGGGAAATCGTACTGGTGTGAGCGAGACAAACTAACTTTGCATTATACCCATTTTATATGAACCGGAATTTTATTTAAATAAAACGATTATTTTTAGTGTTTTATTCTAATTTTTTAAATAATTTTATATGGCACATCATTAATACCATTGCAGAATTAATTTAACGAGATCTTAATGCAATTTCTCAACGTCAACAAATTGTGCACGATTTCGAGTTGTATACTGGTTCGTGTAAACTGGGCTGTGTATGTACGTGCGATGAAAGGAGGACAGAGAAATGGTGCGAGCGAGAAAGATCAGATAATGCGTGGGAATTTGTGTGAGTGTGAGAGAGATGGCGACGAACAAGGGCTGCCAGGCGTCCTGTTTATTTAAAACATGACCTAAATTAATTGATTTAAAACATACTTTTTTTTTAGATAGATATGTACTGTAAATTGATGGATTGTAAGGAATAATTTCAGCATATATACTCGTAGATTGTGTGTCAAACAAAGATAGCTATATTTTCTAAAACAGGGGCGATACACAGAAATGTTGCGGTGATTTTTACTTACCACACTGAGAATGTCTAGGAACTCAAAATTCTACGGCTAAGCTCTTGAACGAGTCGTAAAAACGACCTGCTCCATGCGTTATATAGCAAGCGTCACAGATGCCGAGCAAGCTTTGGCGTGTCTCCCAACTATGTGCGTCGATACCGAACAAATTTTTTTTAAATTTTTTTTTACTTACAAAATAAGAAAAAATTTACTGCAATATGGATAGTTCATCAAAAATAATATTGAAGAAAAAACAATTTCATTAAAAATAAAAAAGCATATATAAACAAACACGTTGATATGTCTATTTGTTACATTTGATACTTTAAATTATTACACGCCAAAGAAGAGAACTTCGTCCATTTTAAAAAAAAAATAGGATAATCTTTTATTACAATTGTTCATAAATTTTTTAAACAAACACGTTATATCTGTTTGTTATTTGCGTTCAAATTATCAGACTTCGTCCATTTTGATAGGTTAATCTTTCAGACAGTTCTTCATTTTTCCGATGGTTATGGTTTTTTCAGGTTTTCGGTTTTTCACTATTCCACAATTTTTTCATTTTCATTCATCTATTTTAACACGTGTTGCGACGGTATCAACTTTTGGCTGTCACAAAAGTAACTTAATGATAATCTACTGTTAGCCACAGTAGAAAGTACTCTAAGTATCGCCCTGGTGAAAGACCACCATTCAGAATCAAAAAACATTGCTTGAAATGGCTTCAGCCGTGTTTGTTAACCAAATTTGAATAGCCAGATGCTTCCCAACCTTGACCTTACCCATTTCGTTTTCCTCCCACTACCTCCAGCCTCAACGGGCAGTGCCATCTACTCTTACGCTGCACGAGTGTAAAATATACGGCCCGCGCGGTCGAATGGTTTAGACTCGACCACGAATTCAGAGGTCGTGGGTTCAAACCTGGCGTGCGCAAATAAATTTAATTTAATAAATGTGTGTCTTTACACATTTAATTCATGTAAAATAATATAAAGGAATAAGATAATAATAATATAAAAGACTACAAATCAGAATTTAAAAGTTGCTGAAAATGGTTTAAGCCATGTTTGGTGACTAGATATGAATAGTCAGGTACTTCCCAACCTTCCTCTTCCCTCCACACTACTTTTTAACATCGTAAGATACCTTAATTAGGGATGCCATAGTCCCACTGGCTGCAGACGGTTAATAGCAGTTACGGTATTCATATACACACTGTTCCTCTTCGATATCGCTCCATTCGGAGGATCCCCACATAAGCTCCATTAGTTTAGCTAGGTTAGGTTAAGAAAGACATGCAGTACGTAAATAAAAATGATGCATTATTATCAGTCCCAAAAATAATATAAATTATTTGAAATCAATCTGGCAACCCTAAACTAAACCCGCTTTGGCTAATAAAGGAGCTCGGAGAAATGGTGCGAGGGAGACGCGGCTAGCAACACGCGTGGGAAAACACGGGGGTTAGAGCGAGAGGGCTGTAGAACGTGTAGTACAGTGTGTGTGTATTGGTGTCGCCTACTGACTGACTGACTTATTTGACACGGTCGTTTAAAATGCCGCCGGTACGTTCATCCCGATACAGGGGGGCAAGAAAGAGACTTATTACTATTATTTTTTATTATTATTTAATGTAAGCCTTTTTTACAGTAAGATATAAGACAATTATTACAATTTTTTTTAATTTATCCCTCGCCCGCAACTGCACTGCCGTAAATCAAATAATTATAACTAACTCGCCAGCACGCCCTTTTCTCCGCATGTGTAGGCAGAGAGAGCGAACCGCCATACAGCTTTGACTCGGCACACACTCCTTGCTTCATTCATAATTATACATACTTTTCTGTTATTCTGACTCTTGATCTGACCCGACTCAAGTATTTGTTTAACTTGATCGTGGCATGTCTTCATCGGACGTCTCCCAACTTCTATTTCCATTCACTTTCGCGTCATATATTCTTGTCATACTATTTTCTTCGTATATTCGCTCTACATGCCCAAACCGTCAAAGCGTCCCTTTCTTAATCCTATTCATTACGCTTACGCCGGCCTTGCATCATTTTCGAATGTCCAAATTTTATTTACGGCAATGTAATATCAAATCAAAATCTTAACTGAAGAGGTATAAGGAGAATATATACAAAACACTTGGCTAATTTATATAGCGCCATTTTTGTGAAATATCACCTCAAGGGCGCTTAACAAAGTTTAAAAATTAAGCAATCGCTTTGTGGTTTGACATATTTTAATGAAAATTAAATAATAACTAAGTCTTTGTATAAGACCACAGATTTTATATTAATTTTTATGATATTATTCTACACTACGTATTTTTTGTTTAGTTTTATTGTGTCCCCCGATGATGCTTAGGCTAAGCAAAATCAGTGGAGAATGAAATATTTTTTAAAATCTATGCTCTTGTACAAAGTTATTATTACATTTTACTTAAAAATTTGGCTTAAATTATCAAAATAATAATAAATGGATAACTTTTATAGCGCCGTTTTCGTGGGAAAATCACCTCAAGGGCGCTCACGTGCGTTGTGCCACCTCTTCGTTTTGAACCGATTTAAAACAGACGCAGCCATGTGGTTTTGAGTCGTTCCACAGGGCACAGGGAATCCGTCCCTGTTCGTCAGTTTGAATTGATCCGTCATTCATATGGCATTAATATGTACGAATTTTAGTTAGCAATGAACATGTAAAATACCAAAAATCTGATCTTACAGGATTCCCACCGTTTCACAATTCCATTTTCAAAAATATTTAAATATTAAAATTTTGCAATTTTCGGAGAAAGCGCTATCCATTTGGTGAACACCCTACCTTCCATTGTGTACACATGTTGAACACAAATACCCACCACACTCACATCTCTGTTGAGAAGTTGTAAGCGCTGTTCTCATTCAAGACACGCACACCATTGTAGTACCCAGCTGTACACACGGACACAGTGCGAGTGTGTGGGTATGGAATTAAACAGATATGTTATTAATTGGTGGAAAATGGGGATAACTTACTGAATGTTGAGAAGGTGAAATGTTAGACATTTTTTAAAATTATGATATGAATTTATTATTAATAAATACCGTAGCTTTAAATTATTTATAATCTTTGCTTCCTTTGAATCAAAAAATGCAAACTAAATATGTTATTGCGGGTAATTTATTTATTATAATTTTAGTTATATTTTATAATTTTAGTGTTGTATTTAGAAATGTACATTTTATAATATATACACTAGTTTTTACTCTTAAAAAATCACGGGACGTAATTTAACATGTTACGAAAAAATGACAGTTTCATTTTAAATATAATGTCTGCTAAAATACATTATAAATAGGTACTTTATTAGGTAGGTAGGGATTTTTTGAAAGATTATTTTGAAAACTTTAATTAGCAAAAGTTACATTTGTGAAAATACGTAGTCACAAAAGAAATTATTTATAGTTAACCTACAATTTTATACAGCTTTTTCTGCTATTTTCAGTGTCATTCCGTAATGATCTAGGCAGCTTTGAAATATCTATTTAACTGTCGCTGTATCAACTTGTTGTAATATATTTTATTAGAAGAAAAGCGCAGTCATTTAGGTTAGGTTAGATTAAGTTAATTTTTTCCGTTAGATTTTTGCATATTCATTTTCTATCATAAATCATTCTTAAATGCACACTCGTCAAGCACTTTTCTCGCCTGTGCATAGTTGAAAAATTCCTCGAACGGGCACAACTCAATTCTTAACTAACCACTCCGCCGTTATCCCGTAGGGCAAGGCAGAGAGGATGGACCGCCATACAAGCCTGTCTTGACACACACTCCTCGCTTCATTTTTTTTTTTTTTTTTTTTTATATGAATACCGCACAAGAGTCTCAACTGTTCCCAACCGTCTAGAGCCTGTGAGACTATGCCATCCCCAAATAGGGTATGTTGTGAGGCTGAGGGTAGTGGGGATGGGAAGGAGATTGGGAAGAGGAAGGTTGGAAAGTACCTGGCTATTCAGATCTGGTCACCAAACATGGCTCAAGCCATTTCAAGCAACGTTTCGATTCTGAATGGTGGTCTTTCACCAGGTCGATACTTAGAGTATCTACCACTCTGGAACGTGCGCAAATGTATTTTTTATTATATTTATATGAATTAAATGTGTTATGACACATATTAATTAAATAAAAGTTATTGGCGCACGCCGGGCTTGAACCCGCGACCTTTGGAGGCCGTCAAACTTGGAATTCTCATTGACATTCATACATACTCTTCTGTTATTCTGACTCTTCACATGGCCCGATTCAAGTATTTAATTCACTTGAACGTGCCATGTCTTCCTCAGGCGTCCCCGAATTCTTCTTTTGTTCAATTTTTCATCATATATTCGTTTCACACTCCCTATTCGTTCATTTGATCTACATGTCCAAACCATCTAAGCGTCCCTTTTTTAATCCCATTCATCACGTTTACATCAGGCTTGCATTCATTTCGTATATCCACATTTTAAACATGGTCATAGATGGTTTTACTTCACATACGCCTCAGGGATCTCATTTCTACGGCATTCAGTCTACTTTCATCCTTCCTCTGCTAGTTTCGTGCCTCACTGCCATTCATCAGAGTTGGTATAAGCACTCCGCTGTGGACTGCTAGCGTCGCTAGTTCTCGAGCTTATAGCCAATATAAGATACTTTTTAAGAAATAACTGTTGAATTTTTTAGAAATAATGGAGTCGGAGTGGATATTAAAGGACCCAATAAAATAACTATATTCAACTTGACTACGAAGTAAAGACGAGTAAAATAATATGTTTGATGTTGAAATATTCTCCAAAGTCATTTCTTTTCATAAAGTCTGAGAATGAAGCCAAGTTGATGTGTTAAATAAAGTTAAATTTAGTAAAGAAAAGAAAAAATAACTTTGTAGAAGACCACGGATATTTATATATATTTTTATGACTGACCGGTTTCGCTTAGCCTAAGCACCATCAGAGTACAAAATTAAACTAAACAAACGTACAAAGTGTGCGGTTATTTATAAAATAAAATGAAATAACAGAATAATGTGAAAACAATAGAACGACATTTAAAGTTTTCATTAATTAACATTGTAATTGAATCGGTATATCTTTCGAGTTTTCCAAGTTTCTCGGGCGTCCCCGACTTCGAGCCGCCGCAGCCCACCGAACGCGGAATACCTAGAGAACACGAGGCGAGAGCGACTCGCGCCGCTGTATTGGTTACCATTAAAAGAAGAACGCGACTAACGGTACAGCCAAGTGTGTCATCGGCCATAAGGCCGTAAGCGCCAGACTAGAAAGCACCGGCGGCCCAGGACGGCAAGGTCCCAACCGCCCGCGCGGCCACAGGCCAAAACCGACCTTGACCCCCACCAAACGCAAACAAAAGCGACAGTGGATCGCGTGCCGGAGAAATTGGATCTGGTTTTTTTCGACCGGCCGTTTTCGATTTCGGTCCGCCACGGCGTTTAGTCCGCCGCCGCATTGGGTTTGTGGGTCACTTTATTATTCACTGCTGTGGATTTGGCTCTGTTTTTTTTGTTCATTGTTTTATTTTTTATTTCATTTGTTCGCCGCGTCAGTTTATCGCTCGTAATGACGATATGGCTTCTTTACTATGCTAATTTGTCTTTTTCATTGTGTAATGGTGACAGTTATACCTACTGTTCTTATCTGTAAAAACTTTTCATCAGGATTTTCACATCCTTAGCTTCTAGTAAATTGTTTTTCAAAGTTGACGCACACATGCACTTTTATACCCATATCTGAACATTTTTTCTCTCATGATTTATGATCTCAAATCCCTAAGCCGTATGTGCGGTAAAACCTTAGAGTAAGAATATATATGGAGAGAGAGCTAAATATTTTTACCCAACCTATACAAATTTAATTAATCACTTTCTCTGGGTTGTGAGAGAAAGAGACAAGACAAGCTGTCACGTAATATCGCACCACTTTTAAGTATGTAAGTATGTTATCCGTCTCCCGCGTCTCCGGCGACTCCGCCCACTACGTTTTGTTATGCGACATAACTCAACGGTTTTTGAAGTTATATCCTATGTTTTTGTTGATAGCAATACTGTGGAAAAGTGGTTGTACAAACAAACAAAACATCAATAATTATAATATTTGGATGATTTGTATAGCGCCGTTTTTGTGAAAAATCACCTCAAGGGCGCTGTACAGATCTTATTTTCTATTATTACGTATTAATTCCAAGTTTAAATAAGAAAATATACAGGAATATACTTACCTGGCAGGTCCTATCAGATAGACACACTTATTAACTTAAAATTACAATCATAATTATGATTTTTTTTCCGATTTAGGGCATGGGAGCGAAATTAAAAAATGGACTTTCTGAATTTGTCGTACAGTACAGGATTTGGTTAAAATTTGCATGTCCAAAGATGATTCGTCGAGAAACAGATTATGTTGAGATTCTTTAAATGAATTTTGAATTGTAAGGATGTTCTCTGTCTCCCGCGTCTCCGGCGACTCCGCCCACACGTTTTGATACGCGAAATAAAAAAAATAACATAACTTTGTTGACATGTGCTATGAATAGATGTTGAAAGCTGTTGTCGGAAAATAATCAATAATTTTGACTACACTGTTTCGCAAAGCTACCCCTCCTGATATATGATTACTCTGAGGGTAAAACTATGTCCTTCCTGTCTACTGCAAACCATATACTTATTGTTATAAATTCTCGTTCTTTTATTATTTGTTTTATTTACACTGTTTGCTTTTGTAATGTTGAATGTTACCTTATCAAGTTAAATTAAGTACCGATTCGTTAACTATCTTCAATATTATTTACTTTTCTCTGCTTTAACAAATTTGTTCATATTTATACATACTTTACATCTGAGTTTTTTACACCCTTAGCTTCTAGTAAATAGTTATTTAATTTGTTGATGTACACAAGCACTGTTGTACCCGTATCTGAACATTGCGGTAAAACCATGTATAACCGTATTAAAATGAGGATATCCGAAAAGAATGCAAGGGTTGATTTAAGCGTAATTAATAGGATTAAAATAGGGACGCTTAGATGGTTTGAGCACGTAGAAGGGTTGAAAGAAGAAAGGATTGTGAAAAAATATATGACGCAAAAGTGATTGTTAGAAAAAGTCGAGGACGCCCGAGGAAGATATGGCCCAATCAAGTGAATAAAATACTTGAGTCGGACCGTGTCAAGATTCAGAATAACGGAAGAGTATGTATAAATGTGAATGCAGCAAGGAGTGTGTGCAAAGACTGGGTTGTATGGCGGTCCGTCCTCTCTGTCTACCCCTGAAGTGAAACGGCGTGGTGGTTAGTTAAACAGTTCATTGTTAAATGGTGGACTTCCAGGCAATGAAATGCCACTGATATTAGTTAAAATGTTCATATTTATGCATACTTTTCATGAGTGGTAGATACTTTAAGTGCCGCCCAGGTGAATATCACCATTCAGAATCGAAACGTTGCTTGAAATGACTTTAGCCGTATTTGGTGACCATATCTGAATAGCCAGATACTTCTCAATCTCCCTCTTCCCTTATTTTTCCTTTCACTACTACCTTCAACCTCACAACACACCCCGATTGGAGACGCCACATCCAACAGCTTGTGCGGTATTCATACAAAAAAAAACTTTAATTATAAAGATTTAGAGAGCCAGGTACCCGGTTCCGATTATTTTTTTTTCTTTACTTCCTTCCTCCCGGAAAAAATATATTAATTTCGGTTTGCCATATAAAGGCAGTCATCCATAGAACCAAAAACTACAATTTTGTACAAGATATAAAAATCAGTAAATTTAATAATTATTTACTAATCAGAACCTATTCTAACGGCAGTTTAATATAGTGAAGTATTCTTCCCACTAGAATGAATGTCAAAATAAATAATAACTTAACTTAATTTTTTTCTCTTTTTGCAATCTGTCGTTGAGATCGTTTAAATTATAATATTTTTACATATCGTCGCCGGAAACGCAAAAGGGCTGAAACGCCATTTTGGGAAGTTAACACCAGAGGACTGTGAAGGTTTTTTTACAGTAAAATTCATAGGTATTCTGTACCTGGTTGGGTTTTGAAAAAAAAGTTAACTCAGGTAACTCAATGCTCTCACTAAGTTACCTAAAGCGACAAAAAGCTAAAAAAAGCCCCAAACTTGTGTCGCTTCGAGTCAAACCTTCTCCCAAATGCTTAATATACGAGTATATTAGATGGCTGAAGTGCCAAAAATAATTCAGAATCAAACGAGTCAGAGCATTCGATCCAGAAAAAGAATTGATCGAAACTGCATGTTTAACTCACTTTTGACCAAAGTGTCGCTTAAACCCTATTGCCTATCCAGCGGCGATATATATAATACATCAAAAGCACTTCGTTGTTACTTGTTGCTTATCATAAATATAACATATTTAAACACATGACTTTATATTTAAATAAGTTTTTGACAAGTTTCGGAAACACCGTTTCATCTTCGGGAAAATATTAAATCTAACATCTAACCAAATATACATATTGACAGACATATCATTTAGACGCCGGAGTGGGAGGTTAGCCAAGGGGAGGGGCAAATATAGTCCAGCTCTTGACAATGTTTCCAGTAAGCCGTTCCGTTCATTCGGTACACTCTTAACCAACCCCTGCCTTCGGTTAACCTCCCTCTCTAACACCTAAATATGTCTGTCAGCATATATTTTCTTTGATGTTAGTTTTAATTTTACCCCGATGATGTAAGGGTGCTGGTCTACAAAAAACCGGTCTACAATTTCATTGATAAAGTGCTAAAAAAGTTAGGTGTTTAAATACGTTTAATACATTTTTGACAGTATTATCTGTCCATTAATAATTAGTTTATTTTTTTTATTATTAAGACATGACAAACAGGAAAGATGAATGGAGGAAAACATGAAAAAATAATTTAATAACAATAATTGTGTGACATAACTTTTTTTACACGAAAAATAAGGTTGTTACAATATTTTTTAGCATTTTCTGCGTTATGTTTTGATCTTCAATTTTTTGATGAAGACCCATTTCATTAAAAATATAATTTTTTGAAAAACTCAATTAGAAAAATGTTTTTTTTTTGTTTTTGTTAAAAGCTAGGCAAATAATTTATATGCGCAAGTGGATTAAATAATAAGTCGGGTATTATCAAGAGTTGTGATGATATAAGATAGAATATAACCTATCACTGCTAGGAATAGGCGAAATAGTTGGTTATGTGTAATCACAGGCAATACTTTTGCTAGATAAAAAAAATATTTTTTTATCTAGCAAAAGTATCTAACTTTATAAATTTGTTAAGGGTTAATTGAAAATAACTGCATTTTCTGTATTGATCAAGAAATGCTAAAAAAACAAAAAATGTGCACACAACTTGCATTGTTTTTTTAGAGCGAAGCTGTCGTATTACTTTTATCTCTTTCTCACAAAATGAAGCTGTCGCACATACATCAACGCGTATTGGTACACATCTCAATAAAAAAGGGAATCGTTAATACTATTAATTATTGTTCTATTGTCACCTGAGAGGCATGTAATCTTACAAAGCAGTGATACAATTTGGCTTATATATTTTTTGATGGTGGACAAGGAGTTGTTGCGAAAGCAGAGAGGTAGGTAATAAACAAGGTTGGCACACAGCTGTTTTTCGCCAGCTTCTCGTGCGCGGCGAGTTTTTCATTTGCTTTGGGCCACCGTGTTGCAACCCTTGACGGCCACCGGCAGGACCGGACCAGGCAAATATTTTACGGAAACATTTACACAAATAACTGTCCATAGTTTGTAAAAAAATGAGAATTAATTTACCTGACACCGTCAAGCTACGATTTTTTTTATAAAAACTTCCTGAAAATTGTTTATAAATAAATGTTGAATAAATCGAAATATTGTTGCAGATTATCTGAAGCGCCATTTTGAAAAAAAAAGTTAACTCGGTGAGAGCATTGAGTTACCTGAAGCCACAAAAGGTTAAAAAATGTCCCGAATTTGTGTCGCTTGAGTCGAGCCTTCTTCCAAATGATAAATATAATTAAGATTGAAGAAGGGTCACAAAAGTCTTCAGAATCAAACGAGAGTCAGAGCATTCGACAGGAATAAAAACAAACTGATAAAAACTGCATATTCAACTCATTTTTGACCAAAGTTTCGCATAATGTCTTTTACCTTTCCAGCAACGATATGATGTGTATTCGAATAATACGGGGGGTCTGAAAGATTCCGCGATAGCTCAGTAGTTTAGAGAAGTTGCCTGGTTAGCAGCCCTGGATAGCTAGCTATTGTACAGATGATTCATCAGATGAAAATTAATACATTGCTTGAAATGGCTTCAGCCGTATTTTGTGACTAGATCTGAGTATCCAGGTACTTTAGAGCCTTCCTCTTTCCCATTTTATTTCCCTTTCCACTACCTTCAGCCTCACAATATACCCCAATTGGGGATGCCATAGTCTCACTGGCTCCAGACGGTCGACAGCAGTTAAAACCCTTGTGCGATATTCACTTTATTATTGGTATTTGTTTTTTGATGTAATGGTTTTGCATTTAAAGATAAAAGAAGGGTGTTTGCATTTTTCAATTCAGCGCATGTTGAAATTTTTTATCCCTCATATCGGGTCTAACATATAATATCCGTAAATGTAAACATATATATGCATAATCAACATCCCTTTTCTCCTTCTTCTGGTGCCCTCTCTTATCGGAGGTTGGCCATCATTCCCTTTTAGGAACCAGCATGGAACAACTCACGTATACCAGTCACTTAAGTTTAGAAGATTTATAAGAAATTCCTCACATCGTAACCAAATGCCCTTCTACTGATTTTCTCAATAATACTACGAAGAGTTTTCTGTTGAAGAAACCTTATTTAAAATGTTTAATATTATATTGTAAAGTCGGCAATAAACAATAACAAAAAAATTGTTCATGAGGGTTATTTCAATATTTTTGTTTTTGACCTCCGGTGCCAGTACGAAACATTTGTTCGGCCAAACGAATGCGAATACGAACCTGTTTCACGGTTTGCTCAAGAAAACGCTTGTACACAACAATATCGCGAAATAGTTGGAAAAACGTAAAAAACGATCAATAGCCATGCCCAGTTGTTGTAGGCTACACAGTTACCTACTTAAGGCAGTGCGGGTACCTGTCGCCAGTGTTGCTTCACCATCAATCAACACTAAATGCTGACAACTTTACGGTAGCAACTTAAAAAAGCTATTATGACAACTATTTGATCAATTGGACAATAATCATCTTATCTGCTGCTGAATGTAGCCAGAAACTTGAATATTCAAGAAAACATCTATAGACAGATTACATTAGCAAATTTTAAGGCATTTTTTTTAAATTGTTTAAAGAATTTTAAATAATTATTCATTTGAGTTCTTGACAAAAGATTTTCAAAGCATTTTATAGCAGCCGATTGCAGCTTGCCAAACTTAACTTTGCAGTTACTAATTTGATGAATATTCAAAAATAATTTCAAATATTTTTCGAGAATGCATTCGAAAAGTAATTTATATTTTGGATTAATGCATTGATGTTTATACATAAAATGATAAACAACTTGTTACCAAAATATTTTACTGACAAAATTATCTACAATGGTGATGTTCACAAATATAACACAAAGGCATTCAAATAAATCCCACTACGAGAAAAGAATAAAGCCAACCCACAAAATAGCTTACCATATAAAGGGATGAAATCTTGTAATGCCGGAAACCATCAAAATTATGCCAATCAATAAATTCAAAATAGCCTGTAAAAACTATTCAAAATGCATATTAAATCAAAATAATAAGTAGTAAATAAGTTAAAATATTATAAAGTCAAAAACAAAATGAAATACTTAGCTACATTGTAAACTTGAATGTACAAGTGACTAATATAAAATAAATAAAACTGACCCTTACCATTCACATTATTATAGTAAAACGTTTAAACCAGTAAGGACCAACTTTTATCTGTCCATAAGATTAATTAGTTACTTCCCATGATATTAATCTAAAAATATAGTAATATGTACGATTACATCAGAATTAATTCAAATTAACACCTCGGGTAGACCTGGTACAGCAAACTCGACCTTATGTCCTTCCTATACGTCGTCGACACACATAATTTTATTAATCCCGCCTTAAGAGTTACGCCGTTTAAATTCAGTTCCGGTTCAACACTCGGCCGATAAGCACGTCAGCGCTGTGGCTGACGTTACGATGATTCTTTAAAAAATAAAAAAAAATATTTTTTAATCATTTGCAGCTCTAAAGCCGGCTGCTACAACGCGTAAGCTGTGCCCAATGTCACGGTGAATTTATTATTTATTTAACAAGTTCTAATTGAAACCTTAAGTCATATTCGTAAAAAGGAAAACTTAGTGGCTTGCCATACTTATAAAACGGATAGGATTTGTTTAAAACCGCTTTATTGTTTAATATTTTGTCGACCGGTTTCGGAAGCAACCTTCCATCTTCAGGACAATTTTAAAATTAAACTAAGAAAAATTTATATTTAGCTGTTGGGATGGGAAGGAAAATGAGTAATTTAGGGGATTGTGGGAATAACAGAGCGGCTTACTGGAAATACTCGTATGTCTAGGATAGGACTATAAATTTATTTGGAATTATATTCAAAATACTACATTTATGAACAAATTCAAAGGAATTTAGTTTGGCGTATCGAATAAGGTATTAAATCATTTCATTGAGTGTAGGCAATGATACGGGCTCAGGTTTAAATTTAAGTGCACTTATTCTATAATTATCGCCAAAGAAGCAACGCAAAGAACACAGGTGCAGTTAGACTAATGGTCGCACTACGGTGAACAGTTGCATAACGTTACGTTTTATTATTGAAGGGCTAGAGCTAATGATGGCAGCCCACCACCTCCACACGTCTGTCCAAGGACAGGACCCGGCCTAGCACCGGTCACACTCGGCTGACCCCGGTAAAGGGTTACAGTTAGGTAACGGGTGTTGTTGTGGCAAGTGGAATCATTCACGTAAATAATGACGAACAGCTGGCTCCATGATAATCCGTGTTCGTCTGTCTTAACTAAAACTCTTGATTGGTAAACTCTGGCGTTATGAAGTTTGCACAGCTTTCTTGTAATGAATTTACAAATGAATGCAGTTATTTTTAGTTTGCTACGTTATTTGGGCTGTAAATATTTTAAATATCCAGAATAAGAGCGTAGAAACTCTGGCAGAGTCGGGAATATAAATATTTTATTAAATATATGCTAAGGTTGCGTTATTAAAATAAATTGTGTTTTCTTTCTCACTTTCATCTTACTCTTGTGACTTTTATTGGGTCATGCCACATTTATGGATTTCTGATTTAGGAAGTCTCTAGTGCCAATTTCAAATTCTGAGTACTAATGTTTGCTTTGTTTTGTTGCAGAAATATCCCCTGCTCGCGGGAGGTGCCAATATACGCCTTCCCCACCCCCTGCTCCTGACAGTCTCCGCCCCCGCCCACCGCGCCGCCCCCGCCCCGCCTTCGAGGATGAAGTATTGCGCCACGGCCAACATGTCCGTGCTACCCAACGGCTCCCAGGACGCCGCCGAGGTGGACAGCTTGCTGCAGTGCTGGCAGGGCGAGCTGCTGCCCGTCAAGGGCCCGCCCTCGCCTCCCTCCCCGCCGCCCTCGCCGCCCTCCCCGCAGGACGTGCTGGACCACCTCATCATGAGCTCGCAACTTCCCAGCTCCAGCCTGGCCGAGCTCAAGCCGCTCCCGCCCTTCACGGGATACACGGGACACTTGTCCATCAACGGGATCTCTGGCCATCATTACCACGCCATTGCCCAACGACTCCCCGAAGAAAACAACAACTTCCCGTCGCAAAGTGGCTACGGAAGCGAACAGAACATCGTTTCCAGCTCGACGTGCGCGTCAGATTCGGGGAATATGGAAGACTCTAAAATCTATCCGATGAACTCTGACAGTGACTCTAAAATGTTCTCCTCCACGGCAGAGAATACAGACTCTAAACTGTTTCTAAATGTTAGTGCGGACTCTTGCGCTAATGTCCACGCAGATTCTCCCGGCGGCAAGATGTACAGCATCAACCCGGACAGCTGCAATCAAGACTCGGTCACAACGAAATCGGAAATCTACGATATCTCTTCCATCGAAGACATAGCTGCCATCATAGGATCGGCGATAGCGGACACCACAGTCCCTTCCCAAGTGGAAGACCCCGAACAGAGCGGCTCTAGAGACAGCTGGATGGATCTAGACGCGTGGTTCGAAGGCACTTGCGCGCAGCAAGACACTAAAATCATAATCTCTCCCGACAACCTTTCGGAGTTCGTGCTTCCACACTCCCCGCAACACACGCATCAAGATTACTTCACCAAGTCAGAGTACTCCAACAAACTCAACCAAGAATTTCAAAGCAAAAGTCAAGAATACATCCAGAGAAGCCTCAGTCACAGCGGATCCACGTTACAGAGTTTGCTAACTCACGGATACATGCCTCTTCTGCAAAACAGATTACAGAACGGACCGCCGGTGAAGCAAGAAGTTCCCAGTTCAACGAGCTACGGAATGGATATTATCTCAACGTCAAGCCCCCCAGGAAACGTGGTTTCGACGACAGACAATCTCTTATTGAACGGCAGGTATATGCAGCATCATTACGCGATAGGACTAAAGCCGGAAGGCCTGTGCAGCCCCGACCACATGCTGGGAAACTACCCCCATACGACCACCACCACCCCGATGTCCAGCAAGAGCAAGAGGAGTAGAGCGCAGAAGAAGCAGCAGCAAGCGGCGGTCACCCACAGCATAGCGTTCCAAAGCGCCGCAGACTTGAGCGGGCTGTTGGGCAAGGAGAAACCGGTGCACAGGTGCAACATCTGCAACAGGGGCTTCCTCAACAAGTCCAATATCAAGGTCCACCTCCGCACCCACACTGGCGAGAAACCCTTCCGATGTGACGTCTGCTCCAAAGCCTTCAGACAAAAAGCGCATCTCATCAAACACCAGCAAATCCACAAGAGAATAGGCAGGGACTAGAACAGAGCGGGACTGGATAAGTCTGCTTGCGATAGCCTCGACAGCGGGACACGAAACACTTCTGCTGGCTGTCGGTTGGCTGTGAAGCCATCCGAAGTAAGGCTGCCCAGAGTTTCTTAACCGGGCTCTGCTCGAAGCAATGGTTTCGGCTTAGAGCAGTAGCACTTAGAAGATCTCAACGTACCTAAGATTCGTGTTCATCGGCACGTGCGTCTCCTTCCCCTTTATACTTCCAGCAGCGGGGACAGCTACTTATTCCGCTAGCCTGGTGGTTTGGTTTCCCCCATCACCATATTCGTATTAATGCTAACTGGACATCGGATAATATGCAACCAAAATGCCAAAATATGCAAACTATGCAAAAACAAGAAAAGTTTAAAAATAAGCGCGACTCTTTTAAAAAGGTTTATATTTCAGTGTAACAATTTCAAAATAAACATGCGTTTGGATTGAAGTTCGTTACTAACGCTAGTAATCTGCCACACGTTTACAGCCAGCAAAAGGATGTAGCACTCCAAGCAACACCGGCACACGTTCATTCAAATCAACCACAATTTTGTCGAGTTCCAGCAGATTACCAGCGTTGGCAAAGCTCGTCTATGCATCACCCGGCTTGAAGCCTTAAACTTAGTTGTAAAGCGGCGAGTTACTTTTATTCTGTTTCACCTGGCGATCTCTAGCGGTCGAAGATCTAATCAAATGCATATAATCCGATGTCTAATATTAGCACCGTCCAGACAGTCCGCACAGCGCGTGTGAGCCATTCCTAACCAGCAAATAAATAATTAGGCAGTCAAAAAGGTAAAGTTAAGTGTATGAAATCATCAATGAGAATAACAATGTATCCGGGCCTCACCATGAATGTTAATGTATTTATTGACTCACTTGCGAGTTGGGGACGTCTCATGCGCTAGCCTCGCGGTGTCTGGACGAGGGGAAGGGCAAGGGCAAGGATGGGATTATTTCAGATTCCGCGTGGTGGCTGTCGCAGTACACGTGCTATTGTTAAAGGTACCTATAATAATGTAAGAGCAATGTGGATTTGTTGGAAAAAATGGAATCTCTTTTGAAAAATATATTTGTTGCTATATATATGTTAGAATTATTAAAAATAATTCAGCGTTATATAAAAACATCCTATGGACAAGTGCAATGTTATTTAGTTTATAAATCATCATTATTACGATTGGTGCATAATTATAAATAGTAATTTAAGTTGTACTTTGTAAAACATTTCTAATTATTTTTTATTTTTTATTTTTTTACTAATTATTTATTCAGTATTTTTTCTAATTTTGTAAAAATATATTCATTTTTTGTAAGATAGCTTATTGACCAACAGTTTTTAATACATAGGGTACACGGATTCGTACTAAAGAATCTGTATCGACTAAGCTATACATGTTTAAGATGTCTACTTCTAAGATTAGAATAAATATTTATTACCTAATATTAAGAACACTAAGTTGAACTTTAATGTTATAAATTAAACGAAATTGGAAGACTTATAATGTAAATTGAAATATGAAGTTATCATACGGGTCATCTAAATTATTTAGTAAATGCAAAAGTAAATATCTATTATAATTTTTTTTTTAAATGCAATCGATTTTTTTAAATACAAACATTATGTTAAAATCTAATTCAAATTTCTTCAAATCAAAATATCAGTTTTGTAGTTTTAAAATATTGTATTTTTTTCCTGATTGTTTTTGTTGTGTTTTAAATTATTATTGAATATAACTTAATCCCGACAATCTTAGACAGAATGCAAAAAATATTTTTTTTTTTCACATTTTTATATATTATTAAAATATTTTTACGCGTTTCTATTTCACGTGACAATTTGAGATCTCAAAACATTTTTTCATTCAAGTCTAATGAATCATGACACCCTGTAGTTAGAAGATACCGGGTGTCCAAAAGGTGATATAACCATGTACCTTTTATATCATGTGTATATAACATTAATTAATATAAGTAATAATAATATAAACTGCAAAGGCACATAGTTTAGTTTAAAGGAGATATTCTGAAGAGAATCACTTTTTTAGTAATAATTCTATTTATTTATTTACGTTACTGCTTTTTAAAATAATCAGTTTATACGAAAGTGAAACTTGTACAGTGTGACAAAAAAAATACCGTACATTATTATTTAATCAACTTTAATGAATTCATTAAAATCTACATATATTATTAAGTTAGCTTTTACGCGTATTTATCTGGAAACTGTTGCACCGACACTTTTTAAAGTTCTACGAATAACTTCGCTGAACTAAACGCGGTTTAAAAATAGACTTTCTTAATAAATTTGAATACGGTAAAAGCTATGTACAAATCTTATATATCTCATATGCTCAGATTTAGTAATAAATTGAAGAATTTTAGTAAAATAAACACGAGTATCAAAATCTAAATTCAATACCAGACCAACGTTTTTTTAAATAGCCTAATTTGCAGCAAAGTGGTAAGGGGTTGCAAAGTGTCACATGTATTGACATCACTTTTCACTCCAAATGTTGTGGCTAGTGGCGTGGGTTCAGATGACGTCACATTTCGTCCGATCTTATTGTTTTTATTAGTATTTTTTTTATTTAAATTAATTTATTAACACAAAACTTTAAAAAATCATCGACCATTACATAACGAAGTAATAACTCTGAATACTGGTATTAACGAGTAGGTACTTACTAATATTCTATATAAAACATTGATAAATAAAACTACCACACAATTAGTAATGTATTACAACTATTTTATAAAAGAGTCCGTTTACAATAATATTACAGAGTCTTTACACATATTTTTTATAAAAGTATATTATTAGTACAATATAAGACAGTTTAATTTCAATATAAGACCGTTTAATACAACATAAGACAACTTTGTAATTTTGTTTAACCTTTCTTACCAATTATTACAACTCTTACCTATTCCTAATATTTTAAGAAATAACTCATATCATGTTCTAGAACATAACTATATCATGTTCTTGAACTATATCATGTTGTCAAAGTTTAGTAAGAAACAATTGTAATGTTTTTGTAATTTAAATCTTAGGTTAAAGGCGAATGTAAACTTGAACGCGTAGTATAATTTAACATATATTTATGGTTATAATTGAGGTTTCTTCTGTACAAAAATCTCTAATTATTTTTAATATTATACGTACATAAATGTAGATATTTTTAAATTGTAAATTATCTCAAATTATAACGCCAAGTTTAGAATAAATTTAACAGCTGTACTTAAATGTTTATTTGTTGCTATAATTTCATTTAGTTTGATACAATTGTTGTTAGTTAACATTTTGTTAAGTTCGTATGAGTTTTTTTATTTGTTTTTATTATGTTTAGTTTTATTATATAATATTGTATAGACAACAATCTTCACGTTTTACTCATATTGTAATGTACTTGTTAAAGTTTATTTTCAGTTTAATCAAATGTAGTTGAATATCTATAACCCGAAAATGTTTTTATACACTTGGAGAACAAATCGATAATAATGAAATAATTTGGTTTTTAAAATATTTTATCGCGTGTATAATTTGTAAAATAAAAAAAGCATAAATATACTTTGTGTAAGATTAATTAAAACCAAACATCTTATTATTTTCCTCTACCTGAATGTATTTCTGCATCTGTATGTACGTACTTGCTTATTGAACGTACAAAGGCAAGCAGTGATAAAAAACACAAATCTTAAATTATCATGTCCAAAGTTTTTAAAGAAAAAAATATTGCAAAAAAATCAACTTTTTTTGTAGAATGCACGTAGGATATTTTTTTCGATCTGTTTCAGAGACATAAAAATGTTTTTTTTTTACTTACTAATAACTCTGACAACTTGATAAGCATTACAAATATAATATGTTTCGAAAAAAAATAATTACATCATAAAAATATAATCGAAGAAACTAATAAATTGGAAGTATGGATATAAGTCTGCAATAAAACTATAAAATACGTTTAATGAAACATTTCTGTAATAACGCACATTTCAATACAAAATACAATGTTTAAATTGTAATTCGCAAAACCTTGAGAAAAGATTTATTTATATAAGAAGTCCAAAAGATTTTGACTAACCAAGAAATATAACTGAAAATGTTGTAAAAGTCATGTAGGTCTGAAACAACCAAAGTTTTTAAAAATAGCCCAAAATGTTAAAATGAAAATTATGTCTGGACTAGGTAAGTATTATCATAAAAGTGAAAAAAAGTTCTAAATAATGTTTTTGTATTTAAAAATAAATAAAATCATTAAAAATATTTTCAAATGTGTTTCAAATAACATAAAAATAACAATAATAAAAATAATAACAACCGTTATATAGCGCAGTTTTGTGATAGTTCAAGAACACTTCACACTAAATAATTGACCTTATACGAGTATAATAATGAGAAAAAAAATGTAAACAAATTAAAACTATGTAAAATCATGATTTTTATCGTAAAATATTTTTCAGATATGGGTATATCAGTGCATGTGTACATCAGCAGATTTTAAAATAAAGTTAAAAAAAAAAAAACAGATATAAATTATATATAATATTTAAAAATTGTTATAGCAAAGAATCAGAAACAATATTTAAGAAGGTTAAAAATAAAGAATTTTTAATCGTCTCCGAAAAGAATCTTCAGAAAAAAACCACATTCTTAAAACAAAAAATAAATAATACATCTCTCTTTATTTTTATAAATAGGGTAAGTTGGGGGAAGATGCCTGATGGGGGAAGACGCTCAAGCTCACCTAATTATTTTCCACGTCATTGGATGTCACTGTATTTACCGTTTTAGTGGTCCCCATTAGTAACTAAACGCACGTGTCAGAGGACGGAGCTATCGAATGTATTTTAAAGAAAATGTAGTGAAAAACGAGGTATGTACCCCTTTTTGGGGAGTTTATATATTCTTACATAATTTTAAGTGACTGGTATTTTTGGGAATATGTTTTTTATCATAATTTATTTCAGTTTCATTGTATTATAACAAGCTGTTTGGACAACATTTTATTGTTTGAGGTTATGTTGTGTACTCGTGGGATTTATTGATGAGTTTGGCGCCCTTGAGGTGATTTTCTCACGAAAACGACGCTATAAAAGTTAACCATCTATTATTATTATTATTATCTTGCCCCACCGATGGGGGAAGATGCCATTTTGAATAAATAGTTTAGTTAAGTGTCAATGAACCTCAGATGAATTAAATAATATAGATACGTTACTGAGACAACGCGCCTGATTGCACTAAACCAAGTCAACGAGACATACCTTCGAAACGCGCTTCATATAGCTATCTCTTCCGCACACACATATTTTTTAAATGGCTATCCTTTTCATACGCGGGTGAAACATTTAGTGGTGCAACATTAGTGGTGCTATATTTTTCGTAAGATTTGTATGAATATGACGTGTCTTGTATTTTATTTCTATGCAATGAACACTTGTTTTATCACTTTATATTATATTAGACAAAGTTAGTTAACAATAGTATTAGAAGTATTTTATTTTTATTTTGACGAACAACTATGCCGAAGACGTACATTAGAAGGTCTTCAAGATTAAATAAATAAATCGGAAAGTGTCAATGGAAATCAACATGTCATAACATTCCACTAAGGACACGTTTATACCGCTTTAGGAGTAATAACCCTAAACTAAGGAGTTTAGGGCTATTCATATATGGTTAAGGTCATACAACACAGTGGCTGCAACCACCTGATCTTTTTTTTTTCAAGCCCTTAGCACGTTAATTGCCAACTAAAATTCGTATAAAATAATGCCATACGAATAACGGATTAATTCAAACTGACGAACAGTGACGGGTTTCCCTGTGCCCTGTGGAACGACTCAAAACCAGTCTGTTTTAGATCGGTTCAAAGCGAATAGGCGGATAAACGCGCGTGGCGCGTTGTGCGCATACCGACCACAGTCAACGCGCGATGCGCGGTGTCTGCAATAGACGTGTCAAAATCCTATTGAAATTAACTAGATACCCGTTTCAACCATCACTAAATGAATTTTGAAGTCAAGCAGCTTCTATAAATGATGGTACGGTAGGGTTTGAAGCCTGTGGCATATTTCCCTACGATCCTATGGCAATTGCCTTAAGCCGACCTCAACATTCAATGAATTCAGACATTTACTTGATTCGTCCTTCAATTTCCACCGTATCTTTCCCAAAGATGATTGGATATCTTATTTGCGATGTGAAAAATTGAATCCATCAAACCTGCACATCCAATCCGGATATTTGTAACCTCTGCTTCAAGTCTTAGTGTGTTATCCTTTGTGGCATCTTACCCCGAAGAAATGGGGGAAGACGCCATTTAGAAAGAAAGGTTTTTTTCGCTTAATCTTTTTCAATTGTTGTTTCACTACTATTTCTCACGGCCTCTATGGTCGAGTGGTGAAATGCTCGAATACGAATCCAAAGGTCGCGGGTTCAAACCCGGCGTGCGCTAATAACTTTTATTTAATTAATATGTGTCATAACACATTTAATTCATATAAAAAAAGTATATTTGCTGCACGTTCCAGAGTGGTAGTTGCTCTCTCAGTATCGCCCTGGTGAAAGACCACCATTCAGAATCGAAACATTCCTTGAAATGACTTTAGCCGTGTTTGGTGACCAGATCTGAATATCCAGCTACTTCCTTTCTCTTCCCCATCTCCTTTCCCTCCTCACTACCTTCAGCCTCACAACATACCTTGTTTGGGGTATGTTTGCCATTGTCTCACTGTCTCTAGAGGGTTGGGACTCTTGTGCGGTATTCACTATAAAAAATAAAAATAATAATTAATATTATTTCGACCGGTCGGTAGCTGAGTGGACAAACGCGTTGGATTCCCACCCGGGTGTCGTGCATTCAATTCCTCTGTTGGCTAAGTCCTCCATAATTGCACAAGCAATATCTTCCGCTTCTTATGATGGCAGTAGGTGCTTTTCAAATATTTTCAGGTTATTCGTGACCCGGGAATGTTTGTCTTTCTTTTTTAAAATATATATATACATATATATATATATATATATGTATATATATATATATATATATATATATATATATATATATATATATATATATATATATATATATATATATATATATATATATATATATATATATTTATTATTCCCTGTTCTGGTGCAAAAGTTTTTTTTTTTTAATAAATGATATTTTTATTTGAGGTTAGGACTATTAGAATATCTCTAGTCACCGAGCTAAGTCAACATAAGGCATCTTCCCTCGACTTACCTTAACAATAAAAATACATGCTAGAATGACAGGCTTGACTTTTGCGCAGTCTGTAGGCGGCTAGATTAGAAATTTTCGCACGATTCGTCTTCAGCCTGCGAAGATGCCAAAATGCTAACTTTCTTTGACCTTGTACTCGAGAACCACACTTCTATAGATGTAGATAGTCATCTTATCCACTAAACTAACAATGCATATTATTAACTTACATTAAGATAATACATTATTATTTTCAAAATCGCAAATAATCTAAAACTATATCATCAGAATTATTATGACCTAGTTGAGAATATGATAATATACTTTTGTGAGAATAGCTAGGTCATGTGATTTCTACGCGAGAAACTGCCTTCCGAATGCGTCATCAATTCAATGTTTCAAATCAATTATTTTAATTCAATTCAATTGTATCGCCCTGGTGAAAGACCACCATTCATTATCAAAACGTTGCTTGATTGAAATGGCTTTAGCCGTTTGTGACCAGGTATGAAAAGCCAGATACTTCCCAACCTTCCTCTACCCCATCTCCTTCCCCTCCCTGCTACCTTCAGCCTTAAAATATACCCTGATAGGGGATGCCATAATTCCACTGGCTGTAGACGGTTGGGAGCAGATGGGAAATAGAAAATAAATAAAAAATCAAAAATTACTAAATTTTCAATTTTAGAGCATTTTTAAAGATATTGTAATAAATATATATTTTAAACAGAAGAGAGAAATATAAATGATGGAAAAACACACATAGTTCTGAAATTTGATAAATAAATTCCTTTTTTTTTATAAGAAAGACATTAATATTCAATAACATTTGGATAATTTGCATAGCGCCGTTTTTGTGAAAAATCACCTCAAGGGCGCTGTGCATACATACCCGGGCTACGATTGTTACGAAAAACCAGACAAATTTGAAAAACTCCTACTGCCATCATAATAACCGTGTTGCTTGTGCAATAATGGAGGACTAAGCTAGCAGAGGAATTGAAATGATGAATAAAAAATAAGCAGTTATTAAACAAGCAGCAACAAAGCTTGCTAATTTATAGTTTTCATGTTTAAGTTTTAGATCCCAATTTTATTTTTAATAAATTAATTTAATTAAAGTTAATATGAATTAATTTGCTAGTTTTAATTTTTTGTTTTTAGTGACAGAAATTTCAGCGTTCCAGATCATTATCTAACTGTGATTAGGCCGCTAAAGCTAAAACTAACAAAAATAATAATTATATGAAAGAATACTTTCTTTTAAAACCACAGAATTAAATTCTGTGGTTTCAAAACAAAGTATTCTTTTAAACAATATAATGTCCAACCACCATGTGATTGCTTCTTACGAAAAAAAAAAATATATTAATTTAAATTCAATTAAATTATTAAAATCAATAAAAAGGCAGTTTCACTTACGCAAAACATGTCAATATCCGAAGCGATTCGATTCAATAGCAATAGTAGCCTCCCTACTGGCATGACCATTAGTTTCATCAAATCGCAATAGCTATCACTTACGAAAACTGATTCGATTTTTGAAAAAGTATTAAAGAATAACTATTTTGCAACGAGAGCTTACACTTACCTAGTAGAGAACAGTGCGTTCGTTTTTCAATTGATTTGACAAGTACTGACTGATGTATCAATCATTTTCTAAAACATAAGTTTGATTTTTCCTTTGATTTCCTCTCCATACCTCGTCATTAAATTGAAGATAACATTTAATATTCTTTTTTTTAAACGCACTGTTAAAAACAGCCGTAAAAATACATACATTATATTATTTCTACCGGAAATTTAGGTCGGCGTGGAGAAATTATCTTCAGGCAAAAAACCCAAGCTTATACTCGTGTAGTACATTATGCGTAAGAAGTATGATGAAACAATTAAAAGACTTTATCAATTTTATTTAATACCATAAAAGAGTCTCGCCGCTTAAAATAAGTACTTTATTTATTGTTTTATCAAAAAGATAGACAAAAATTCCCGGGTTGCGAATAAGTTAACATTATTTAAATTATTGGTGGAGGACTTACAGAGGATTGATTTCATGACGCCTGAATACGGAGCCGACGCTTTGAACTACTCGACTATAAATCCGCACAAATTGAACAATTTTATATTGGGGGATTGGATTTTGGGAAAATGCATGAAATTTAGATCTGTAACAAAGCTGAAAATCAAATCAATTTAAAGCATTTTATTTTCCCTTTAAAATAATGTTTACTTTACAATGCAAAAAGTAGTTTGCATATTTTAAACTTTTTCTAAATTCTAGACAAAATAAATTATATCGTCCCCAGAAAGGCAAAAGGGCCAAAACGCCATTTTGGGAAGCTTACACAGAAGCACTTTAAAGTTTTTTTGTGTTTTAAAATAAAATTCATAAGTCTTCAGCATTTGGTTGGATTTGAAAAATAAAGTTAACTCAGGTAACTCAATACCATCACCAAGTTACTTGAAGCGACAAAAATTCCCAACCATGTGTCGTTTGAGTCAAACCTGCTCCCAAATAATAAATATATTTTAGATGGCTGAAGGGCCACAAAAGTCTTCAGAATTAAACGAGAGTCAGAACATTCGACGCAGAAGAAAAAAAACGATAAAATCTGCGTATTTAACTCATTTTTGACCAAAGTGTCGCTTCAGCCCTTTTGCCTTTCCAGCGATGATATATTGTTCTATAATATGAACACATTCATTTGTATGTAGTATAACGCCTATTTAGGCGTACTACAATATGTATTTACATGGCCAGCAACGGGGCGCACCTAACAGCCTAGCAGAGGAAGGTGTTTCCCGCGGGAAAGATGCTTAAAGCGGGAAAGGGTGGATTTTCTTGCTGACACTTACCTTTTACCTTTCGTGACGGAAAACACCTCTTCTTTTGTGATTACTTACGTCAGCGTGTTTAAATTCGTTAATAAACGTGATCTACCTAACCTTGAAGACTATCAATTGACAATCAACTAATAGTATAATTATGGCAAGCTACAAAGTTAATTATAGTTCCTTAGTTCTACAATAGTATGATTATGGCAAGCTACAAAGTTAATTATAGTTCCTTAGTTCTACAATAGTATAATTATGGCAAGCTACAAAGTTAATTATAGTTCCTTAGTTCTACAATAGTATAATTATGGCAAGCTACAAAGTTAATTATAGTTCCTTAGTTCTACAATAGTATAATTATAGCAAGCTACAAAGTTAATTATAGTTCCTTAGTTCTACAATAGTATAATTATGGCAAGCTACAAAGTCAATTATAGTTCCTTAGTTCTACAATAGTATAATTATGGCAAGCTACAAAGTTAATTATAGTTCCTTAGTTCTACAATAGTATAATTATGGCAAGCTACAAAGTTAATGTTTCTTACGAATACGTACACATTTCCCACATACTTCCTTTAAGCTTTTAAAAATGAAAAATAATGCAGATAAACTTTGTTTATAACCACTTTTATTATTCAATATTATGTCGACCGGTTTCGGAATCACCCTTCCATCATCAGGACAATATTAAAATTTAATTAAAATACAAAATGCTGAGATATGTATACATATTAAGGAGGTGGAATAGGCAAAAGAAGGAGGTAATTATTCCATAATCCCTTCAATTACCCCTTCTCCTTCCCATTCCAACTCCTAAATATGTATATATATATATCTCAGCATTTTATATTTTAAGTTAATTTTAATATTGTCCTGATGATGGAAGGGTCCTTCCGAAACCGATCTACATAATATTGAAGAATAAAAGTGGTCATAAACAAAGCTTATCTGTTTTATTTATAAATATGGCAAGCCACAAAGTAGATACTTTTTACGAATATGAAAAATAATGCATTAATAAATAATCATCAGACAAACAAAGTTATTTATTTTCAACGCGAGCATCAAGTCAATACAAATTTCATTCGTATTAAAAATGAAGATCATCTCCCGTAATGATTGATAGTAATGACTAAGATGTTTTAGACAAATAAATTACATGCAGAGGATATTGATATGGTAAAACGAATGTACACGTACAATGTATCCACAACTATCTATCGTGATTTGGTGTTTTCTTTTGACGATTCTTCGGAATATGCAGTCATGTCGGCATGCATAGTGCGGTAGTGGCGATCGAAGCGGTAGCCAACCATTGGATACAAATAATTCTATGAAACAAATTATAGTTAAAACGTTGTGCAGGAGTAACGCAACGTGATACTTTTTAAAAATGGAAACTAAATAATTATAATAATATTTTGATAATTTGTATAGCGCCATTTTTGTGAATAATCACCTCAAGGGCGAAAGATGAAACAGCTGTCCTTTAAAATTAAAAAATATTACAATAGACTCCCATAAAATAAATATATATATATATATATATATATATATATATATATATATATATATATATATATATATATATGTATATATATATTTTTTTTATATGTATATATATATATTGTGTAAGACCACCATTCAGAATCGAAACTTTGCTTAAAATGGCTTTGGACGACCATTTTGTTTGGTGACCAAATCTAAATAGCCAGGTACTTCCCAACCTTCATCTTCATCTTCTCCTTCCCCTCCCCACTACCTTCAGCCTCACAACATACCCCATTTGGAGATTCAATAGTCCCACTGGGTCTAGACGAAAAAAAACAAAACTGACTTAATAAAAATATGTCCTAAGACAGTTTTCGATTAAACAAAAATAAATTTCCTAGTATATCACAAAGGTACGCCTTTTAAATTAATGATATAAATTAATTGATAGAGTTAGTTGAAAACAATTAATATCAAAAGATATCTTTATATGCAGTCAGTAGAACTATCTTCTTCAGATGTCCTCCCATATCGAAGGTTGGCTAACAACGGAATAATCTTCACTCTGTAGGTTGCAGTCCGAAACAACTCAGTTGAACTGCGCTCGAACCAGTCACATGCGTTTCAAAGCAATTAGGTGCTATTCACGTTTGGGGAAGTATTGTTTGAGACGAAGAGGGGAAGGGAAAGAAAACCAGTTTGAAGACGCGTGGTTAAAAGCGTTGGGTTTCCACCCAGGTGTCGCGGGTGTCTACATTATTGCATATTGATAATAATGTTGGAAAAAATGTAAATAATTGCTTTTTTTTTTAAGTTATTGTGACAAGGTTGCCGACCCATGCGGCACGTTCGTACTTGGACATGCGGAGAAAACGATCGCCAGTAAGTAGGTGAGGAAATAAAATTTCTCTTTGGCACATGATATTTATCAGGGGTACAAAACCAAAAATTAAATTATTAAAAAAAAAAATAAAAAAATGTATTTTTAACAGTATTAAGGTATAGATACCTATTGTAGTTTAAAACAAGCTGGTTTCGGACACGACCTATGTTTATTTTTAATAAATATTGTTTTTTAACAACTTTAAAGATGATCACTACTTACATAACTAGTACCGAATAATAAGTATATAAAATTATTTAAAACAACACAATATAACCTGACTAACTAATCAGCCATCACGCCGTTTCTCCCCAGTGGTAAGTAGAGAAGATGGACCGCCAAACAACTGTGTCTTGGCACACACTTCTCGCTTCATTCACATTCATACATCGTCTCATACATACTCTTCTGTTATTCTGACTCTTGACATGGCCTGACTTAAATATTTGATTCACTTGATCGTGCCGTGTCTTCTTTGCGCATCCCCGAATCCTTCTTCTATTAAATTTTGCGTAATATATTCTTCTCACACTCCTTTCTTCGTTAATCCGCTCTACGTGTCCAAACCATCAAAGTCTCACTTTCTTAATATTAATAATAACGCTTGCATTCTTTCTGGAACTTCACAATTTTAAAACGGTCATACATGGTTTCATAACACATACGTCTCAGGGATCTTATTTCAGAGCATTCAGTCTACTTTCATCCTTACTGCCATATATCAGAGTTGGTATCAGCACTCTATTATGGACTACTGATATCAAAAATACTATAAATTACTTCTGATAGTTGTGAAATCACATCGTTATAAAAAGTCACATCGCCTAACCTAAAAACCGTCTTCATACAAGATTTCACAATTTTTTTTCTAAAAACGAACGTCAACAGTTTTTTTTTATGTTTCCATCGATACACATCATCCGTCTGATTTGTAACCACTCACTCGTAAATACCGTTTGTTACTCAATAAAAATGGATTGTATTTTATATGAAAACGGTCATTTTGTGTCCATGGTCACAAATGATTCCGTCCAAAATCAAAAAAAAATCTTGTGTAAATATTTAAAACATTTTACCATATTAGTTTTACACGTAAGCGAATGAAAAAAGTCAGACATGCCTCAAGTATACTTGACGTGATCAAGTTAATCAAATAGGTTATTTTGTCGGGTTATGTTGAGAGTCTGTGTAGCTAAAGAGCAGAAACATACATGTGCAACGATGTATGCATGTGAATGAAGCAACGAGTTTGTGCCAAGACACAGTTGCTTAGCATTCCATCCTCTTTATTTACTAAATACTACAATAAACATATTAATATTTACTAAAATTGAGTAATATTTTTCAACATGACGTCATAATACGCAAAGAGTAAAGGCAACCATTCCTTTAAAAATAATCTAGGCTTGTTACGATGTCATTATTTAAAAAAGAGGCCTTCTATCCTCTCTTATAAAATTTAATATTACTGTGAACCATCATTCTTTGTTTTTAATTTAGCTTTGAAAGTACGAGTGGGACACAACATACAATTTCTCCACGAGTGCGAAAGAGACGACGCGCAACACGGAAAAGATTTGTATTAACATCCGTAAAAATAGTACAGCTATACATTTAAGCCGCGAGTGACCGAGACAGAACGACAACAGTCGGCGCAGTCTTAAATAATAACGACACGAAAGAAATGCCGTGAGACGCGAGATGTAATTTTCCTAGTGTGCGAGAGGGACGAAATGTGAGGAAAACGCGCACATTTTCCTGTGCGAGAAGTCTAGACATACTTTTTCATGGCCGCACGAAAGAGACAAACATATAAACGATCGTCCATAACACGTATTTTCATCATTATACATATATGCGAAAGGGATGCAAGATACAATTTCTCCGAAGTGCGAGCGAGGTGGTGCCTAAAAAACGGTTGAATTAAATTTATAAGCCGCCTACGTTCTTGATGAAAAAGTAGTTAAGCGATACGTATTAGCACGCGTATGAAGGAGACGGGTGTATTGAGGTTTGTCGGAGAATTAACTGTTTTCATGATCGAATAGTCGGCAGTGGTTAGGAAGAAAGTGTGCCAATGACCCAGATAATGAATGACGGTGTTGTGCCCGCGTTAGCAGTATACAGCCGGCCAAAAGTAATGCACATTGAATAAATATTTAATTAAAACTTATCTCAATTGGTCATTTATATTCACATCGAGTGGGACTTGACATTAAGGCACCAGTTGTTTTGGAGCTAGCCCTAAGTGGAAGCATATGAATTTTATTATATAGCGCAAATTTATGATATTTTACCTCAAGAAGGGTTCATCACAAAAAACTTTAAAATAATTATTATTCATGATTTTTAAATTACTCCCACATTGCTTCTTGCAACGTTTTTTTTTTAAATAATATTTAAATTAGAATTAACTTGATTAAATGAGTGGAAGGGGGTGCATGGATCAAATTTTCTCATTGCGGATGCTTACAGAGAAGTTTTTGGCAAAAAACCAGAAACTTTTCTGTGCTTTTGTCGATTTGCAAAAGGCGTATGATCGAGTTGATAGGGACAAATTGTGGAAGGTATTATCCATGTATGGAGTTAACACAAATCTTATACAGGCAATCGCGTCCTTGTACGAGGGAAGCGTTGCATGTGTTAGAGTGAACGGTGATTTTACGAAGTGGTTTAACATCACAAAAGGTGTAAAACAAGGCTGCATAATGTCACCGTGGTTGTTCAATTTGCACATGGATAATTGTATGCAAGAATTGAAAGGTGTGGGCTTGGGCGCGAAAATGAACAATGTGAAAGTATGTTGCCTATTGTATGCGGATGATGCGGTGCTGATTGCTGACAGTATGGAAGATCTACAGTTTCTCGTGTCTAGGATGAACCAAGTATGTATGCAAAATGAGTTGATGATGAATGTAAGTAAGTCCAAAGTGATGGTGTTTGAAAGAGAGAGTACGAGAACAGCGTGCAATATAGTTGTGAATGATGAATACTTGGAGCAAGTGGATGAGTTCGTGTATTTAGGGAGTATGTTTACAAGAGACGGAAAGGCTGATAAGGATATTGAAAGAAGGGTGAATGCAGGAAACTCCATTAATGGAGGACTGAACGCTGTTGGGGCAAATAAGAAATTGTCCAAAGAAGCGAAGCTAGCAGTCCACAATGGAGTGCTTATACCAACCCTGATGTATGGCAGTGAGGCATGGAACTGGCAGAGGAAGGATGAAAGTAGACTGAATGCTGTGGAAATGAGATCTTTGAGACGGATGTGCGGTAAAACCATGTATGACCGTATTACAAATGTGGATATCCGGAAAGAATGCAAGGCTAATGTGAGCGTAATGGATAGGATTAAGAAAGGGACGCTTAGATGGTTTGGGCACGTAGAGCGAATGAACGAAGAAAGGAGTGTGAAAAGAATATATGATGCGAAAGTGAATGGAAGAAGAAGTCGAGGACGCCCGAGAAAGACATGGCACGATCAAGTAAATCAAATACTTGAATCGGGTCGTGTGAAGAGTCAGAATAACAGAAGAGTATGTATGAGACGATGTATGAATGTAAATGAAGCAAGAAGTGTGTGCCAAGACAGAGTTGTATGGCGGTCCGTCCTCTCTGCCTACCCTTGCGGGGAAACGGCGTGATGGTTAGTTAGTTAGTTAGTTAACCTTTATTATGTTATGAAAGAAGTCAAAAGATCTTCCGTAAATAAAAATTGATAGTTTATCCAAGACACTATCTAGATGCAAGACTCTGTTCGGATAGAGCTTTGCATGCCAATACAAAGATGTCTGCCTGTTTCGGAAGAAATTGACAAAGAACAATTTCAATAATTTTCATGAGATTGATAAACATGACGGTTTCTAAAAAGTTTTGATAGCTCAATTGGTAGAGGCGTTACTCCCGGATAGAGTAGGGTTCCGAGTTCAAGTCTCGGTCACAATTTATTATTTTTGTTTTCTGTATCTTCTGTTTTATATTTCGTTGAAGAATATTGATTTGGTTTCAATGATCAATAAGGAATAAAAATACACAATTTTTAATTTAATAGTTGGAATTTTAATACCAGTCCAATCATGCAATATGAATTTTGGGTTAAATATTTTGATAAGACATGAAGCAGGTATAGGTAACAGATAAAACCTACTATATTTTCAATATATGATTAAAGGCAAATTGATATCAATGGATATGAATGAAGAAAAATCTTATTTAATAAATGGCTTTTAAAATACTATTTGAATTAGCATGTACGAGATACACAGATGTCGAATTTGTGATAAAAACTCTGAGAAAGGAAACATTTAAATATCAGATCTGAATATCCAGGTTACTCGTAGGTACTACCTACTGCCCAACCTTTCCATTTTTCTTTATTTATTTTGATTATTTGTCTTTTTTCTTTACTTTAAAAAAAAAAACACGAACATTCCCGCGTTACGAAAAACCTAATAATATTTGAACAACTCATACTGCCATCATTATAAGTGGAAAATGTCGCTTGTGCAATGATGGAGGATTTAGCTAGCAGTGGAGTTTAACCCACAATGCCTGACTGGAAACCCGACGCATTTGTCGACTCGGCTACTAACCGGTTCTCCTTCCTTTCACCACTTCTTTGAGCCTCACACATTATTCCCCGAACGGGAATATCACAGTTCCAGATAATGGCTTTGAAACCAACGTGACTAGTACAAGTGTAGTTCCACTGAGGTTTTTCCGACCACAGCCTGCAGAGTGAAGATTGCTCTGATGCTAGTCAACCTTCGATATGCGAGGCTATCGGAAGAAGATAGTTCTACTGACATAAAAATATCTTTTGATATTTGACGTTTTCAGAAAATATTTTGTCGTAACCGTAACTTTAGATCTGTAAACATTTGTTGAATATTAATGAGCTGAATTTGGATACTAAATACATAATTAAAAGATATGAATATGTACTCGTATGAATTTGATAAACTTGTATCCAAAGCGCCTACGGGAAATGTGTGAAGCAGATTTAACTCAATAGATCCAAATTCTGTGACGATAATAATCTCTCACGACTGTTTCCCATAGATACTTTGTCATTTTTTTAATAAATAATGCGTTGATGAAAATAACTAACTAACCGTCACGCAGTTTCACCGCGAGGGCAGGCAGAGAGAACGGACCGCCATACAACTCTGTCTTGGCACACACTCCTAGCTTCATACATACTCTTCTGTTATTCTGACTCTTCACATAGTCCGACTCAAGTATTTGATCCATTCGATCGTACCATGTCTTCCTCGGGCGTCCCTGACTTATTCTAACATTGACTTTCGCGTTATATATTCTTTTCACACTCCTCTTTTCGTGAATTTGCTCTACATGCCCCAACCACCTGATCATCCCTTTTTTGATTCTATTCATTAAGCTTACATCAGCCTTGCATTCTTTCCGGGTAGTAAATTTTTTAACACGGTCATACACGGTTTTACCGAACATATGCTTCAGGGATCTCACTTCTACAGCATTCAGTCTACTTTCATCCTTCCTCTGTCAGTTTCATGCCTCACTGCCATACACCAGGGTTGGTATAAGTACTACATTGTGGTTCAGTCCTCTATTGATAGAGTTTCCTGCATTCACCCTTCTTTCAATATCCTTATCAGCCTTTCCGTCTCTCAAAAAAATAGTAGTAGCACCCAGACCAAAAACCCCATAATTTGTCTTTTTACCTCGACAGTGTTTTATGATATATCTTGGTTTAACAGTATGGTATAATAGCCTTTTCCCCATAAAGACGTGACATGGGCACCATAATTGAATGGCTGTTTCTTCATCACATCATATCTGTTACTGATATTATTTGTTTCCAACAGCTGCACATGTCTCCTGAGATGATAGTGTTATTGTAATGACCCAACTAACTCTATCAATTAATTTATATTCGTTTGAATAGTATAAGCTGATTCTATGTTTTTAATAATAATTAAAAAAAATCCTTCGAAAATATGTAAATAACAACTTGTTCAACCGGAAGACTTAGAAAATGCATTCAAACTACATAGATAAATAATTATGGTAAATTCGTTTTGTTGCGGTTCAGGAAATAATAAGGCATCCGCTTTTATTAAGCTTCAGATGTATTTTTCAGAATGAAGCGGAATGTAGCATAGCAACATGAGATATTAATATACTTTATAGAATATATCATGGTATTAAGGAAATGATTTTCAAAATAATGCTAATTCATTGGTTTAAAATTTTGAAATTTTAGAACTAGAAATATATCTTGGCTTTTTCTGTAACGGGGATTATTAATAGCCTAGATATTTTCACCATTATCTGTTCTTCACTACGAAAAATGAAAAAATACCTCCTATATACTATATTTTAAATTTGCTCTCATGCCCTTAAAATGAAAAAAATAATAATAAAAATAAATAAAAATATATGTAAGAATCATCTAAATTTTAAGTTATTATGATATTGTGTCCTGCCAGAAGTGACCTGCCAGGTAAGTATGTTGCTGTATACGAGATAAACTAAAAATTAATATTAAGTAGAAATTAAGATTTGTACAGCGCCTTTGAGGTGATTTTTCACAAAAACGGCGCTACGCAAATTATCCAAATATTATTATTATTCTATCGGTTCTCACCCAATAGTGCTCAGAAACTCGGTGACGGACTGTTGTGTTTCTTCCCTCCTACAATATGCATTTCTTCAACACCCAGGTTAACTTATTAATCTCCTAAAAAGTTATTTTTTATTGTAAAAATTGCACAAGAGTTCCAACTGGCCAAAACCAGTGCGACTATGGTATCACAGATTTAAGTATCTTGTGAGGCTGAAGGGAGTAGAACGAGAGAAAGATGGAAAGAGGAAGGTGGAAATTACCTGGCTTTTCAGATCTAGTCACTAAACACAGCTTTACTTTATAGTGAATACCGCCAACTGCTCCCAACCGTCTAGAGCCAGTGGAAATATGACATCCCTAATCGGAATATGTTTTGAGGCTGTTGGTAGTGAAGGGGAGAAAGAGATGGAGAAAAGGAAGATTGGGAAGTACCTGGCTATTCAGATTTGGTCACCAAATACGTCTCAAGCAAAATTTCCAATGTGAATGGTGGTCTTTCACCACTGCAATATTAAGAGTAATATCACTCTGGAACAAGCTGCCAATTTAATACCGATTTTTTTATTTATCAAAATTTAATTTCGCATGACGGATTTTGAACCTGCGATCTCTGGATCAATAGCAAATAAGTTTGCCAGTCTGCCACGGAGGTTTAATAACATTGCATTAAGGTTTCCAGTAATGTTAAGTTAAATAATAAATTATTAAAATAAATTAAAAAATAACTTTTTATAAGACCAAGGATTTTTTTTTTGACCGACCGGTTTTGGTTAGCCTAAGCATCATCAGGGTGCAAAATTAAACTAAACAAAAAATACAAAGTGTGCGGTTATATATATATATCAACCGGTCGGTAGCTGAGTGAACAAACGCGTCGGATTCCCACCCGGGCGTCGTGCGTTCAATTTCTCTGCTGGCTAAGTCCTCCATCATTGCACAAGCAACATCGTCCGCTTCTTATGATGGCGGTAGGAATTTTTCAATTTTGTCAGGTTATTCGTAACCCGGGAATGTTTGTCTTTCTTTTTAGAAAAAAAAAAAAAAAAAATATATATATATATATATATATATATATATATATATATATATATATATATTTATATACCGAGGAAGAACAAAATATAAAATAAAATAACAGAACAATAAGAAAACAAAATAATAAAATTTAAATTATAATAAAGGGAAAGAGAGAAAGAGACAGATAGACCGTCGATTATGAAAATTAAAATAATACACGTGGTCTGATACAAAGTTATTTTTCATTTCTTTAAATATGTCAAACCGTTTGCTTTCTACGAAAAATAAAAATAAAATAATCTGATAGTATTAATACGCTAAGACGTCTTCTGTACATGATTCGTTATGATAGAAAAAACAATTTTGGTAATTATCGTTCATACGTAAAAGAGTTTGAAATTTTATTCCGATTACGCTACTTCGCGATTTACTCAATGTGTCCCTTTTGACGTGTGTATCAAGACTAAACTAGTAAAAAAATATTAGCCTAAAATTCCATCAAGCGATTCTGCTACAAGAAAGAAAAAGTTTTTTTTTAAAAGGCAGAATAATAATTATATATTTATTTATCAATTTCCGAGGAAAGGTAACGGAGTTCGACACCGGTATCAAAAGCCGTGGACCGGTTTTTTCGCCGCTGAAATTCTTATTTGTGAATAAGTACGATTTCTTGGGTAAAAAAGAAAAGTGAGAGTTTGTGTGCGCTACTGACATCAATTCCTAACCTAACTGTGCACGGCTTTTATTACTATTGACATTTCACCGGCCAACCTTGTATCGCGGGTCACGTCTTCATTGTGGCTGGCTGAGTGCGATAATGAGCCAAGTCGAAATACGCACATTTCAAAACGTGTATTGATTAAGGCATTTTTTTCTATTTTTTTAATAGTGAATACCGCACAAGAGTCCCAACTGCTCTCAACCGTATACATGTACACGCCTCAGGGTTCTTATTTTCAAAACATTCAGTCTATTTCATCTTTCCTCTGCCAGTTCCACGCCTCACTGCCACACATCAGGTTTAAAAAAAATAAAAAAAAATATGAATACCGCACAAGAGTCTCAACTGATCCCAACCGTCTAGAGCCAGTGAGACTTTGGCATCCCCAAATAGGGCATGTTGTGAGATCGAAGGTAGTGGGAAGGGGAAGGAGATAGGGAAGAGGACGGTCGGGAAGTACCTGGCTATTAAGATCTCGTCACCAATTACGGCTAAAGCCATTTCAAGCAACGTTACAGGAGCACAGGTCCTGGTATAATTTCCTAGTAGCTTTCTTACATAATTGACTTATAATATGCTTGGGCCTGCTTTTTTTTTTCTTTTTTTACTTCACTACCGCACAAGAGTTCCAAACGCCCGGAGCCAGTAGGACTATGACATCCCCAACTGCTCCCAACTGTTTGGAGCCAATAAGACTATAGCATTTCCAATTGAGGTATTCTTTGAGGTTGGGAGGGGAGGATATGAGGAAGAGGAAGGTTAAGAAGTACCTGGATATTCAGATCTAGTCACCAAATACGGCTAAGGCTATTTCAAGCAACGTTACAGAATGGCGGTCTTTCACCAGGGCGGTACTAGTATAGTATAGTATCTACCACTCTGGAACGTGCCGCAAATGTACTATATACATGGCCTGTTCAAAAGAAAAGGTGAATTTTGAATTTTCGCGAGCTGTGTATATTCGATTATCGATTTTTTTGTTGTTGTTATGTTGGTACACATATGTATATCATGTGTTAGCATTATCAGCCATTTTGGGTTAGTGGTTTGTTTTTGACAACTGGAAAGGTTAGTCACGTTTTTGTGTGTTCTTCGATTTTTTTTACTTTTTGAAAAAAATGGATCAAAGAATGTTTTTCAACAACTCCAGGACGCTCATCGTCATCAACATCTTCTCAGCCTTCTGTAAAGCGCTTGTACTACTTATAAACACTTTTTTGAGACAAAGTAGACTCGCCGAATGCCGCAGTCAACATTTTAAGTGCGTTGGAGCACTTTATTCCATTTTTAACGCAAAATTTAATACATATTCTTTGATCCATTTTTTCAAAAAGTAAAAAATCGAAGAACACACAAAAACGTGACTAACCTTTCCAGTTGTCTAAAACAAACCACTAATCCAAAATGGCTGATAATGCTAATATATGATAAACATATGTGTACCAACGTAATAAAAATAAAAATCGATAATCGAATGTACACAGCCCGCGAAAATTCAAAATTCACCTTTTCTTTTGAACAGGCTCCGTATATATACATATATATATATATATATATATATATATATATATATATATATATATATATATATATATATATATATATATATATATATATATATATATATAATAATAAAGTTTTATTCCGGAAGGTATGCAGGAGTAGTGCAATGCAATACCTTCCATAATTGATATCAATACATTGTAATAATAATAGAAACAAAATAAAAAAATGAACAGAAATTCATAAGAAATAAATAAATAAATAACAAAATAAAAATATATGTAAAAATAATAATAATGTAGATAAAAGTAAATAAATTAAAGAATATATAATATATATATATTTTTTTTGTGTTATACAAATGTTAAATAACACAATATATTAATAAAATTAACTTTTTTAAATGAGATATATAACTGTTTTTTTTTTCGTGGATTTTGGCGTTAACTTCATTTTGCATTTAAATATTACTGGTATATTTTTTTGACTTCCGTTGGTTTTCCAGTCATTCACGCATGATATTACAGTAAAATATGACTGTCACATCCCAATATTGGACAGTCGAAAATAAGAAAACTGTAATATCTCGTAGCCGCATCATGTGGAGCATCAAATACAAGGTCGCCATTTGCCAATTTTTCAATAATTTTAATCAAAATTTAAATTTTATTATTAATCTGCTAGTTTTGAATTTTCATTTTTAATGGGGGTAAATAATAAGTCCCCCACAGAAAAAGAATTTCGGTGAAAATCGGTTTTCGCCGAAATTAGTAAATAAACACTCTTGATGTACAAACGCACCGTTATACGTAGATACTCATAGTATCGCCCTGGTGAAAGACCACTATTCAGAATCGAAACGTTGCTTGAAATGGCTTTAGTCGTGTATGGTGACCAGATCTGAGTAGCCAGGTACTTCCCAACCTTCCTCTTCCCATCTCCTTCCCCTCCCCACTACCTTTAGCCTCACTACATGCCTTATTTAGGAATGGCATAGTCTCACTGGCTCTAGACGGTTGGGAGCAGTTGAGACCAGTGGCGGCTCGTGACTTTTTAGTGTGCTAGAGTGGTAAGATTGAAAAAAACCGTCATCATTGATGTTGTTGTAGCCGAAAATATTTTTTTTTTTTTTTCGAAATTTCAACTTTTTGTATGAAGATTTTTCAGAAATCCGTGCAGTGCACCACCAAAACTGAAAAATCCTGAAAATCTTCAAACAAAAAATAAAATCTTGAAAAAAAAAATCATTTTCGGCTACAACATTAACAATATCGTATTTTTCAATCTTAGCACTCTAGCACACTAAAAACTCACGAGCCGCCACTGGTTGAGACTCTTGTGCGGTATTCATATAATTTTTTTTTTTTTTTAAACCTGATGTGTGGCAGTGAGGCGTGGAACTGGCAGAAGAAGGATGAAATAGACTGAATGCTGTGGAAATGAGAACCCTGAGGCGTGTATGGGCGGTAAAACCATGTATGACCGTGTTAAGAATGTGGATATCCGAAAAGAATGCAAGACTGATGTAAGCGTAATGAATAGGACCAAGAAAGAGACGCTTAGATGGTTTTGGCATGTGGAGCGAATAAACGAAGAAAGGAGTGTGATAATTATATACGAGTATTATGCGAAAGTGAATGGAAGTTGGGGACGCCCGAGGAAGATATGGTACGATCAAGTGAATCAAATATTTAAATCGGCCCATGTGAAGAGTCAAAATAACAGAAGAGTATGTATGAGACGGTGTATGAATGTGAATGAAGCAAGGAGTGTGTGCCAAGACAGAGTTAAATGGCGGTCCGTCCTCTCTGACTACTCCTGCGTTGGGTAATTTAGTGCAAAGCGCACTTGAGGTGAACTGTCGCTTTATAAATTCACTGTTATTACATTTATGCTATTATCTATAATACGCTAAAATAATTTAAGCGCTCATTTGACAGATTCACGCTCAAATGGTGCATTTCGCTTATTCTCTAATTCTGCTTCCGCTCTATCTAAATCTTTCCCAGAGCATCCCACACTAAAAATACTCTCAATTTTACGCCACAGTTGGAAAAATAGTTAAAAGTAAACTCCAAACACAAAAAGCACGGTACCTACCTCGGCGGTTTGTCGTCATGCTCCAGATCTAGATCGGTAGGTACTAGAAAAAAAACGTAACTTCCAAATAAGTCTGATATCAAATTCTCTGCTAGGTTGGCTGGGAACTTGCCCGTGCGAAACTAAACTAAGCCGGCGACAAGAAGAATTGTGCCAGGAAACGGAGGAAGGCAAATAAAAGGTTCATCTCAAATGTGCATATTTACTGTTTTTGTATTTATTTCAATTTAAAAAAAATAATAATGAAGGGTCAGCACCCAAAAACACGCACTTTTTGGTTTTCTAATACAAGCTACGGCCTCCGTGGTCGAGTGGTAAGACGCTCGACTACGAATCCAAAGGTCGCGGGTTCAAACCCAGCGTGCGCCAATAACTTTTATGTAATTAATATGTGTCGTAACCTTGAAGTAACAATATATGGAGGGATAGCTAATTTGTTTTACCCAACCCATCCGAAATTGTAATAAATCACTTTTTCCGAGTTTTTACATCGTTCACCATGAGAGAGAAAGAGACAACAAATTTCTTGAACCGCTTCTATATACTGTCGCAATGATCTTAAGCTGGCTATCTTCGCTGGTTAACGGCGGGACTCCGCCCACATTTTTTATTATGCCACTAAACTTGACACAACTAAACGGTTTTTTAGGTTAGATGCTATATTTTTGTTGATAAAAATACTGTGAAAAAGTGGCTATACGAATACACAAAAACATTATGTCGATATGTGATATGAATGGATGTATAAATACCGTAGCCTTAGTCTTAGCCACGCTCAGGTGCGCCGAGTCATGTTAAAATCATCAAAAACAAGTCCAAAACTGACTTCACTGCCTTGGCTTGGGCTACCTCTAGTATACTCTAAGGTCGTAACACATTTAGTTCATATAAAAGAATAAAAAGTTTTATTTCGGCACGTTCCAGAGCGGTAGATACTCCAAGTATCGCCCTGGTGAAAGAACACCATTTAGAATCGAAGTGTTGCTTGAAATGGCTTTAGTCGTGTTTGGTGACCAGATCTGAATAGCCAGGTACTTCCCAACGTTCCTCTTCCCATTTTCCTCCTCCTCCCAACTACCTTCAGCCTCACAACATACCCTATTCGAGGATGCCATAGTCTCACTGGCTCTAGACGGTCGGGAGCAGTTGAGACTCTTGTGAAACAAATGATTTATCTGTTAATTCTGTACAGGTATTTAGGGAAATGTCAATGGTTTCTAGTGAATACATTTTTTTTACTGTTATCTTTTAAATTCTATATGAAATTCATACTGGAACTTTAGGTAAAAAGTTCGAAAACGGGTGCGCTGGTTTTAAAACTGCACTTTTTACTAGCTTACACTAAAATGTTTTTCGTTGAATTTAAAAGATTTCAGCTTATTTGTTTTTTCGCTGGAAACCTTAGACATTTTCTTGACTGCCCATGTATAATTTACAGAAAAATCATCTGCAGTGTTGCTTGTAATAGAATGCCACAAAGTGACGTTTAACACCATTTTGGGTGCTGAGCCTTAACTACCCTGCTTAAAAATATTATTTAAAAAGATAGAAGCGTGTTGTGAGCGTGTCCGTATGACCAAAATAAGCTCAATCATCCCTTACTTCTGGTGAAATAGACTAAAAATTCACAAGTATTTAAATACTTTGATAATAATAGTAACAACTAACTAACTAACCAACCATCACGCCGTTTCCTCGCAGACGTAGGCAGAGAAGAGGGACTGCCATACTACTCTGTCTTGGCACACACTCTTTGCTAAATCGACATTCATACATCGTCTCATACATACTCTTCTATTATTCAGAGTTTTCACATGGCCGAATTCAAGTATTTGATTCACTTGATCGTGCCATGTCTTCCTCGGGCGTCCCCGACTTCTTCTTACATTCACCTTTGCGTCATATATTATTTTCACACTCCTTTCTTCGTTTATTTGCTCTGCGTGCCCAAAGCATCTCAGCGTCCCTTTCTGGATCTTATTCATTACGCTTACATCAGCCTTGCATTCTTTTCGGACATCCATATTTTTAACACAGTCACTCATGGTTTTTCCGCACACAATAGTAATAACAATAATATTAATTCGACGGACTCCGTGGTCGAGTGGTTAAACGCTCGACTACGACTCTAGAGGTCGCTATTCAAAACCGGCGTATATAGTATATTTACGTCACGTTCTAAAGTGGTAAGTATCGCCCTGGTGAAAGTCAACCATTAAGAATCGAAGCGTTGCTTGAAATGGTTTTAGTCATGTTTGGTGAGCAGATCTGAACATCCAGGTACATCTTATCCTTCCTCTTCCCCATCTCCTTCCCCTCCCCACTACCTTCAGCCACACAAAATACCTCACTCGGGGATGCCATAGTCACATTGCCTCTAGACGGTTGGGAACAGTTGGGACTCTTGTGCGGTATTTACTATAAAAATAGCAATAACAAAAATAATACTTTTGGATAATTTGAGATATTTCATTTTTCCAGTCAGTAAGGGGCCTAGGAGACTAAAGGTCTCATAAAATTTTTCGACATATCAAATTGGTCTAAATTACACTTCTGCATATGATCAGTCCAGTTAATTTAGGTTGCCATAGACCTAACGGTTCCAGGCAGTCTTTCAGTGGCATAAAAATATATATACTATGGCCATACTTCGTTCATATTCTTCATGACACCAGCTTTGAACAAGGACCTCCATATCATATCCTCCATTCAAGTCGTCAGCCCATCTCATCTGTGGGCGACCCCCGCTGCTTTTGTCTAACCAAGACGTCACCGTCTCGCACTTCCGTGAATCGTTTAGAGGGACGGCGCGTCCGCAAATCCGAGTACGTTTTCTGAGAAAGCGGAACAAGACGGTGCGAGCGAGACGACTGCCCACTGTCTCTATTGCCGTCTCTGTCCTTCCTGTTTATCCGACTCTAATATGCTGGCAGTATGGAACTGGTGATTTTGCGAAGAAGAGTAAAGAGATTGAGAGAACACGCTGTAGTTTTACGCTTTACCAGCTTTACTACTCGGTTTCGCATGAGTTTCAACTTTTTTTTTAATCTTATAAAAGCAGTACGATTGTTCAAAAATTTTTTTTTGCTACACAGTGGATTGATAGCCTTTTAATAAAGGCTTCATAGTTCCTGACACAAATGACCTTGCGAGCTGGAAATAGCTGCGTTACCGTAGTATTGCAGAGATCATTCAATAAAAAAAAATGTTAGTTTAAAACACATTGAGTTTTTTAATTGATTATTTGCCTACGTTAAATATTTTTTCAAGTAATATGCCAATTATAATTAATCAGTAATATTCAAAGAATACGAAAAAGATTAAAACACGTAAAATTTAAATAGAAACTAAGTTGCTGTCGAGATTCGAACTCGGAACATCTAATATATACTGGATTAACGCATTAACCAACTGAAATCTTTTGAAATGTCGCCATTTTCATTTTTTTCCCGATATTAGCAGCTATCTGTGAGCAAAGCTCCATCCGAACACAATTTCGCAAGTAGATGGTGTCGTGGATAAAACTACTTCATATTCCTCGAATGTTATTTATATTGTTTCAGTAATTAATATGACATTGAGTCGTAAAGCAATAAGTTAAATTTATTTTAAATTATTATTATTTTATTGTCATAGGATTTGAACCCACGACTCCTTGGTGAGAACCCGACGCTTGTCAACTAGGCTACTAACCGGTCGTTAACATAGTATGATATAATATACAATACGACGCGTTAATTAACCGTTCGTTTTTGTGAGAAGTTTTAAAGTTTCGTTTGGTTCAGTTTTGCACAATATTGAGTTTGGTTAGGTTCGACTTTGAAAGGTGAAGTTAGGTTAGGTTAGGTTTGGTTTAGGTTGGGTTATGTATGTATGTATCTGGATATATACCTTTTCTAAAAAACTTTGTTTTTGTTTTATTTGTTTTGCGGTTGGGTTCTGTAAGAATATCTTTGCAATGAATTTTAAAAGTCATGTTTTATAAAATATTATTATGCCTATTTGAAAATAGTTAAAATTGATCTAAGTGAATTTTCAAACGAAGAAAACACTTGTAGCCTGTCCTTACAATTTGAATAAAAGTTTATTTGTTTCAACCACTTTATTATTATAACTATATTGTCGCTGTAAATACAAAGGGGCTCAAGTGACACTTAGGTAAATAAGTTATATGCAGTTAGGATCAGTTTTTTTTTCAGCATCGAATGATATGACTCTCGTTTGATTCTAAAAACTTGTGTGTCCCTTCAACCATCTAAAATATATTTACCATTTGGGAGAAGGCTTGACTCAAGCAACCAAGTTTGGGATTTTTTTTAGCTTTATGACTCTTCTTTCTAACTTTTTTTTTTCAAAATCCACCCAGGTACTGAAGACTTATGAATTTTATTGTAAAACAAAAAAATAACTTTAAAGTGTCATGGTGTAAACTTCCCAAAATGGCGCTTCAGCCATTTTTCATCTCAGCGACAATATTGTCTTATTTGTATTAAAGTTTATATTACATTGTACTGAAGAAGGTTTGGCTCAAACCGAAACTAGTTGACACATGCACACGTATAATAATAAAGTTGTTTAAAAGAAAATATACTTTTATTTAAATGATCTAAGTAAGTTGATTTCCTCGTCATTTCTAGTCTACGTTATCTGTCTAGTAGCAGCCAGTCTCCGCTGGAGAAATGGTAACCTTGTTACGTGACCCACATTCCTCCCCCACCCTCTGTCTCCTCCCCACTCTCCCCTCTCTCCCCACACCTCCTCGCTCCACACTCTATCTCTACACTCCACCGTCTACACACATCCTACACCCACTGATGCAGTGAAACCATTGCGCCTTTTCTTAATGAATTACATTGAGAATTTTTTGTATTTTTTAGTTCCATGGGAGGGGAGTGCAAAACGATATCCGGAGTATTGATAAACCTCTGAAATCTTGGTAGTTTTTCGAATTTTTCGTTTTTTTTTAATTTTTTTTTAATGTTGTGGGTCACATGCAGAATTTGACGGCCTCCATGGTCGAGTGGTAAGACGCTCGACTAGGAATCCAAAGGTCGCGGGTTCAAACCCGGCGTGCGCCAATAACTTTTATTTAATTAATATGTGTCAAAACACATATTAATTCATATAAAATAACGTCAAGTTTATTTGCAGCACGTTCCAGAGTGGTAAATACTCTATGTGTCCCCCTGGTGAAAGACCACCATTCAGAATCGAAACGTTGCTTGAAATGGCTTTAGTCGTGTTTGGTGACACTTCCCCACTACCTTCAGCCTCACAACATACCGCAATCGGGGATGCCATAGTCCCACTGGCTCTAGACGGTTAAAGAGCTCTTGTGTCGTATTCACAAAAAAAGAAAAAGAATGACCATTTTTTTAAAAGATCACATGTTGTTCTACTTTTAAGAATAAAATAGCTGAAAAAGGAATTACTTAAGACAAAGGGCTCAATTATTCCTTATTTCTTATGTCAACATGCAAATGAATATAATCCGATATTTAATCATGATATTAATGTAAGAAATTCAATTGCAATTAAAATATACCTAATGCCGTAGTACTCGACGTTATGAGCCACTTGTATAATGATTTTTTTTCCGTTCAGGACTGGATTACCAAGGCTTTATTTATTTTAAATATTTAGCTATTAAAAGAGTAAAACTTTAATATCTTGGTTATCCTTAAAATGAGAAACTAAAAATGCAATATTGCAGTTCTTTGCGACACACCATATTACAGCGAGTTATTTATTAAATTGTATATGCCCAAGTCAGGTACATTTGACAGTGATACAAGTGTTAATTATTTGCTCGTACGAAAAGTAAGAATGAGTAGTAAACATAAGTATTACGTTCATTGTATTTGTTTGATTACATGTAATTAATATTGACATATCAAAATAACAATATATATATATTTATATATATATTTTGTTATTTTGGGTCGAGTGGTTCTCGTTGGTATATGAAAGCCAATAAGTTCAGAGCAATAATATACAGGAGGGAGCGCTTCTGTACTATCTGTAGTCAGTATTGATGATTTTTGCCGCACTCGGCTAGACCTGGGCGTGGCTAGGACTAGGGCTAGGATATTTATACATCTATTCATAGTACATGTCGACATAATGTTTTTGTTTATTCGTAAAACCACTTTTTCACAGTATTATTTTAAACAAAAATATAGCATATGACCTTAAAAACCGTTAAGTTATGTCCATTTATGTCGCATATCAAAACTTGTTTAATGAGTCCCCGCAGACGCGGGAGACGGAGAACATCCTTGCAATACATGAAAGCGGTGTGATATTTTGCGATTTTTTTGCTGTCTCTTTCTCTCTCATGTTGTACGACGTAAAAACCAGAAGTAAGTGATTTATGGTTGGGTAAAAATAATTAACTCTCTCTCCATATATTGTTACTCCAAGGCAATAAGGTTCAGTAAATTAGAGCTGTCTATAATTTCATTAACAGTTTTAAAAATAAAAGTCAAGTCGAAAATAATTCTTCAATCTGAATGTTTCAATAAGTTGAATTATTTCAGCGAGTAGTTATAGTTTATGTTTTCAATGGGTAGACAGAGTTTATAATTAATAAAACTAAGAAATTTAAATTTGTTTATAAATAATAATAATAATAATAATATTTGGACGATTTGTATAGCGCCGTTTTTGTGAAAAATCACCTCAAGGGCGCTGTACAGATCTTACTTTCTATCGTTACATATTAATTCCTAGTTTAAATAAGAAAATATACAGGAACATACTTACCTGGCAGGTCCCATCAGATAGACACAATTATGAACTTAAAATTATGATTATTAATTAATTATTATTATTAAAAAAAACTTATTTTTTCCGATTTAGGGCATGGGAGCGAAATTAAAAGAATTGACTTTCTGAATTTGTCATACAGTACAGGATTTGTTTAAAATTTGCATATCTAAAGGTGATTCGTCGAGAGACAGATTTTGTTGAGATTCTTTTAATGAATTTAAGGATATGAGAGTCTGAAAAGGTAAGTTTTCAGCTTGGACCGAAATTATAATATGGTTTAATATTTCTATATCCTATAAGCAAACAAATATTTTTAGAGTATTGAGGTGTAAAAGGTAAATGTAAATCTTTCCTTTAAATGAATGAGAATTAATCTAAAAATATATTATATTTCGACACTGCATTATTTGACCCTAGTTTTATCCATTTTTTATTATTTATTTGATTGTCTTTATTATTTCGTAGATGATGCAATTGGTGCCACACCTAATATGTCACACTACATCAGTAAATATAACAAGTAACAATAAAATATAAAAGGTATTAATTAATTAAAAAATAGTTATGAAAAGGGGAATAAAAACAAATTAAATGGTGCGTGCTGCAAAGTAGTCGATATGAGGTATTCCTTACAAATTTTCACGTAGAAAACAAATAATGTAGGTACATATTGCAAGGTTATTATGCTCGCCACCAAAAGATCGCGAGCGGTAATATTAGGAACTACCTAAGTACCTCCAAAACCGAGATGTAAAATACTAATAATTAAAAAGGTAGTATTTTGCTAATATCAAAAATAATACACTTTTTTTTTTTTATAGTGAATCCCGCATCAGAGTCCCAACTTCTAACCAGTATGCAACAGTGAGACTATGGCGTCCGCAATTGGGGTATGTCGTGAGGATGCAGGTAGTGGGGAGAGGAAGGAGGTAAGAAATATTAAGATTGCGAAGTACTGGCTATTCCGATCTGGTCACCAAACACGGCTAAAGCCACTTTAAGCTACGTTTGATTCTGAATTGTGCCCTTTCACCGAGGCTATATATAGAATATCTACCACTATAGAACGTGCCGCAAATATTATATATTATTTATATAAGATAATAAAATATGTTATGATAGATTTATTTAAATAAAATTTGTTTACTTTAATAAAAGAAAAAAATATTTGTTTACTCACCCACTGACCAAAAAATTCCCAAGCGACGCCAGTTTGCTAAATTACGTTTGGGTTCACAAACTTATATGTGCAAGAAGGGGCGGCGGTCATCTGTGGGAGAGTAGCAATAAGCTAATCTGTATTAGCAATGATACAAACTGCTTAAGTAATCAGTTTGCCATAACTCACCTCTAGATGACAATTATTTTGAAGCTTCAGTTTCATAGATGGCAGTAATGCATGCATGACATGTAGGTTTCTTTGAAGTATTAAAATGAGTATTAAAAATTCCGCTAGATGTCAGTATTTAAAAAATATTTATTACCAAAAGAATGTTTTCTGTGTGCTTTCATAGGTGGCAGTGATACATTAAAGCGTTTTATAATACCGCTAGATGTCGGTAGTTTTAGATTTGCTGAAATTTACGGATAAAAACGCCAGATGGAATGTGCAGCGTTGAGGAAATACTTTTTAATGTAGAAAGTACCACGCTGCCCGCCGCTACCTGTGAAATAGTGCACAGGTGAGCTAGTGAATGGAAGGTGAACGTATCGTGGGAAAAGAATGCGGCTAACCAAATGCTCCCTACAATCTAGTCCACTAAAAACAAGCCGGACGGTGAAAATATACCACTTCATCAAAAATAACGCACTTTATGTACGTACAATTGATCGAAGCATTGCGTGTTCAATCCCTTTTGTTTTAAATGGGCGAGATATTTTAGTTTTTGTTAGATAAACTTGAACACGTCCGATTCAGAGTTTACCGGAAATGCGAAAAGTGCAAATTCCTTACAGAATATCGTTGCTTAACAAAAGCTTATTTAGTACTAAGATATATTTTGAGATTTTAGTTTTATTTGAGAAATCCTGATTTATTAAATTTTAATTACAAATTATTTGTTAAAGTAAACACGCCAATTTAAGAGGAAAGACAAAAATAATGCATGGCTTACACACAATTATGTAGAGTAAAATAATTTAAAGCATGTACTAGAATTCCTATTAAATTATAATTATTAGATATTAAAAAGTTAGGTAATCTGACACCAGCTGACTGCAGCACAGAAGACAAAATCAAAACGTCAGAGCAATAATAAATCAAATCATTTGTGTGGATATAAATATCGCACTCTGAGTTGATAGGAACACAGTAATCATACAGATGCATTGCTTGCAAACAGCATGTTTCAAGCTTGCTATTCTGAAATTATTCTCACAGCAGAAAAGAAAATGCAAATGAAAATAATAAAAGTTTATTTTTAATATATCTAACAAAAAAAAACACAATTTATATTCGAATAACGTGTTTATTTAATGTCATCTTCTTCGCTAAGAATAATAAGAGAAAAATCTGTTTTTCAGTAACGTTTCGCTGTCGGAAGTGCATGCACCAATATACATCGATTTATTCCTAGAGCGCTGTGTCCTCTTAAATAGTACGAATGATTTTTTTAGTCTTGCGTATCGGTAAGTAAAAAACTTGTCGACCTTGCCAATTGCACCTTAATCCAAAGGAAAGGGATTTGCCTACTTTTGATGGTGGAACGCAGATGTTTAGTTTTATATGTTTTTCTATAATCATGGCAACATTTATGCTACTATAGCAATAGTGAAAAATTTGGCGTGGAGGGTAAGGTTTGCGTGGTGATGAAATTACTGTTGGTGTGTATCTTCAGGGTCGGTTCTCTGCAGGCGCAATTGGAGCAGTTCGCTCCAGGCGGCGAATCGCTAAGGCGCTGATCACAGTGCTCTATACCAGGGGTCTCCAAACTACGGCCCGAGGGCCACATCCGGCCCGCGGACAGATTTTTTCCGGCCCGCGGAGAGCTAGCATACTTGAAAACTCATTTTAGAGAACATATTTTTTAAAGCAAATTAAATTTAGTTTACTGAAGTATTCTAATTTTATGTTGAATAATTATTAATATGACATCTACATTGATATGGTCATGGGCTAACTACTCATAACATTGTTGTAGGTTTATTGTTATTGTTTCTGTGATAAGTAATAATATGGTTTTGGCCCTCGGAACTTACTGGAGTAATCAGTATGGCCCTAAGGCTGGAAAGTTTGGAGACCCCTGCTCTATACATATGATATAAAATGAAAAAAACATACCGTTCATGGACGGCAATTAAAACCTGGCCTGATGGCGCGGAATTAAAACTCGCGCCTCTTGTATTTTTATTATACTTGATACGAGTTGATACCAATCTTCTGTTCTAACAAAAAAATTACCCGCCCCAGGCGCCGTTTGACTCAGAGCCGAGTCTGGTGAAAGACCACCATTCAGAATCAAAACGTTGCTTAAAATGGCTTTAGCCGTTTTTGGTGAACAGAACTGAATGGCCAGGTACCAACTTTCCTCTTCCTCATTTCCTTCCCCTCCATACTACTTTCAGCTTCACAACATACCCCAATTGGAGATGTCATAGTCTTATTGGCTCCAGACGGTCGAGAGCAGTTGGGACTAGGGAGCGGTATTCACTGTAAAAAAAAATGGGGATGCCATAGTTTGCAACTCTTATCTGCAGTGAAATAAAAAAAGAAGAAAAAAAGCAGGCCCAAACACATTATTCATTTATTGAGGAAGATTTTCCTATTAGGAAATTATGCCAGGAGCACAGGCGTGTAAGAAGGTGACTTATAAAATTATTTTCTAGGGCGATTCTTAGCTCCCGGTATCCGGAGCGCAGAAGTCCGCGGAGTAAAATTTCGGGAAAATAACGTTTTAATTTGAACTAAATTCCGTAGCGGCGCTAATGTCACCATGAAAATAATAATGTTTCACGTAGTCAACAAGAACAAAATACCAGGAGCACAGAAAAGTGATCGGGTGTTTTTGTTTGGTTATGCCTATTACTCATTATCTAGTTTCTTTTGATATAGTCGCTGGAAAAGCAATTTGGATTTTTTTATGAGTTAAATATGCAGTTTTGATCAGTTTTTTTTTCTGTATCGAATGCTCTGACTCTCGTTAGATTCGCAAGACTTGTGGCCCTTAAGCCATCTGAAATATATTTACCATTTGAAAAGAAGGCTTGACTCAAGGCGACACAAGTTTGAACCATTTCACTATATGTTAATGTGAAGGTAAATTTTATCATAAAAATATCGTAGGTTTATCCAGGTCCGGCCCTGACCCAAACGGTGCCTTAAAAAAAGGCGCCGTTTGACCCAGGGTCGAGCCTGGTGGAAGACCACCATTCAGAATCGAAACGTTGCTTGAAACGACTTTAGCCGTTTTTGGTGACCAGATTTGAATAGCCAGGTACTTCCCAACCTTCCTCTATCTCGTCTCCTTCCCCTCTTCAACTACCCTCAGCCTCACAACATACCCCAATTGAGGAAGTCGCAGTCCCACTGGCTCCGGGCAGTTAAAACTCTTGTGCGGTAGCAAAATAATAAAAAAAAACAGTCTCCAACATATTAAGGAAGGTGCTAGCTACTAGGAAATTATACCAGGAGCACAGGCGTGTGAGAAGGTGACTCATCAAAATTATTATTCGAATAAGTTTACATTTTATCATTTTGCGAATTCAGTCAACTTCAGGCGTTTCTTAGCTCCCGGTATCCGGAGCCCAGAAGTCGGCGGAGTAAAATATCGGGAAAATAGCTTTTTAATTCAAATTAAAATCCGCAGCGGCGCTAATGTCACTACAAAAATAATGATGTTTCACGTAGTCAACAAGAACAAAATGCCAGGAGCACAGAAAAGTGATCGGGTATTTTTGTTTGGTCATTTTTGGTACATTTCTCATTAGCAATTTGCTTTTTAATGTCATATAGTTATAGCTGGAAAGGTGATAGGGCTTACGCGATACTTGTTTTGATCAGTTTTTTTTTTCTGCATCGAATGCTCTGTCTCTCGTTTGATTTTGAAAACCTTTGTGGCCCTTCAGTCATCTAATCATTTAGCTTTTTGTCCCTTCAGGTAGTTACTAATTTACCATTTGTTAATTTGAAAATAAATCTTATCATAAAAATATCAAAATATCATCATCGTATTTTGAAAATAGCAGAAAAAAAAAACTATCGAAAGTAATGGATTTTTTTACAAATTGAGTGATCTTCATTGACATTCATTTAAAAATAGAGCCCACATGACCTACAGCAGGCCAAATAGGTTATTTTTGTAGTTATGTATTGTTACTATCAAAAAACTTAATTGAAATTGAATTTTTATTTTTCCATTACATATGGTTATAACCTTAGAGTACATAGAAGCCTACCTATCCAAGGCAGTGTAGTCAGTTTTGTAAGAATTTCGCCTGACTTCTCTGAACAGGCGTGGCTAGGGATTTCATAGACACACTTTTTTTACAAACAAACAAATATACGACATAACCTCAAAAAGCGTTCGCATAACAAAACGATATCAAAAATACTTTAAAATATATAATATATTCAATATTATATATTTATTGAATATTAATATTAAATATATAATATAATATATTCAAAATATCTTACAAAATGAATTGCAAAACGTTTGCTTATATAATAATGGAAGTTTGTAGTTAATATAATGTATTTATATACTCGATAATTCTAACTTGTTGTCAAAAATATTTTAAACTGTTTAAAAACCTGCAAAAAGTGATGGATTTAACTCATTTTGGATTTTTTATGCATGCATTAATAGCGTATGTTGACATAATGTTTTGTTTATTTGTGTAACCACTTTTTCGCTATCAAAATAAATATGGGACATAACCTCAAAAACCGGTAAATTATGTCGTGGGCGGACTCCCCGATCACGTGGGTCACAGAAAACATTCTAACAATACCTAAAAGCGGTGTGATGTTTTGAAAAAAAAATGTTGTCTCTTTCTTTCTCATGGTGTACGACGTAAAAACCCGGAGAAAGTGATTTATCGCAAGTTTGTATGGGTTGGGTAAAACAAATTAGCTCTCTCTCTCCATAGATATTCTTACTTCAAGGATATAACCAAATATCAAAGTCCTGCACAGATAACCTTGTAGCTAACCTGTGTGCATTTTATCCATAGGAAAAGCGAGCCTGCGAAATGACGGCCTCCGTGGTCGAAAGGTTTCCCGTAAAGTGGCTTTCGAATCGGTAAAACCGATACCGGTAAGACCAGTACCGATTCGATCACCGTCCATGGATAGTATTTTTAAATTTTTTTATTGAATATATTATATAGGCGTTGAGCGCGTAAAGAGGTACTTTAATTGGTTACTATCAGCCCCTTGCCAATTCGCCACCTCACAGAATGCTCTAATTGCGCCTGCATAGGACCGGACATAGTCCAACTGCTCCCAACCGTTTGGGATCAGTGAGACTATGGCATCCCCAATTGGAGTATGTTGCGAGACTGAAGGTAGTGGGGTGGGGAATTATGTGGGGAAGAGGAAGGTCGGGAAGTACCTGGCTATTCAGATCTGGTCACCAAACACGGCTAAAGCCATTTCTATTCTAAAAGGGTGGTTTTTCCCCAGGACGATACTTAGAGTATATAACTCAGAAACGTGCCGCAAATTATTATTTTATGTTAATCAAATCTGAGATTTGAACCCGCGACCTCTGGATTCGTAGTCGAAGACCGTAACCGCTCGATCACGGAGGCTGTCGATGTAAGCGATACATGCTCACCTGTGTAGAATAGCTGAATTAGCAATGAGGCTGGCTAAAATTAGCTGCCCATACAAATATTGCAGCGCGGGTAGACCCGAGTTATTACGGCAGAGACGAACGAGAAATGTTATGTACGAGGCCTGTTCAAAAGAAAAGATGAATTTTGAATTTTCGCGGGCTGTGTACATTCGATTATCGTTTTTTTTTATGTTGGTACACGTATGTTTATCATATGTTAGCATTATCAGCCATTTTGGATTAGTGATTTGTTTTTGACAACTGGAAAGGTTAGTGACGTTTTTGTGTGGTCTTCGATTTTTTACTTTTGAAAAAATGGATCAAGGAATAAAATCCATGATTTATTTTTCCACAACTCCAGGACGCTCATCGTCATTACATCAGCAGCGGTAAGAAACAGACCAAACGATGAATAGCCAATGACGTTACATATATAGACACGTTATAGCCTAAGAATATTAACACAAAATGTGGCAAGCAAAACACACACGTTGCCAGTAAATTCATCATTCAAATATCGGTCATGTATGACAAAGATAGACATTCATAGAATATATGTGTATGAACGAAACAGATCCGAAGTTCGGACCGCGTCCCATACTTGCTTGAAACGACCTCAAGCGACGCGTGACCGTTTAGTACTAAATCGGCTTAAACACCGATCACACCAACTAGCGTGATTATTGCTTGCCACTGTGAGAGCGCTACAACGTGTCTGTATATATGTAACGTCATTGTGAATAGCCACATAACATGGTAACGAAAATGTGAATTATTAAATCCGCCTCTGGTTTGAATAAGTGCAATGCAAGCAGACTACACATTCCGGTGAATATACAACAAGCGGCGATACAATGTTCGCTAACTAACCGCCATATGCACAGGCAGAGGGAATCCATTATATCAACATGACACAGTGTTATCTATTCCTACCGCCGCCCTCCGGGTCCAGTAAAGGCTTTGACCAATCAGTGAAACAAAAGCGAAGGCTTTGACCAATCAGTGAAAAAAGTTGTGAAATATGTCACAAGAGGGAGGCTTTGTTTTAAGGGAATGTGTTGCCCATGTTTATTAACTTAAAAAATAGCTTCATTAATACTACCTTAAAAAACCTCCAGTCAACAAATCTTTGAATGGAGTATTACCAGAGTGGGAGGTACTCTAATTATAGCCCCGATTGAACACCACCATTCAGAATCGAACGTTGCTTAAAATGGCTTTAGCCGTGTTTAGTGACCAGATCTGAATAGCCAGGTACTTCCCGACCTTCCTTTTCCCCATCTCCCTCCCCTTCCCACTACCTTTAGCCTTACAACATACCCCAATTGGACGTAGTTAAGCAGCAAGCGTCAAGCCCATAATTTGCCAAAATCGAGTTTTACATGTTTTCCTATAGATAAATACGAGATTTCTATCTGCTGAAAACACCCAAGCTCCAAATGCAATAGATTTTTGGTCATTCAATTTTTTACTAACGCACATTAGAGATATTTGAAAAAACATTTAAATAAAGGTTAACTTGGGAAAACTATTTATATTTCATAAACACATTGATAGATTTATAAATGACCTATTTATAATAATTTTCATTAAGAAAAAAACACAGATAATTACTTTACAAATGCCGATTACGCATATTAATGCTTTTGTATCATCATATTTTCAAACGCCTTTTTCTCGATTTCATCTTTTTGGGGTTGGATGCTTTCCGCATAACTAGGTCCAATCGGGGATGCCATCATCCCACTGGCTCCAGACGGTTGGGAGCAGGTTTGACTCTTGTGCGGTATTTAATATGAAAAAAAAACATACGAATTTCAACACTCAATCTAATAATAATAATGACATTACATTTATAGAGCGCAGTTTTGTGATATTTCACCTCGGGTGTTAGTCTAACAAAAATACATATTGCTATAGGGTCAGCACCCAAAAATATACACATTTTAGTTTTCTAATAGAATAATACTGTTTATGATTTATCTGTTGATTCTATACTGATAGATAAAAAGATGTCTAAGGTTTGCAGTAAACACAATTCTTAAACAAGAATCTTGTAATTTATTTATGAAATGTCATAATAAGGTGTGTAAACATTATTTATATATGTAAAAACAATTTGATTTTGCGTTATATAAGTTTTGCATTGTATTTATTTTTTACGTATTCTTTGACTTTAAAACGATAATGCTGAAATATTCTTACGAAAAGTTCCTCAAGCTTCCGTATTCACGATCGTAATCAGACTGAAATCTTATGGTTAATTCCAGTAATAAATCAGAATGTCGCTTAGCAAGAATCCAAGTTTAGCTCGGGTTTAACCCCCAGTGAATTACTTCTCGAAATAGGGCGCTATCTGCCGGCGTATCTATTGTTTGGGCCATGGTTTCCATGGGAATATGGCGTGCTGCTCGGAATATAGGCCAAGAAATCCCATGTCCATAAAATAGGCCGCATGTCGAAACTGCCAAAGTTCCGATCGATAAGTTTTACTTGGTAATTGTTTTGTTTTGTACCTTTTGTGAAGGTTATTTTTTCATGTTTCGAGGTTGGTTCGATGAATTTTATTAATCGTGATTAATTTTTCCTGTGAAATTTTATCATTTTGTTGAATGGGGCGTGATTACTGATTAAATTAATAATTACGATGTTGTTTATGTATTTTTCTGGGGGAATTATATTTCCGTGAAGTTACACTGATTAAAAGATGTAAATATCATAAAATTTAAGACTTTCAGAGTCAAATTAGTGTGTTCCATAAAAAATAATGATGTCCATTGAAAAACAATACGCATTTATCTTAAAATTATCTTTTGACGCTTCAATATGAGTAATTATTCATACAAAATCAATCATATTTAAACAATATGAAATAATTATAAGCCGATATGAACATATCGACCCCCCTTACGTAAACTATCGGTTTTTTTTTAATTCGATTATTCAGGGTAGCAATTTAAAGATTCCTTCGATCACTGTAAATCCAAATATTAACCAATTGAAATACAATATTTGAAAAAAAAAAAATGCATTTGGGAGAGGAAGGTAGGGTCAGGTCACCAAACATGGCTAAATATATTTCAAGCAACGTTTCGATTCTGAATGATGGTCTGGTGAAAAGGGCAACACTGAGAGTATCTTCTACTCTGGTAAAAAAATGGGAAAAACGATACAAAATAAAAAGTGAGAAAAAAGGATAGTTAAAAAAAAAGAAAATTGAGGAAAATAGTAAAAAAAAGAAAATGAGTAAAATAAGAGAAAAAAAGAGTAAAAAGAGAAAAAAGGGAATTGATCAAAAAGAATAAAAAGCACATTTAAACAATGATAAAACATAAATTCATCTTCACTTCACCAGAAACATTGAAAGGAAGAAAAACAAATTTCGGTGGTCCCTTCGTTTACTATGCCTACTCCGTTCTTCTACTTCAATACCGACGATACCTTTTATGATTATTTAATTTTTCGTCTTATTGCGTCATTTATGGTCATGCCAAATCAAATCATAATAAATTCCATAATCATAAGATGCCAATTTAATATGATTATTTAATCTTAGTTGTAGATACAATAGATACTCGCATGGATATTTATCAGACTATTTGTTCCCTTGGGTATTAATTAGGCAATCAAATAAAAATGGGCCTATTGTTTTACATTACTTGTGAGTCACAGATTACAGCCAACACTTTGTGATCTAATATTGTAAATGAGATACGGTAACATTGTTTTCATTGTTGTTTACACAGTTTACAGTACTCGTATATGCCTACCAGGTAGTTGAAAATGTGTGCAAGCATAAATATATAAGCACTACAAAAAGGTTTTCGTCGAACATTTAAAGTTTATAGTTTTTTTAAGGGATTAAATATTAAAAAAAGGTTTTTATTGTACCTACAAGAGGTTGCGGAAGGTACATTTAGCAATAATTCCTGAGGTTCTTTGGAGTAAAAAATGTAGACGGTATTTTGATTTTAATATATCGTCACTGGAAAAGCAAAAGGGCTTGCGACACTCTTTGGTCATCAAAAAAAGGTGCTAGCTACTAAGAAATTATATCAGGAGCACAGGGGTGTGAGAAGGTGACTCATCAAAATTTTTATTCGAATATTTGTCGGTTTACTAAATTTTCTAGATTTTATATTGTTAATTCAGTCAAGTTTGGGCGTTTCTTAGCTCCCGGTATCCGGAGCGCAGAAATCGGCGAAATAAAATATTGGGAAAATAGCGTTTTAATTTGAACCGTAGCGGCGCTAATGTCACAATAAAAATAATGATGTTTCACGTAGTCAACAAGAAAAAAATACCAGGAGCACAGAAAGGTGATCGGGTGTTTTTGTTTGGTTATTTTTCACTGCTGATTATAAAGTTGCTTTTAAATATCATATTTTAGTCGCTGGAAGGGCTTAAGCGACACTTTGGTCAAAAACGAGTTAAATATGCAGTTTTGATCAGTTTTTTTCTGCGTCGAATGCATGCGAATGACTCTCGTTTGATTCTGAAGGCTTTTGTGGCCCTTCAGCTATCTAAAATATATTTACCATTTGGAAGAAGACTTGACTCAAGGCGACACAAGTTTGGGACTTTTTTTAGCATTTTGTCACTTTAGGTAACTGAGTGAGAACATCGAGATACTCGAGGTATTTTTTTTTTCAAAATCCAACTAGGTGCTGAAGACTTGTGAATTTCATTCTAAAACAACAACAAAAACTTTGAAGTGCACACATATATTCCTGTACATGACCTAGTTAACTCTAAACGTCAAAATGCTGGAAAATTTCAAATAATCTTATTTCTACATTTTAATAAGAGTTAGTAAATATTTATTTTCAATAAATCTTCTGAAACCCGTTGATTAATTTAATTATATCCATGCCCTTTAATATCTTCTAATTTCCATCAAAATTGCGATGCAAAGTACATATTTCACACACACACACACACTCTTATGGCGTTCTACTAACTAACTAAGGTTGAGAAGTCAGAGAAAATGGACTGCCACACAAGTCTGTCTTGACACACGCTTCTTGTTTCATTCAAATCAAACATTGTCTTATTTCATTATAATAATATAATAATAATAATAATAAAATTTTATTCCAGAAGGTATGCAGGAGTAGTGCAGTGCAATACCTTCCATAATTGCTAATAATAAATAGTTACAATAATAATAAAATACAAGTTGTGATACACACGATAATAATAATTAAAAATATATATATTTAAAAAAAAACCTAAATTCGTAAGAAAAAATAAATAAAATAGTGAATATCGTTTTAATCGAGCGTGCTTCAGGGTGGTCTCCGCATCATCTGCATCCATCGCTCGTTGAGAGGAGAGCTGAGCCATTCAGATGCAGCCACGACAATGATGTTATTATACTTATCTGTTATTTTGACTCCTTGGCCATGATTCAGTTAAACAATTTTACACCACTCTATGTCATCTTTGGGAAAGCTGTGTGAAGGGTATTTTTGAGGAAAGGAAGGAGTGAACCTGTGTCTCGAAGAGACCCATGCTGTAGGAGGGAGGAAACACAGAGGCCGGCAAATCATTCCCAGCCGAGCTGTTGAACACAAGAACGAGTCGTAGAAGCGATTGATTCTCATGCGATAAATGTCAACCGTGTACAAATGTTGGGCGCGCGTTTGGAGTGGATCAATGACGCAAGCCTCTCAAAGCATCTTCCATGAAAATACCGGAAGAACAAAAACAGCATTCTCACCTGACGTCTGCGCTAAAATTATTGTAATCAGTTTGTTGTGATGGGGAAATCAATCAAACGGACCGCCCGTTTCTACACAGAGTCGAGGGTTCTTCACTTCACCATGTCTTCCGAGGATGTTTTTGAAAGAAAATAATATCCATCAACCATTGAGACAACATCTATGCATAGATATGCATATATATTTTTTAAATAAACTTCCCTTCTAAACGAATATCATCATTCTAAATTCTAAGTGCGCTTATTTTACAGAATATTTTGTAGGGATTTTTGATATAGGTAGTTGGTGAATCTTTTCTTTTATATATGGCTCCTGGTAAGTGTGCGGGTAACTATTAAGCTATTCTTCTAAGGCAGTCGACTCTTAGATCAGCAACGTCATCGGCTATCGGAAGGCTGATAGAACCCAAACGCAATCCAAATACTAAGTTTGGAGATCGCGCTGCAGGAGTATCGGGGCCGAAGGCTTCAGATAAACTCCCTCCGGAACTAAGATGTATAACGAGCCCAACAGAATTTCGGTCCAAACTGAAAACTTACCTTTTCAGACTCTCATATCCATAAATTCATTAAAAGAATCTCAACATAATCGTCTCTCGACGAATCACCTTTAGGTATACAAATTTTAACCAAATCCAGTACTGTACGATAAATTCAGAAAGTTCATTTTTAATTTCACTCCCATGCCCTAAATCGGAATTTAAAAAAAAATATATATTATTTAAATATAATTTTAAGTTAATAAGTGTGACTATCTTATGGGACCTGCCAGGTAAGTATGTCCTTGTATATTTTCTTATTTAAACTAGGAATTAATATGTAATAATAGAAAATATGATCTGTACAGCACCCTTCAGTTGATTTTTCACAAAAACGGCGCTATACAAATCATCCAAATATTATTATTATTATTAGTTCGTGATGGGAAGTGAACACGCAGCAGTGTTGAGTTCCTCCGCCGGAAATCCGGCGCTGCAGTCAAGGGCCTACCTTAATAAGTCGGAAGTGATATAAATACTTTTCCTGTACCTAGTTAATGGAAATTATTCGAGGTTTAAACCTGAATTAAGTAGGTGTATTAAGTTAGCGTGGATTGTATGAGGCTTTGCATTAAGTTTGCGCATTGCGAGTGTACCTGTTCAATGGTGGTGAACTAAAATTACAACTGGCTAATTATATACAAAAGATCTGGATACGAATCCCCAACAAATACTGTTTTAAAAATAATACCATAATATTAGGTTAATAACCGGCTAGTCTTTGTCTTTCTATACTTTTTAAGGCGGTCCAATAACAGAATCAACTAAAATGAAATCATGCGCTTCTTACACTGGTGGCGATAAGATTGAATTTGCCACTTAACGCCGGCCGGCTGTTTCGATTTATGTAAAAAAAAAATTTCCAAAAACATGTTTCATTTTATTTCATTTTATGAAGCTCGGGCACAAATATTAAAATGTTAATTGTTCACTCGATTTTGGCAGATTCTGTGTTGAACGCTTTCTGCATTACTACTCCCAATCAAACTAACAATCGATACTCGGTACCTATTTTGAGTTGGTCAGGTACATAAGTTTAAAATGTTATAATCTTTCCACTAACTGCACCCTCTACTAACTAAACCACGGGTAGTTTACTACGGAATGAATTATTCCAACAGAATTGTATATTTCGTTTGTTGGAGAGTCAGTGGAGTTATATTTAGCTTATAGCATAAAATATTCAGCAATATGGATTCATGTTTGTGAAACTTTGCGAGCGTTTTCCCTACCCGGTCTGGGTCAATAGAATATTCGAGCCATATGCAGGCCCGGCCCTGAGCCAAACGGTGCCTGGCGCAATTTTTTTTTTTGCTCCACTTGTCAAAAAAAAAGTCCAAAAACCAGAAGTATCGAAAAACTTTTGTTGACGTCTAATAAAATAACTTCTTGTATTGTATTCGTTATTTTCCGCATGGACCCATGAGTACTATACACAAAAAGTATAATTCTCGTAGAAATGTTATCAATGTTAACCACTTGTATTTAGCAGGTTTCCCCTCTAAAAATCCTAATATATAAAAAAATAGCAAAACACAATAAAAACGATAACCTGCAAGCATCTAGAAATTTCTATTGTATGCAAAAACAAACTGTACAATGCTTCGAATAAATTTCAAATTCGTGTGCCCTGTGCTTTTTTTTTAAAGACAAACATTCCCGGGTAACGAGTAACCTGAACATATTTGAAAAACTCCTACTACCATCATAATACGCGGAAAATCTTGCTTGTGCAATGATGGAAGACTTAGCCAGCGGACGAATTGAACCGACGACGCCCGGGTGGGAATCCAACGCGTTTGTTCACTCAGCTACTGATCGGTCTTAAGTCAAAATGACTGACATTGCTGGAAAAATGCGACAGCACAATAAAATCATATAGTACCATAAATTAATATGGCACTGTCTCATTAAACTAAATTTGCGTCAATTGCTCTCTCATTTGCTCCTGCACAATTTTGCCTCTTTTTAACACACAGTACCAAGTACGAGTATAAGACGAGAGGCGCGTATTTTTGAGTCTATCTCATCGTGAACATCTGAGACTTACATTGAGGTGAGGTGACTTAGGGTTTTGTTTTATTCCTGACAGAGCCGGCTTTACAATTACATTAAAAAATACCTTCGGGTAGTTTTATTACCTTCTGAGAGATAAAGAGACCTTCTATTCTTAAATAAATTAAATAATTTAGATACGTTACTGAGACAACGCGCGTGAATGCACTAAACCGAGTCCGCGAGATATATCTGCGTTTATTGCGTTTATTATCAAACAAACATTCGTTCGACAGACAAACTGTCACCAGCTGTCACAAACGCGTCGCCGTAGGCTCCTTTCTGAGAAAAAAAATGCATTAAAAAGTGTATAAATCATTTGGGAGCATAAAACAGGAGCATATATCTCATGGCGTATCTTTCTATTCATAATTACCCACAAATCTGATTATATTAATCACTTCTTATTTTAATAAATACAAATATTCACAAGACAACAATCTACTCGAAAACGGTGTGAGATAGCGAATGCAGAAATACATAAGTGTGTGGAAGACAACCACGGCTAGTGGCGCGATACCCGATTATAACAGTAGCGCGGGATGTTCATATAGCTATCTCATCCGTACACACATATTCTTTGAATGGATATCCTTTTCATAAGCGGGTGAAACGGAAAACAAAACGGTACTAGTTGTGCTAATTTTTTCGTAAGATTTGTATGAATACGACGTGTCTTGTATTTTATGTCTATGCTGCTGTCCTTTGTTTTTTCCATCTACCACTTTAAAATACTTGAATTATCATCTATGTTTCTTTGAATCATCCCCAGTTGTCTCACTTCTTTACCCCAATTCACACTTATTGTTACTTATGTAATGACGTTACAAATATAACGTCGATAAAATTATTTTATTTACGGTATTCAACCAATACAGCAATGGTGTACAGGATTGGAAGCACTCGAACGTATCACGCTGGATTACTCCATCGTTACGCGATCATTCATTGCACAATTTACGAACATCGCGTGCCTTCCGTTACCTAATCAAATAACCAATAACAACCAAATATTGATCGATGGAATAAATTCGAATGCGATGGCCAAAGTCTTTTCCTTGTTAGTATTGTGCAAGGCCCACTGGCTATGCTTTGACGGGTGTAGACAATGAGTACCACGTAAATTAATTATTATTGTAAATAAAAAGCTAGTAATAATTTATTAAAAAATCATAATTATTACATCAAACAACTTAAACAGTCCTTGATAATTGTTATTATTTTTTTTCTATTTTTTTTCTTATTCTACAAACCTTGTGTTATCATTATGTACTATAACTAATTTTACACAAATTAGTATTTTTCTCTGCTGTATTGAACAATCTAAACAATATTTTATTATTTGAGCGAAATTCCCTCACTAAACACAAGAACCTTGTTCTTTATGGTGTGGAACAGTTTATATGTTTATTTTGTAATACACCATGCAAAAATTTGTAACAATTATCTTCTTTTTTTACTATTAAAAAGAAAAGACAAACATTCCCGGGTTACAAATAACCTGACAATATTTGAAAAACTCCTACTGCCATCATTATAAGCGGAAGATGTTGATAGTGTAATGATGGAGGATTTAGCTAGCAGAGGAATTGAACCCACGACGCCCGGGTGCGAATCCGAAGCGTTTGTCCACTCACCTACTAACCGTTCTAAAATCTTTTATTAAATAATAAAAGATAAAAAAAGAAGTTCAACTTGTAAATACACGTAATTTGAAATTGGTCTGTATAATATTTGTCATTTCTCATATTTCCAAGAGTTTTTAATTTTTTGACTGAATGTTGTACATAGCTTACCCCAATTTTAATAATTCATCTTCTTCCCCTTATCCTATTCGTGTCGGAGACTCATCGTTTCGAAAAGGTGTCTCTGTCCTGGGCCCCTGGCACGAAACATCGATATAGATTTTATCGATACTGTCGGTAATTTGAAATCGTCCGACCGCAGATCTCCAACGTATACTCGTAAAGGACATACTCCTGTGTAAAAAAATAATAATAATGGTTATTAAATAATATCCGACGATTAATATAATGTCCTGAAATTCAACTGCCTTCGAGGGCCCCCTCCGAGAGGTGGCTGACACTTTGATGTGATTCAATCAAAGCATGATCAGGTATCGCCGTAAAATATTTTAAATCTGCGAAGGCAGCCCTTCCCTACCCAGTGTAGATGAAATTTTGGTCTCCGGTGACATTTAACAAATAAAAAAACTCTGTCACAGGTCGTCACTGGTCACTCGGTCGAGTAACCAAAAACTCCCCACACAAGAGCCTTACTGTCAAACAAAAAATGACACCTGATATAAAATACCTTCTACATTTTTTACTACAATAAGCTCAAGAATCACTGTTAGTCCAGTACGTCCTGCAACACCTGTATGCGTTTTATTTTATTCATTCGATGCTCAAATCAAATCCAATCCAAGGTATATTTGACAGGAATCGAACCCGAAACCTTCGTCCTCAAATTCAGGTATGCTTTTCACAAGAATGGTAGGTATGTACGAGAGTTGAGAGAGAGAGTTGTGAAGTTAAAAAAAACTTAAACCATATATAGTGATCATTTTTTTTAAATAGTGAACACCGCACGAGAGTCTCAACTGCTCCCAACCGTCAAGAAAATAGGTTCTCAACGTGGGCGATAACGCCCCCTTGTGGGCGTTTTTGACTCTCAAGGGGGCAGTAGAAGCACCAGAGAAAATTAGGGGGCGTTGGAAAAAAAATAGGGGGCGTTAAAAATAGCCGGTCACCGGAACTACTTTTCAAAAAAACACCAGAAACCGGTTCCTCGGCGGTCACCGGTAACTGGAACCGCGAACGCGACATATGGTAAGTTAAAAAAAAAAAATGGGGGGGGGGCTCTAGAAAAAAAATAGAGTGGTTAAGACGCTCGAATACAAATCCAATGGTTGCGGGTTCAAATCCGGGCGAGCACAAATACATTTTATTTAACTTAATAATTGTTATTTCACATTTGATTCATATAAAGTATATTTGTGGCACGTTCCAGAGGGGTAGATACTCCAAGTATCACCCTGGTGAAAGGCCAACATTCAGAATCGAAACGTTGCTTGAAATGGCTTTAATCGTGTTTGGTGATCAGATCTGAATAACCACGTACTTCCCAACTTTCCTCTTCCCCTCACCGCCACCGTCAGCCTCACAACATGCCCCAATTGGGGATGCAATAGTCTGACTGGCTCTAGACGATTGGGAACAGTTGGGAACAGATTGGGAAATGTTTTTCACGCGGCGATTAATCGAGCCATGTACAACAGACATTTTCCGATATTAATACCAATTAATCACATCAGATGAACGCTCACAAAAATATCATATTAAACAATTTATAATAAAAAACATTATATTTTAATTAAACATTTCATTTATTCATTTTAACCATTTACATTAGGCCAGAACCTACCCTAATATCTACATATCTTCTGCACAATAACATAGGATAACCACTTTTTAACTATAAATACATACATTTATATAGGTATATATATATTACACAAATTATTAAATGACTTATTATAACATATCTAAAACTTAATATACAACAATAAAATAAAGTTCCCTAGATAACATAACTGCTAATAAACAATACAGGAGTAGATAAAACATAATTGTGCGGGTAATATTATAATGGTTTGATATTAATATATTGTACGTACGAGAATAATTTCTAGCTAAAGTCAAACTTACACGAAGAAAACGATGTACACCTCCGAGTCAGAACGATAAGTTGCTGAGGCGCCGTATTTGTCTATCTACCTACTAATTACAGTACTCGACTGCTTTAGCGCCCCTTCATACTTCCTGCACTTATATTATATTAAATGAAAAAAATCATGCTAACATATTTTGGTGGCGCCACTTGCGAGCGCCTCAGCGCCTCTCGTATACCTTTGCGCTGATAAAATACCAACAATTAGACAGCGACAGACTGAGAGTCCTTCTCCTTTTCTAACTTTTTTTTCTTTCAAAAATTTATGTGACACATTTTGACTTTCTTGTGTTTTATTTAAAAGCCTTGTTAGGCGCCCTTGATGTGATATTTAACAAAAATGGCGCTATATAAATTAGCCAACTTCCGATAATAAAGCTTTTTAAATGTAAACACATTACAACTTGACACTTCTTTGATAAAAATAAGAAATAAAATGAGCGTAAAATATTGGCATGATGTAGATTTTTTTCAAAGAAATATATTATGGTTTATTCTTAAATTAAAATACATTTTTCATTAACTTTATTATCACAAAATAATAAATATTATACAACGAACAAAATTACTTCACACCATAATCTTTAAAAAAATAAATATTGTTTCATATTTTTCATGCAATCCTTAAACTTTTTTTTATAAAACCCCAAAAAATATGAAATTCTTTTTAAATATAGTATCTACCCTTCAAATAGGCTGGTATAGGTTCACCAATTAAATCGTGTGTATTTGTGCATATTATGTATATCCTTCTGACAGTTACGTCATTGCCAAACGTCACTGAGAAACAGCATGTTGTCTTGCTTACAGCTATTATTGTTATTAGCGAGAAAGGAACAACAAGTGTAGGTACACTTTGATGGAAGTTTGAATATTCGTTTTCAATAGAATTTTCTTTTCTGAAGTCGAATAACAAGTTTTAAACGTGGTGTATGCAAGCAATGCATTTGTTTGAGTAATGTTTTTGTGTCAACTCTGGTTGCAATACCTAAATACACTTCCTAAAATCAAATACGGAAAACAGTACAAACTAAATTCTGATTATACTAACAATGGTTTTTTGTGGCATTTTTTTTTGTTTTTATACAAATCATTTTGAATATCTGAGTTAATTAAATAACAGAGAAATTGTCTATACACAATCTTCTAAACGTTGAACAGGTATACCGTGGAGTTACTGCCGAAAGTGTGTAATTTACAAAAACTTGTTTTGGAGTAAACTCAATTAAAAAAGTTGACCTTCATTGTCAATTGTTTATGGGAATTTTTGTAACTGTTTTTATCCAGTAGAGTTCACTCTTACCTTGACAACTGCCGTGGTCGAGTTGTAAGACGCTCGACTACGAATCCGGAGGTCGCGGGTTCAAACCCGGCGTGCGCAAATACATAATTTGATTAATATGTATCAAAACACATTTAGTTAATATGAAATAATATACATATACTATATTTGCGGCACGTTCCAGAGTGGTAGATGCTCTAAGTATCGCCCTGGTGAAAGACCACCATTCAGAATTGAAACGTCGCTTGAAATGGCTTTAGCCGTGTTGGTGACCAGATCTGAATAAGCAGGTACTCTTCCCGACCTTCCTCTTCCCCATCTCCTTCCCTACCTCATTGCCTTCAGCCTCACAACACACCCCAGTTGGGGATGCCATAGTCTCACCGGCTCTAGACGGTTGGGAGCAGTTGGGACCTCAGAGGAATAATATACCAGGAGGGAGCGCTAGTGTAGTCAGGATTGGTGATTTGACTGGGCGTGGCTAGGGCTCGGGTATTTATACATCCATTCATAGCACATGTCGACATAATATTTTTGTTTATTTTTATAACCCCATTTTTTTACGGAATTGTTTTAAACAAAAATATAGGATATAACCTAAAAAACCGTTGAGTTCTGTCCTGTTATGTCGCATAACAAAACGTAGTGGGCGGAGTCGCCGGAGACGCGGGAGACGGATAACATGCTTACATACCTAAAAGCGGTGCTATGTTGTGTGAGATCTTGTTTTATCTCTTTCTCTCTCACGGTTTACGACGTAAAAACCAGGAGAAAGTGATTTATCGTAAATTTGTACAGGTTGGGAAAAAATATTTAGCTCTCTCCATATATATTCTTGCTCCGAGGTTGGGACTCTTATGCGGGTATTTAACTATAAAAAAAGTCTAGCTTATTTAGTAAGGGCTTTTACTATATTCTTCTTGTCTAATAATTATTAAAAAATGAAGTTACAAAGTTTTAAAAACCTATTTAACAACATAAAATAGGACCCAACCTTATTTCAGACATAGAATTCAATACACAAACAATACAGTCATCGCTAACTCTAAATGCTTAAAATGTGTGGTTACTTTACTAGAACTTTTAGCAATAACCCCCCGATATTAAATATTTGGTTTTCAATGTATCTAATTGAATATCCATTTGTACGATAAGTTTGAATTTAGCATTGCGTACAGAATATAATGTATGATAATTTGTTGAAAACACGATTAATTAACACTAGTACGGACTCGTAAAGTTTTAAAAAAGACGTCAATGCTCCCAAGGACATTATTGTGAAAATTATAATCTGTTGTTAATTATGTGCAGTTGGTAATAATCCAAAATGAGGAAATAACAAATTAAAAATTGTAAATAACGAATAAATATTATTATTGAACCGTTAAAAAATAATGACTCCCGCGGTAGGAGTACAATTTTAAAATTCGATAAAAATGTATATCGTCGCTGGAAAGGTCAAAAGGCTTAAGCGACACTTTGGTCAAAAATGAGTTAAATATGCAGTTTTGATCAGTTCTCCTTTCTCTCGTTTGATTCTGAAGACTTTTGTGGCCCTTCAGCCATCTAAAATATATTTACCATTTGACTTTTTTTTAAATCCTACCAGGTGCCAAAGATTTGTGAATTTCATTATAAAACAACAAAAAAACTTCAAAGTGCTCTGGTGTAACCTTCCCAAAATGGAGCTTCAGCCCTTTTGCCTTTCCGGCGACGATATGTTGATTTCACTGAACAAATAATTCCTAGAAGTGTAATCTATACCAATTTGAAAGAAAACTGATGTCGCTAATTTACATACGACCTTTAAACTTCTAGTTCCCAGACAAGCCAATGAAAAGGATTATATATTATGTTCAAGAAAGAATTTCAATATTTGAAAATGTTGAAAAATTAGTTAAAATTCCACTTAGTTTCACATTGACATCAGAAAATTTTGTCTTTATAAGCATTTTAAAACCAAAAAAATCATCAAAACGGTGGCTCCGATTGCATTTTTTTTTCTAGAAAATAGATTTTATCTCAGTAATTTTTTTGTGACAAAATCATTCATGCATAGAAAAACTCACACATATTGAATATTTAGTTTTTTTTTGTTGTTTCTTAATCTAAGCTCATATTTCTTTTAAATAAATTAATAAGAAACCAAAGTTTTATACGCCTGTTGCAGATTAATAGATATAACATTTTCGATAATTGTAAGATCAATCTTTGCGAAGCTGTGCAAATAATATCCAAACAATTTGTGAAGTCATTAAGCATGCATTCAAATGGAATTTCTCAACAGCAGAGTGGAGATCTTAACTAATTAACCACAGTTAACGAGGTGAGATTCAATAGTAGCCCAGCAAAGATATTCACCACCAAACAGGTTCGACCAGTGCCTTAGCGACAAGACAAATATACTTTGAAATTTTATCTAAGAATGTCATCGATGTAGGAAATACTAGACTCGCCTTTGCGGCCCCGAAAATCGCGCTTTGAAGAGCCGTGTCAGACAACTAGACTTGTGACGTCATCTTACAACGAAAGCTGAACGATGATGCATGCAGGGATGTCATCAGCCAGTTGACATCCGATCGCAATCCTCATTGACATTGAAATATAGTGATAATACTCAAAGACAAACAGGAATGTGGTTGGTGCTTTCGATTATCCAATCTACCATTTCCTACATCGCTGACAGATATTGACATAACTTAGTAAAGCTAACAATAAGAGTAATTGATAAATTTGGCAAAACAAATAACAGTCGTAATTTAACGCGTAGTACAAGTGATGGTTTACACACACACAGTGCTTCCTACCACGCAATCGTGTTGACCTCCATCTAACAGTTCAGAGTAGCCCGATTCAACGCTGCAAGCGCTGTCACTATCTTCTTCCGCCTTCTCTACTTCAGTGTTGGTCGTGCTGTCAAAGTTCAGCCCCTTTTCGGAAGCGCCACAAACGTCTTCACCCTGGTTCTCTCTGCTGTCGAATTCGTGGCTGTCAAATGAGGATACGTTGGCTTCGTCGTCAGAAGGAGGGTAAGTTGCACACCTCAGGTAGCTCGGCCTCAGGTTCAGTCCGCCGTGCTTTTCCCCCAGAGGGACTAGATTCACTTCATCCCCGCAACTCACGGCACCAGAGTCTGTAGAAGGGGAGTAAGATGGACTATCGTTTGCGCTGGAGTAAGCTACCTCCGAATCTTCGCTTCTTTCCGAAGAGGTACGAAAGTCTCCCGCGTGACTGAACCGGAAGTTTCCTTTGTTCAAAGATCTGAAATTCTGTAAGGAGTTACTCCTTTCTCTGCTGAATAACTGCTCGAAGCTTTGGACTCTTTCAAGAACGCTGATCTTCTCAGATTCTTCGGGGTAACTTTTGAATTCGTTAATGGTGAAGTTGCAAGGGAGAGAAGTCATCTCGATATCGGAGGAAGTGACCGTGCTGGATGTTTCACAGCCGCTTGATATGGATCCCTCGTCGCTGTCCAATACCAAGAAGTTGTTAGTCTGCGCGCACAGTTGTTCCATACCGTCGATTGATACTTCGTCGTCCTTCTGTGTTTGGCTCTTATCTTGGTTGGACAGCCTCTCTTCGGTCTCGCAATAGAACACATCATCTTCGGTGTCATCGGAGACGACATCTGTATTTTTTGGAATATTTTCACTAGACTCTGACATATTTGAGAAGCTAAAGGATACGTGGTGAGTAGAATTAGACACTCGCTGACTAGAATAAGGGTAGCTCTCATCACAGGTATCTTTCGATTTGTCACAAAACGAGCCGGTTGAATCATTAGTAGGAATTTCACTATTTACACGTTCGTTGCCTTTCACTGCAACAGTATTGTTTGTCGAACCCTCACTTTTACGAAAAGCTGATCCCATGGTTTTATATCTATTTTCTAGCGTGGTCTTTCTATAACATTTCTTATCACATTTTCTTCTTCCCAGAGTGTAAGATGGGAAAATATCTTCGGGTTGACAGCACATTTTAAACGAATTATCTTTGGTCCAAGTGTTTGTCGATCTCTCTCCGGTCATGGTCATTTCTTCTTCGTCTTCTTCCGAGCACATCTCTTCGATGGCCATAAGTTTCGGCGCGGATTTGGACCTTTCTAGTGGTGGTTTATAATTGTTACCTCCAACACTGAGCAAGATCTTCCTCCTCGGCATGCTAGGATTCTCGTATACCGAGTTAGCTAAGCTTAACCTAGCATTTTGTTTCGCTAGTTTATCTCTTTTAAACTCAAAGAGGGCTTGTTTGATTTTAAACTTGAGGTCTGTGGCGATCTTCTTGGCGACAGATTCCTTGGAGCAGAGGACAGCGTGGCACCTAAGTTCGTGCTTGAGTTTTCTGCCTTCGTGGCGGTAGACCCAACAGAAGACCTTGGGGAACTCCGGAGGGCTGGCGCAGTAGGTGATGCGATGGGCCCAGTACTCGGTCAGGCCGTGCTCCTTGGTGACCCCCTTGAGGCCGGAGTTGGTGATGGACAGCTTCATGACCACGTCAGGCTTGGAAGACTGGTTGTAGTTCCTCCAGAGAGTGGCCAGCGGCTTGTCCACGCACCCTTCACCTGTAAATACAGAAATGGACACCGTTATTATACAATTAAATAAAAGTATCAAAAATGGACCACCTAAAAAACTTTTTTAAATGTTGAATTTACAATATTTTTAAAACTTGTAAATTTACCACGTTCATTAATAGTAACATGCCAATCACAAACAGTTTCAAAACAATGTTAATATCTCCAGTCAAAGTGTCGTACACAAAGATACTTGTTTTAAGTAGTTTCGTCAAACATTACTCAACAGACGTAAGAACAAACATTTTAACAGTTATAACAGAAGCTACGCAGACAGCGGTCAAGGTCTCATCATTAAAGAGGGATTAATTCGTGATTCAAAATGATTTCCATTTTGAATCTCTCATTAATGACGTAAATATATCGATATCACAAGCGATTCTGATCAGCAGCAATATACTCGTACCTCTCCCCGCAGGCAGAACTATTTGTCAACAGACAGGAAGATAAAACAGGCGGTGCTACTCTTAGCTATCCTCAAAAACATGGAGGCAGCACTCATGCCCTTGGCAAATGGCGGAAAATATTATAAAATCAACATAACGTATAAAAATACGGCAGGTTATTACGTAATCTAGTAAATTATGCATTTAAATAAGTGGCCAAACAAATAAATGAAAAACAACATGTTTTTATCCATAAATTGTGCATTATTTCAGTTTTAAGTGGACTATCATATCCTGTGCACTTAATCCAATAATATTTAGAAATACACAAACGTTATTTATGTAAGCTGATGTTGTGCAATAACGTTTTGAAGAAAATACGAATAAATCATGTAGATATTTAAATGACTTATTCAAAAGGTGATTCACCATAATCACAGTAATCTTCTGTACTACTTTAGAACATGGTTAATATTCATTTCTTTTTAAAAAACAGTCGGAAGATAATTGCATACAGACGTAAAATACAATCGAAAAAAAAAAGTATTTGCGGGGTTGAATTGTGCATTCGCCTCTCAACCTAACCTAACTCAAAAGCGTTCCTCTTCTTTAATTTTCCACATTTGACGGATCCCCACATACGCTCTTTTTGTTGGGTTAGGTGAGGTTTAGAGGGTCATGCATAATACTTTTAATAGTTCTCTGAGGGATATTCCACTATTGCTCGTGGCAAACAAACTTCCAAACGACGTCCTATTGATACCTCATGAGATAGGCTTAGGCCAGGCGCGCACGGGTGACTTTTGTCACGGCAACAGTTTCGTCAGTCTTCCAATCGAGCACGCGCACGGTGAGTGACTGTCACCTGTCACCCTTTCATCCCGGCAATGGATTTCGAACAGGCGGATGAGTCACCGAATGACATTTTGTCACCCTTGCGCGAGCGCCCATACAAACGTACTCTCTACAGACACGGTGACAGTTTCGTCACCCAAGTCGCCGGTCAGTGGAACGAAAAAGTCACCCTAATGTCAAGTCGCTGCGCGCGCGGACCTCCATACACTCCGATAGATTTGGAGATGGTGACGGAACTGTTGCCGTGACAAAAGTCACCCGTGCACGCGTGGCCTTATATGTTCCGGATGACTTCACGCAAGGCCGCCAACACAACACTTTTGATACTTCCTAGGTGCAGAACCAACTGACAACGTTAATGCCGCTAGACTCACTAGGTTAGTTAACTGCCTTGCAAAAAATGAGGATATTTTTCATACGACCTGCAGTAAGGTGAAGTACGAGCTCTTTTAATTTAATACATTTGCATGTTTAGTATATTTTTACTATTTGATCGCTTTCAGAATGTTTTGGTTAATTAAAGAAATACGATCGTGATCATGTGGATACAGCCAGTCAAAAAGTCGATTGCGTGTGCGATATTTCACATTTAATTTATATAAAATAATATAAACTATATTTGCGGCATGTTCCAGAGTGATAGATACTCTATCGTAAGTATCGCCCTGGTGAAACACAAACATTCAGAATCGAAACGTTGTTTGAAATGGCTTTAGCCGGGGGGTTCGGTGATTTGACCTGAATAGCCAGGTACTTCCCAACCTTCCTCTTCCCCGTCTCCTTCTACTCCTCACAAACTAACTTACTAACTAAGTAACCATCACACCGTTTCACCGCAGGGGTAGGCAGAGAGGACGGACCGCCATACAACTCCGTCTACATCGTCTCATACATACTCTTCTGTTATTCTGACTCTTCACATGTCCCGATTCAAGTATTTGACTTACTTGATCGTGCCATGTCTTCTTCGGGCATCCTCGACTTCTTCCTCCATTTACTTTCGCACCATATATTCTTTTCACACTCCTTTCTTCGTTCATTCGCTCTACATGCCCAATCCATCTAAGCGTCCCTTTCTTGATCCTATTCATTAGGCTTACATCAGCCTTGCATTCATTCCCGATACCCACATTTTAATACGGTCAAACATGGTTTTATCGCACATACGTCTCAGGAATCTCATCTCCACAGCATTCAGTCAACTTGTATCCTTCCTCTGCCAGTTGCCTCATGCCTCACTGCCATACATCAGGGTTGGTATAAGCACTTCATCCACTCCCCCCCACACAACATACCCTAATTGGGAATGCCACTGTCTCACTGACTCTAAGCGGTTGGGAGCAGTTGGCACCTTGAAGTAACAATATATGGAGAGAGAGCTAATTATTTTGACCCAACCTTGGGATAACTCACTTTCTCCGTGTTTTTACGTCGTACACCATGAGAATGAAAGAGACAACATTTTTTTCCGAATTATCACACCGCTTTAAAGTATCGTTAGAACGTTCTTCGTGTCCCGCGTCTCTGCCGACTCCGCCCACACGTTATTATGCGCGAAATAAATTGACATAACTCAACGGTTTATTAGGTTACGTGTCATTTATATTTTTTTTTAGCAATACTGTGAAAAAGTGGTAATACGAATAAACAAAAACATTATATCGACATGTGCTATAAATGAATGTATAAATACCCTAGCCCTAGTCCTAGTTGCGTCCAGATCTAGCCGAGTCCGTCAAACCTCGAAAAAACTGACTAAAGTTCTCTCTACAGCGCTCTCTCTTGTATAGTATTGCTCTGAGGTTGGCGCTCTTGTGCGGTATTCACTATAAAAAATATAAATAAATAAACAGTGCCAAAAGTTTACCTTTATGTAACTTGGTTAGCGGACATACTTTAAATGTATGGTATATTTAGAAATTTTCCGTAGCTATTTCTGTATATCAAACAATTTATTTTTAGAAGGAATAGGTTTTGATGACTTTGCTATTTAGCGTTTCATTGCCAAGCAATCCTAATGGATAGGAAAGTTTATAAATTGCTCTTAGAGGCTTCATGTTTCATTGCATAGCCAATCAAATTTATCATTCATGCTCCTAATGCCTCGAGTCAACAATAAAAGGTCCGTTTAAAGGGGACGCCCCCACACCGTGCCTGGAAACTCGTTGTTAAACAACCCTCCACACTACCGACCAAATTATTTTAAATGTTACAAATTTCTAGATTCAATCGGAAATCTCAGCTACAATTCGCGAGAAAATAAAATACAGCTCTGCTTTATTGATGCCTTTTCTTTTTAACAATAAAATAGATATTTCGCAGCTCATGATGAAAATAACTTTAGAGTATACTAGAGATAGCCCAAGCCAAGGCAGTGAAGTCAGTTTTGGACTTGTTTTTGATGATTTTAACATGACTCGGCGCACCTGGGCGTGGCTAAGACTAAGGCTACGGTATTTATACATCCATTCATATCACATATCGACATAATGTTTTTGTGTATTCGTATAGCCACTTTTTCACAGTATTTTGTATCAACAAAAATATAGCATCTAACCTAAAAAACCGTTTAGTTGTGTCAAGTTTAGTGGCAAAATAAAAAATGTGGGCGGAGTCCCGCCGTTAACCAGCGAAGATATCCAGCTTAAGATCATTGCGACAGTATATAGAAGCTGTCCAAGAAATTCGTTGTCTCTTTCTCTCTCATGGTGTACGATGTAAAAACTCGGAAAAAGTGATTTATTACAATTTCGGATGGGTTGGGTAAAACAAATTAGCTATCCCTCCATATATTGTTACTTCAAGAAAATAACGCTGCAATCTAGAAACAGTTTTTTTGCCTATTTTTTTTTTATTAATTACAATATAACATTTTGAAAAACAGATATGTTGAAAAATAATTATATTTTATACACAGTCCTCCTCACTAAGGATTCCTGTTCCGAGGCGGACTGTAGGTTGCTGCGTTGGTGGCACTGGTTCTATGATTACTTCATAATCTTTATAATTTCCTCGTCTTCATGCTTATTTATCCACATTTTTATGTTTCTCTTGAACATTTGCATCTCGGTGGCATCTCTAATATGATTTGGGAGAGCAAGCACCATTTTGAGAGAGCCTTAGTTGTTAAGATTCTTTTTTAATATTTTTTATAAGATTTTCGAAGGAAGCAAACACTTAGGGGTGTGACATCTGATAGTATTAATACCGTAAGCCGTCTTCTGCCACGTTCGATGGAAAAATTGCTCATACATACAAAAGTTTGAAATTTTCTTCCGATTACGGTCCTTCACGATTTATTCACTATGTTGCTTTTGATGTGTGTGTCGTGACTAAACCACGCGGGAGCGGGTTTTATCTGCTAGTTGTATATTAAATAAAACAATGAACTTTGTAAAACGCCTCACTGGCTCTAGACGGTTGGGAGCAGTTGAGACCTTACAAGAGGTATAGCTGTAATTTTTCTGTAGTTTTTTTAATGATTTTACCTTGAAGTTTGACCTCGGTTGTGCGGGCGTGGCTAAGATTGGGGCTACGGTATTTGTATATCCATTCACAGCACATGTCGACATAATGTTTTTGTTTATTCGTATGGCCACTTTTTTCACAGTATTTTTATCAATAAAAAATATAGCATATTAAGCAAATTTACCGTTTAGTTGTGCCACCATGAATGCCATAATAAAAATGTGGGCGGAGTCCCGCGGTTGCCCAGTAGCTTAAGATCATTGCGTCACTACGTAAAAGTAAGAATTAAATTTGTTGTCTTCTTTCATTTCTTATGGTGTACGATGTAAAAAATACGAAGAAAGTGTTTTTTTTCGCAAGTTTGTGTAGGTTGGGTAAAAATAATTAGCTATCCCTCCATATATTGTTACTTCAAGGTTGAGACTCTTGCGCGGTATTCACTATAATTTTTTATTTTTTTTAATGATGGCAGTAGGAATTTTTCAAACATTGTCGGGTTATTCGTGATTATTTTTATAAGTTGATTTCCAACGTCATGCAGGATTATTAGAGTCAAAAGTTTCTGGACACCGTGCTACACGAGTGGAAATTAATAATGAATAGTGGAGTCACGATTAGTTTATCAACTTTACAGATTAAACTATTCCACCATGAATGTGTTTATTATGGATGATGATAACTGCATTACCATCTTAGGGTCAGTTCCGGTGCATGTGTAATAATAATTATATATATACTCGTATATATATTGACATGCACTAGAAATGATAACATTATTTAATTTATCATTATTTTTTTACTAACCGTTCATTATTTTTACACGAAATGAATTTATTCTGAAATTAATACAAATGATTAGGTATAGCCTTAGAGTATATAGTGGTATCTATCCAAGGCAGTGTAGTAAGTTTTTAATGATTTTTACCGGACTCGGCGAACCTAGGCGTGGCTAAGACTAAGGCTAGGGTATTTATACATCCATTCATAGCACATATCGACATAATGTAGTTGTTTATTCGTATAACCACTTTTTCACAGTATTGTTATCAACAAAAATATAGCATATAATCTAAAAAACCGTTTAGCTGTGTCAAGTTTAGTGGCATAATAAAAAATGTGGACGGAGTCCCGCGGTGACCCAGGAGCCCAAGATCATCGCGACAATACGTAAAAGCGGTGTATTATATTTGTTGTCTCTTTCTCTCTCATGGTGTACGACGTAAAAACCCGGAGAAAGTGATTTATCGCAAGTTTGGTAAAAATAATTAGCTCTCTTTCCATACATTGTTACTCCAAGGGTATATGGTAGCTATACAATCGAAAATAAAACTGCAATTTATTGGGTGGCTGTATGGTTAGTACCCGTGGCTCTATACTACCGACTTGCTCTTGGGTATGCTCGGAACATACCATTTAGAGGTCAGAGGTAGCGATGGGAAAAGCTTCACAGATTTGTGAATGCTTCACGAATTGATGCTTCTTCAAAATGAACCCTTCACGACGAACCCTGAATTGATGTATGTATGTGCATTATTCTATGGCAAAAATTATAGCTTGTAGAAAAACGATGATGAATTGTCTATTACTGGTTTCTCTTCTATGGTTTACGGGATGACAGCTGTCAAAATTGTTTGAATCTTAAGTGTATTCAAGGTTTGAATTGACATTGTTTCATGACTTAAAAGGGATGATGTACAATGAGTATGAACAAGGAACTTGCAAAAAGCAAATGAAGTACTAGCAAAATTTTCAGTTTCTGTAAGAGCGATATAAACTTCTTTCAGGGCTTGAGATACGATTTGAATATTCTTACTGTACAGTACTCAGTTTGACAGTTTGGTTAGCAATAGGCTGAATATTGCGCAAATGACGATTCATATTAAAGGCATTTCCCCCCTTTATGGATATAACTTCAGAACAAAAGTTGCATTTGACCTGGTAAACCTCAACTTCCTTAAAATAAACCCATATTTCACTTTTCTTTCTCGTTGAACGGCCAGTCATAATTTTAGGTAGAGATTGAAAGGTATGTTTGTAAGCTGAGATATTATAAAAGTTCAACAAAATAATTCGTTCACAATTCAAAATTACCAAAAAACACTCGGAAAAACTAGTGTCGTATAGACAAAACAAGCAAAGAAATCATAAGCAAATGTCACGAGTACGTGCGAGGGAACGGATAACTAAAAAGATACTTCATTGCTTCATTCATTCTTCGAACTAAAATCGAAGGAAGAAGGGAATGAACAATTGAACTGTGGATGATGCAATATTTCAGTCTTTCGAACGAATGAAAAATTGAAGTTCGAAGTAGATGCCATAGATTGTTCAATCGGAAGTACCAACTTAACCAACTTCAATTGAAGTATTTGTTCAATGAAAAATGAATGAAGTTGGGACTGCTGTCAAAAGAAGTACTTCTTTGAAACAGTTCTTTCAAAACTGTCACAACGCTAGTCAGAGGGGATGTGTACATTGCAACACATTTCTTCAGATTGATTCGTGGATGGTACGAAAACTCAGCTATCATGGAGAGCATTCTTTTCTATTTTCCCGATGGTTATCTTCGCCATCGGCAGCATAGATTGTTTTATCTCCCGGCCTGCAGGACTATCTTGCCAATGGTCATGCCGGTGGGGAAGGGAATCTTGTTGTTGAATCGAATCGCTTCGGATGTCGATATACTTTGCATAAATGAAGCTTCGTTCAAACGACAAGCATTCCTGCTATTTGTGTAATTATTCCTTGGTTTTTATACATCATTTTGATGAAATATTATGTTTAAATTGTTTTATTTTTTACTGTCTATACTTAACACTATTTGTAATTTATATTTCTTAGAAGTGTTTGATTGTTTTTTTTATTAAATTTATGACTGATGTGTACTTTTAAAAACACTTACTCCTTTTATTTAAAAACGCATAAAATATAAATTTTAGTAATGTTTTTAAAATAATAAATAATTGAATTGAATTAAAAATCGACATGCGATCATGTTACGCATGCCTCTCTTAATCTAACCTAACCTTGGAGTAACAATATATGGAGGGAGTAGCTAATTATTTTTCACCCAACCTACACAAACTTGCGATAAATCCCTTTCTCCTGGTTTTTACTTCGTACACCATGAGAGAGAAAGAGACAACGAATTTCATAGACCGCTTCTATGTACTGTAAGGATGATCTTAAGCTCCTGGGTCACGGCGGGACTCCGCCCACATTTTTTATTATGCCACTAAACTCGACACAACTAAACGGATTTTTAGGTTATATGCTATATTTTTGTTGATAAAAATACTCTGAAAAGGTGGCTATACGAATAAACAAAGTCGGTTAAAATCATCAAATGGAAGTATAAAAACTGCAGCTTCACTGCCTTGGATAGATACTACTCTAACGTACTCTAAGAACCTAACCCAAAAGATAGAGCGTATGTGGGGATCGGCCGAATGGAGTAGTATAGAAGAGGAACCCAAGAGATAGAGCGTATGTGGGTTAAAAATGGAGTTTTTTAGTGAATTTTTAAAGCGCAAGAGTCCCAACCGTCTAGAGCCAGTGGGACTATGGCATGGTATGTTGTGGGACCGAAGGTAGTGGGGAGGGAAAGGAGATGAGGGAGAGGAAGGTTGGGAAGTACCTGGATGGTCAGATCCGGTCACCAAACACGGCTAAAGTCATTTCAAGCGACGTTTCGATTATGAATGGTGGTCTTGCACCAGGGCGAATTGATTAAAATACCAACCGTTCCCGATTGAGTGGAGTTAGTAGTACTATGGAATTCCCAATTGGGGTGTATTGTGAGGTTGAAGATAGTGAGAAGGGGAAGCATATGGTAAGAGGAAGTTTGGGAAGGACCTGACTATTCCGATCTGGTCACCAAACACGGCTGAAGCCATTTCGAGCGACGTTTCGATTGTGAATGGTCGTCTTTCGCCAGGGCGATACTTAGAGTATATACAACTCTATACAGAGTATTGTATTTATAGAAATAATTACCAGGAGAATATAACCAAGCGAGGATGAATAGAAATACATTATATGAATAAAATGAATCATTTATATTCTCAGACGTACTTACTACAACCTTGAAGGAACATTACGAGGATACCAGGAAATAGTGGCAAGGAAAACGAATGAAACCTTTGAGTTAAATATAGACTGCCGAGTGATGGATGGGCACCGCTGAATCGTTAATCCCTAGAAGTGTGAACTACGCCGCTTTGGAATAAAAGGGATTATACCAATTTACAGAAGAATTTTGACTTCTGGCCGATGAAAGTGATCTGGTGAAAGACCGCCATTCAGAATCGAAACGTTGCTTGAAATAGCTCTAGTCGTGTTTGGTGGCCAGATCTGAAAAGCCAGGTACGTCCTCTTCCGATGACGGCCTCCGTGGTCGAGTGGTAAGACGCTTGACTACGAATTCATAATACATAGTACATTTGTGGAACGTTCCAGAGTGGTAGATATTCAGAGTATCGCCCTGGCGAAGGACTACCATTCAGAATCGAAACGTTGATTGAAATGGCTTTAGCCGTGTTTGGTGATTAGATCTGAATAGTCAGACTCTTACCAACCTTCCTCTTCCCCATCTCCTCCCCTTCACACTACCTTCAACCTCACAACATACCCAATTGGGGATACCATAGTTTCACTGGCTCTAGGCGATTGGCAGCAGTTGGGACTCTAGTGCGGTATTCATATGGAAAAAAAACTTTTTTAAAAGGCCAAAGGAATAAAGTTTAACCTGGAAGATAGTACGATGGACCTATGACCTGAGTGCTCACGGGAACTATGCAGACCGTCTTCGTATCAACAATATTATTCATTGTAAAATACGATTCACTATCGTATCGAATGCACAAACAACGTAAAGCAAACAAAAGCATAAACATTGCATATTATTCAACGAATCATTATTACATAAAAACATATTTGTGCATCGACAAATTGGTTAGATATATTCGATAAAAAATTACAGATTTTTTCTCTCTCAATATTCAGGAATCGTGTTTTATAAAAAAAAGTGTATTTATTTATAGTTTTAATCAAATTTTAAATGGTATTGTTAAACAGCGTGACGTGGAGAAAAATGTTAAGAATAACAAGGATTTAATGACTATTATTGTTGATAAATTGATTAGGGCTAATGATTGTTTGCTAAGCAGAAACATGGTTTTATCATAGGAAACACGGTCTTTACGATAAAGATTGAATGATATAAATTAATGTCGATTTTATTTCCTGTATTATTATAAATCATTATAAGGTTCATAGTAAGCTGAGCCAATCAACATTATATAAAACCAGTTAATAGAGGAGAAGTATGTATTTTGATGAATGCTTTTCATGTCGGGTTTGTGTCTGTCTGCCCATCAAACTATTAAACAATATAAAGCGATGTAGCACATATACCAAGTTTCTAATAAGTTTGTAACAAAAACACCCAATGTTTTCCGAGGATGCACTCGGGATGCAAGTAATTTATATATTAGATTAATAAAAAACTGACCCTTGCCATCGACATTGTTAACGCAAAATTTCCAAAATTTCAAAATTGTTTTTCAGCAATAACATAAGAGGTAAGGATCAGTGGCGCCTCGTTCAATCTTTGCACTCTAACACACTAAAAAGTCACGAGCCGCCACTGGTAAGGACCATTTTTTTTTCTGGGCGATGAATTCGTTACTGCCCGAGATATTCCTCGGCAAACATTAGACATTAAAGTAACATGGTCATTAGAATTGATTAAAATTACCAGCTCGGGCGGAACACTCTTCTAGACCCGCTACAGCAAACTCTAACGTATTTCCTTCCTGTACACAGTCGACGCACACTATTTATTTCGTCTCGCCTTTGAGTTCAATTGAGTTCCTTTGAGTTCATTCAATACATGAGAACGGGTCGCTTTTACGACTCGTTCTAATGTTCAACAGCTCGGCTATGGAACGATTTGCCGGCCTGTGTTTCCTCCCTCCTTCAACATGGATCTCTTCAAGACCCAAGTTCACTCCTTCCTTTCCTCAAAAAGACTCTCCACACAGCATCCCCAAAGATGACATAGGCCCTGAGGGAAATTATTTCCCTCAAGGCCTCCTGTGTGGAGTTATTGTAAAAAAAAAGCACATCAACCTCATGCCCTTCCTGTATGAAATACGACTTTTTTCAAATAGCTGTGACACATTTTAACCTACAATTAAACAGAGTTTTTCCTTGTAATATTGTGTTTAAAATTTGACTAGTATTTTCACACCGCCATTGAAACACATCTATGACTAAAGTCCGCGCTGAAATTGCATTTCAATACATGGAAACAATATAAACTCGTATCGAATGAACAATGGTTTAATTTGATGGCATATATCTGTAATGCGCGCAGAGCCTGCTAGACGATGGATGCTGCATTGGTTTACGTGGTACGGGGTACTTAGGGAAATTACCTGTATTGATGTTCATGACAGCGGTGGTTAGTCGCAGTAATTACCTGTTTACGTACAGGATGCATACGTTAAACACAAGACACAATACAACGCATTACCCAATGAATTAAAGTTTCAAGTTGCAAACAAAAAATAAAAGGCAAAAACACGTTTTTTTTTTCAACAATTTTATAAATCAGTGATATACTTTTCTGTAAAACCTGTATGTGTGTGAATATATTTTCAATTAATCTCTACTATTGTGAGTTTCTTTTAAATACTCGTGTCTTCTCTTTTATTTTTTACTCCCTTTTAAAAACTGTATGTCTTTAATTAATCTCTGCTCTTATGAGTCTCTTTTCGATGTATTTACCCGTGTCTTCTCTTTTATTTTGTACTTACTTCTTTTCAAAACTTGTATTTCTTTTTGGAAATATTGTTCAATTTTGTCCTTTGTATAATTTTGTCCATTTTGAAATTAGTTTTTTTTAAACTCCTCGGGAATAATATACCAAAGAATGTTTTTATTGTACTTTATTATCATTTTAATAAATAAAATTTACAAAAAAAGCATGCTTCATCTTGTATATTTTATAAATTTACAGATATTGAAAAATTGTTATTATTGGTTGTTGTCGTTCGATACACTTTCCAGAGTGGTAAATACTGATCGCCCTGGTGAAATACCACTATTCAGAATTCCAACGTTGATTAAAATGGCTTTACACAGTGAGGCAAACAGATCTAAATATCCGGGTACTTTCAACCTTCCTCTTCCCCATCTCCTTTCATTCCCAACTCCCTCCAGCCTCACGACAAACCCCAATTGGGGATGCCATAGTCCCACTGGCTTCGGGCAGTCAGGAGCAGTTGAAAGTCTTGCCATATTATTATTTTTTTAAATGGTCATACATGATTTTACCACACCCACGCCCTAAAGATCCCATTTATACCGAATTTAGTTTACTTCCATCCTTATATCACCCTCTATATGAAGTTGAAATAGCCAAGTTACCTAACTTCGAGCATAATATGTCAGTAGTTGTAATAAATGAGTGGACTTAAGGTAACCACAGGTAATAGATACCTGACATGTCTGAAGTGGCCACGTGATGACACTCGTAAAAGGCAACATGGAAATGACAGAGTCACTCTTTTAGCTCGTGTACCCATCAGTCTCCAATCGATGTCATTGTCCAATTTGATTGTCAACCAGGGTGTAATAGATTGCATGCTGTGAGGCCTTGCATATGCATGTTGCATACGTCAAGCAAGGAAATCTAAGTACAGCATATTAAATTTAATATGCCGGCATTCATGTTGGAAAACAGACAAAAATATGGACTGATCTTTTTAAAATTCTGAAAAATTGCAAGTTTGATTTTGAGTCAACACTTTACCAATAATGAATAGTAAATATGTTTTTTCATAGCCTTTATTAAAATTTATGTAAAATTAATTAAACGCACAATAATAAAAGAATATATCTTGTCTTAAGGCTGAGAAAAAATATTTTTACTATTAAATTTTGATGAATGAGATGCCTGAGACGTATTTGCGGTAAAACCATTTTTTTACGTGAATACCGTACAAGAGTCTCAACTGCTACCAACCGTCTAGAGCCAGTGAGACTATGACATACCCAATAGGGGTATGATGTATGACCGTATTAAAAATGTGGATATCCGGAAAGAATGCAAGGCTGATGTAAGCATAATGAATAAGATCAAGAAAGGGAGCAAATGAACGAAGAAAGGAATGTGAAAAGAATGGAATAAGAAGTTGAGGACGCCCGAATAAGACATGGCACGATCAAGTAAATCAAATACTTGAATCAGGTCATGTGAAGATTCAGAATAACAGAAGAGTATGTATGAGACGGTATATGAATGTGAATAAAGCAAGGAGTGTGTGCCAAGACAGACTTGTATGGCGTCTTCTCTGCCTACCCCTGCGGAGAAACGCCGTGGTAGTTAGTTAGTTAGTTTAAGTTTTATCATAAATCAACCCGAAAGTTTGACATGCACATGAGGCTTGTAGAAACAAACACGGCAAAGTCCACCAATAATGGAAAATGAGTTAAATATGAGGTTCGAAAGAGTAAAAAAAATGCTTCATGATGCAATGTTGCTTTCCTAACAAACACGGCTCTAAACCATTTATTTTTACGGATTAAAATTGAGTTCCATAACAAACTCGGCAAAGTCCACTTCTTTCCAAATCAAAGACGGCAGTTTTCAAACGGACCAATAGGAGCGTTGTAAATAGCTGTTTTCAAGATGGCGGTTTGTTGTTGTAAAACATTGTTTTTGTAAAAGTTGAGATATTGACAATTTCGCAAATTACCGAAAATGTCCGCTGACGTGCATAATGAACTTTTGTTTCCTGTTATTTTTTATGGACATAATTTTTTTACTTACTAAACAGCATAGTGGTAAAATAAATTAGTTTTTACTTACGATTTAGAGTTTTATTGAATGATATGATTACTTTATTAGTAGTTATTGTTATGTCATTAATATTGTAGAAATCATGCTGTGTGAAAAACAAAAATGAATCAATGATAATTCCAAGCAACATAGAACCCGGAAAAGTTGTTTTGAAATCGTTAAAAGTAAGAGATGTCAACTATCTTTAGACCAAGCATTTCGGTGATAACTGGAGAAATCTTCCTGCTCTTGAATATTATTCCGCATTCATATCTTATTAAATCTTTAAAACAAATTTATATAAAAAAATATCAGAATAATAGTTATTATTCTTTTCTAATTTTTCTTTCGATTTTTAGTTTTTTTTTTTTTAAATTATTAATTAAGTCACCATAACTTACAAACTTTTTTCAAAATATTTTGTAAGATATTATTGTTTTGTATTTCCATCAAAATAAATACTTTTTAAATGTAAAACTATTTTTTACTGACTTTGACTGCAACCTTGTCAAAAAACGTGTCCATTTCAAAACTGGCAAAGTCCAGTTGTGTTGAAAACAAAAGCGGCAGTTGTCAAATGTGAACAACAAACACGGCAAAGTCCACTAATAATTTAAATATATTTTTTGTTTCGCACCAGTTAAACTAATGTATCAAGAAGAAAATTAATGTTTTTAGTAAGTACTATTTGTCGAATTTATTTTAGTGACAGTATCACAAGTAATTTTTAAATTAAACGTTTTTTGTTCTTCCTCGAAAACTGTAGTCAATGGACTTAGCCGTGTTTGTTTCTACAGGCCTCACATGTACCATATAAGCAAACAAAAAAATGCAAATAGTTTTAAAAATCAGATATCTAAAAATTGTGTAGCAAAACTGTGAATTTTCAAATTTTTAGATAGAGTATTTCACGTAGAGCACACCTTAATTGTTACAAAAATAGTAAAAAAGGTATTGGATGAATTTCTATTTATTTTTTGTAACTAACACAACTAGAAATAAGTGAAAAAGACCAACGTGACGCGTTGAAGCAAACAAATCATCTCCGAATATTGCGCTGAATCATTTCATAACTGAGTCAAATTCATTGCATTACAGAGATAACGAATAGAATTGATAATCCATAATGTTTTTCTCTCCCACATACGAGGCCTGTTCAAAAGAAAAGCTGAATTTTCGAGGGGTGTGTACATTCGACTGTCGATTTTTTTTTGTTATGTTGGTACACATATGTTTATAATATGTTAGCATTATCAGCCATTTTGGATTAGTGGTTTGTTTTTGACAAGTGGAAAGGTTAGTCACGTTTTTGTGTGTTCTTCGATGTTTTACTTTTGAAAAAAATGTATCATAGAATAAAATCCATGATTTGTTTTTCCACAACTCCAGGACGCTCATCGTCATCTCGTGAAGAAAACTGCAAATTTTTAATTTAATTTTAATCGACATGTACACCAATCGTATTGTTCATGCCTCTTTTAACCTAACCTAACCTCACAACGTTGCTCTTATTGTTTTATTATCCCATTTGGCTGATATCTTATACCTACGCTCTATTTGTTGGGTTAGGTTAGTTTAGGTTATATATGAATACCGCACAAGAGCCCCACCTGCCCCCAACCATCTAGAGCCATTGGGACTATGGCCTCCTTAATTAAGGTATGTTGTGAGGCTGAAGGTAGTGGGGAAAGGAAGGAGATGAAAAAGAGGAAGGTTAGAAAGTATCTAACTATTTTTCGGATCTGGTCACCAAACATGGATAAAGCCATTTCAAGTAACGTTTCGATTCTGAATGGTGGTCTTTCGCGATACTTAGAGTATCTACCACTCTGGAACGTGCCACAAATATACTACATATTATATGAATTAAATGTGTTATGACACATATTGGTTGGGTCAGATTAGTTTGGGTTAGGTTAGGTTGGGTTAGGTTAGGTTGTCGACCAAGTCGATACAACCACGTAAAACAAGCAGTTTTATTTTGAATTGTTTCATAATGCGTTAATTAACTGTACTTACCTGTGTAATAATTATACCTTATTTTTTTGTTTAATTTGACTATTTTGAGATTTGATCCTCAACCCCTTCCTCACACCTGAATGGGCCGAGTGAGCAAATAATACTGGATATAGAATGCAATCGAAAGCAGAAACAACCGCTTTTTTTTTCAAGAAAGCCTTTTCAAAAAAAAAAAAATGTAAATGCCGTCACCAGCGGAAAAACGATGTTAGCAAAACAAATACATCGTAAAGTCTAATTTGGGTAAACTGTCAACGGTTGAAAGAGATTGAAGGTCTTATCAGTTTGCGAGAAATATTTGCACTTGTTCATTGAGACAAAGCTGTGTTTTAATGATATTTTGGCAATAACACGGATCCCAAAAGTCCTAGTTTAAATACATCTGACATCATTTACTACGCAGTGTTTGTATTTTACTAGTAATTAACTAACCGGTGAGTAGCTAAGTGGAAAACGCGTAGGATTCCCACCCGGGCGTCGTAGGTTCAATTCCTCTACTAGCTAAGTCCGACATCATTTATTATTATGGCAGTAAGAGTTTCTCAAATATTGTCAGGTTATTCATAACCCGGGAATGTTTGTTTTTTTTATTTTTGAAACAAATTTGATATTCTTTTCTAAATTAATAGTTCTCTTTAAAAATTAAAGATTGCAGCACTTTCGTTTGTGCCTAGCACGTAGATGCTTTCCATAGACAGTGTGTACGACAGACGTTTTACGGTATTAATTCCATCAGATTACTGTGATGTATGGAAGAGGAAAGGGTGACAGGTCAACGCATGCGCAGACGGGAGATTTAAGATGTTGCCTATCTGTTCGGTGATCTATTGCTTCGGCAAAATGCCTCCAAGCGTCCCTATCTTGTGTTACTTCGGTGGCCTCTGTCCATTGACGGCCTCCGTGGTCGAGTGGTTAAGACGCTCGGACGCTTCCAAAGTCATAGGTTGAAATTCCGGCGTGTGCAAATAAGTTTTCACATTTTATCAATCCGTAAAACATAGTATATTTGCGGCACGTTCCAGAACGGTAGATTCTCCAAGTGTCACCCTGGTGCAAGACCACCATTCAAAACAGAAACGTTGCTTGAAATGGCTTTAACCGTGTTTGGTGATTAGATTTGAATAGCCAGGTACTTCCCAATCTTCCTCTTCTCCATCTTATTCCCCTCCCCACTACCTCCAGCCAGTGGCGGCTCGTGACTTTATAGTGTGATAGAGTGTTGAGATTAAAAAATACGACGTTATTGATGTTGTTGTAGTCAAAAATGATTTTAATTTTTTTTCAAAATTTTAATTTTTTGTATGAAGATTTTCAAGATTTTTCAGTTTTGGTGGTGCACTGCACGGCTTGCTGAAAAATCTTCATACAAAATATGAAATTTAAAAAAAAAACTAAAAAGCATTTTCGTCTACAACAGCATCAATAATGAGGTTTTCTTTCAATCTTAGCACTATAGCACACTAAAAAGTCACGAGCCGCCACTGCCTCCAGCCTCACAACATACCCCGATTGGGGATGCCATAGTCCCGCTGGCTAGAGACGGTTGGAAGCAGTTAAAAAATTACATTATTCGTTCCTCGCATAGCTTCATCGAAAATAAATATATATATATTTTCCATTGAATACAAAAATTAAGAAAAATAACAACACTACTGTTCTCCTTAGCCGTTGTGTTGAGAAACAGACTTGGCGGCGAGTTCGTGTTACGAAACGGATTTTCTGACCGATGCAATAATACGGTCATAGTTTTCGAGTAGAAACCGATTTCGATTAAAATCAATATGGAACAGCATGTAACGGATTATTACTTGCAGAGGTGTTATTGTTGCTTTAATCGCTGCTTTAGTTTAATTATGTGGTATAAAAACGTAGGCATAAAACGAACGGTTGAATTGTAAATTGCACTTCAGTATTCATAGACCTAAATCGAGAGTCATACACGCAGGTTGATGGCTACTGCACAGATATGTGAATACCGCACAACTACTCTCAACCTTCTAGAGCCAGTGAGACCGTGGCATCCCTAATTAGGCTTCAGAAGGTAGTGGGAAGGGGAAGAAAATGGAGAGGAGGAAGGGAAGGTTGGAAAGTACCTGGCTGTTTAGATCTTGTTACCAAACAAAGCCAAAGCCATTTCAAGCAACGTTTCGATTCTGAATGGTGGCCTTTCACCAGGGCGATACTTTTAATATCAACCACTCTAGAACGTGTGAAAATAACACATATTAATTAAATACATTTTATTTGCCCACGCCGGGATTCGAACCAGCGACCTCTGGTTTCGTAGTTGGACGTCTTAACCACTCGACCACGGAGGCCGCTATTTGGGAAGAGAAAGGTTGGGAATTGCCCAACCATTTAAAAATACATTTATAATCTATTTATCTATGCCATCCAATGACAGCCTGAAGAGCATTAAAGGGCGCATTTGGAACATCGGTTTACATCACATTTAATCTGTTTGAACCAATGCATATGTCCGTAAAGACGATATTGGCAAATCACGTTTTTCAACACACTTTTTATATTGCCTAAAAAGATTAGAACAGTTTACATCTACGATAGACGACGATGGAACGTGTTACTATGGAGTAAAATCGTAGTATCATAAGCACTAGGAATTGTTCATAATTCTTCAAACATCAGCGAGGAAATATCAATGTTTATTATTGCCATCTATCGGCAGAAAGCCAAACTACAGGAGTAGCCTTGTTTTTAATAATTAAAATGTATAAATATTAGGTGTTTTTTTATTGCTGTGTTCATCCAACTAGGTCACTCGGGCCTGTTCTAAGGTGAACAATTATATAATTAAAAATAATGTTAATTGATTTACACAAATTTAAAAAAAAAAAAACTATGTTTAAAAAGATGAATTTCTAATGGTTTTTAAAAGCTTTTTAAAACCCGTGAAAAATCACGAGATAACTTGACTTGCCAAGAAAAGAGAGCATTTCAAATATAGAATAATGTCTGATGAAATACATTAGAGGTAGGTACTTTATTAGGTAGGAAAGGATTCAAAAGATTATTTTTTTAAATCGATGATTTTAATTAAGGGCCAGCACCCAAAAATACACACTTCTTGGCTTTCTAATACAAGCAATAGTGCGAATGATTTATCTGTTATTTTTATACACGTAGTTAGGAAAATTTCCGAGGTTCCTAATGAATACAAATCTTAAATAGTAATCTTTCAAATTATTTATGAAATGCATACTGGATTTTTTAAGTTAAACATTCAAAAATGCCTTCGATGGTTTTCAAAATGCAGCTTTTACTGAGATTTGAGTATATTTTTCATGAAATTTGAAAGTAAAAGTTAATCAAAATTATTCATTGGATACCTTAGACATTTTCCTAACTGCCCGAATAAAATTAACAGATAAATCATTCGTAGTATTGCTTAAAGCCATAAAAGTGGTGTTTAGCGCCATTTTTGAGTGGTGAGGCTTAACATCAGTTCAATTTTTTTAAAGTTCACACTCGTACGGTCGTACGTACTCACAAAGGAAATTATTTAAAGTTATTTTTGTTATTAAGGTCTACTCTAAATCCGAATCCAATTGGCTGTTGACCAAAAACAACACGGTGTTTACAAAATACCAGTTTAAACAATATTCATTAAAATTCAAATTTGAATGGTAGTCAGATAAGACCAACAAAACATTTTGACAAAACTGATAATCCTTATCGCAAAGTTTAATTTTTGAAGGTTGAAATCGGTTGCCGTTTCCGCCGTTTGATTGATAAAAAATCATGGCGATTTTAGCAAAAAAGTACGCTATATTTATACATAAAGCTACATAGTTTATCTTCTCTGGTATTTTAAGAAACTTTAGTAACACGAATCTTCACGACACTAACGATAGATGTTTTTTACATAAAACTTGAGTATCAAATCCTTTTTTTTTTAACATTGAATTAGAGTTATTTCTAATTTTGAAACTGTTAATTCGTGGTAGAATTCCATTTTAATGATTTAATAAAACAAATTTGTAACTTTATTCCACTTTTATTATTTTGACTGGACCGGTTTCAGCCTATGACGGCCATCTTCAGACTAGTACAAATGTTTGTTAACCTACGGCTTATATACTATTTTTGGGGATGTTAGGGGTGGTAAACAAAGTCAAAATAATAAAAGTGGAATAAAGTTACAAATTTATTTTATTAAATCATTGAATTAGAGATTCAGAGACCTGAAAGACTTCTTACATAAGTTACATGGCGGTATCAGAGACCTCCATTACTTCATACATAAGGCGGGTTTTACACGAAACATGAGCTTTCAGAGACCTTTTATTATTTCTAACGTGATACGTTTTTTGCATCAAACGTGAGCATTAAGTACATGGTTTTACCACACATAAGTCCAGAGATTTCATTTCCACAGCAATTAGTCTGCAAATTGTGAGTTGGTTGCACAACTACGTCCAATTGTGGTACGTTGCGATGCGGAATGGAGTGGGAAAGGGAGGAGATGGCCAGGCGGAAGGTTGGTAAGAACCTACATTTTAACCATTTGACGGCCTCCATGGTCGAGTGGTAAGACGCTCGACTACGAATCCAAAGGTCGCGGGTTCAAACCCGGCGTGTGCCAATTACTTTTATTTAATTAATATGTGTCATAACACATTTAATTCATGTAAAAATAAAAAAATAAAAATATATTTGCGGCACGTTCCAGAGTGGTAGATACTCTAAGTATCGCCCTGGTGAAAGACCACCATTCAGAATCGAAACGTTGCTTGAAATGGCTTTAGCCGTGTTTGGTGACCAGATCTGAATAGCCAGGTACTTCCCAACCTTCCCCTTCCCGATCTCCTTATCATCCTATTTGGGAATGCCATAGTCTCACTGGCTCTAGACGGTTGGGAGCAGTTGAGACTCTTGTGCGGTATTCACGTAAAAAAAATTAAAAAAACATATTCAGATTCGGTAATCAACACGGCTAAAGCCGTTTCAAGCAACGTTTCGATTAACTTTTTATTTTTTTATTTCGTGGTTATTTTCATTTTTTATTTCTTGAATTTTCCAAGATATGCAAAATTCAACAATGAATTAATTTAATTACTCCATCAAATAAACGATCGTACCGAATCAGTAATGTGATTAACAACGGCCTAGGAGTATTTACTAGCAATTATACATTACACGAGTATTGTTTATTGTTACACTAGCACCCACAGTGGTGGGAGTCGAGGATGGGAGCTCCCCTAAGTGTGGTAATGCCCCGTAGATCACCCGGCTCCAGTTGCGTGAGTTCTACACGAGTGTATGTTGCTAATCACTAAACCAGCTGCGTATTGTACAATGCAGGGGTAGGAAAGCTTTGACAAAACAAACAATAATAAATGATGTGACACCATACAAGAGTTCCAACAGACAGTGTCACGGGTTCAAAACTTAATTTCATTAATACAATATGTGTTAATTCACGCACACTCAACATAAAAAGTGGTGAAATACATACATTCAAAAACGAAACTTTGCTTGAAATCTCAGAGCAATAATATACAGGAGAGAGCGCTGCTGTATTCAGTTTTTATGAGGTTTGTCGGACTCGGCTAGACCAGGGCGTGGCTAGGACTAGGGCTAGGGTATTTATACATCCATTCATAGCACATGTCGACATAATGTTTATGTTTATTCGTATTACCACTTTTTCACAGTATTGTTTTAATCAAAAATATGGCATGTAACCTAATAAACCGTTGGATTATGTTCATTTATTTCGCGTATCAAAACGTGTGGACGGAGTCAGCGGAGACGCGGGACACAAAGAACATTCTAACAATACTTTAAAGCGGTGTTATAATTTGGGAGATTTTGTTGTCTCTTTCTTTCTCATGATGTACGACGTACAAACCTGGAGAAAGTGATTTATCCCAATTTTGTATAGGTAGGGTAAAAAGAATTAGCTCTCTCTCCATATATTGTTACTGTAAGCTTGAAATGGCTTTAGCCGTAATTGGTGATCAGCTCTGAATAGCCAGGCACTTACCAACCTTCATCTTTATGTCCTTTTATTTTCCACTTTCTTCATTCCACAACATACATCAAATCGGGATGTAATAGTGCCACTGACTCCGGACAGTTGGGACTCTTGTGCGGTATTCACATTAAAAATAAAGGTTTTAAAAAATACCTGGCTATTAAGAGCTGGTTACTGATCATATATTAAGTCATTTCAAGCAACGTTAGTTACCTAGTTGGTTATATAGTCGCTGGAAAGGCAAAAGGGCTTAAGCGACACTTTGATCACAGTTTTGAACAGTTTTTTTTTCAGCATCGAATGCTCTGACTTTCGTTTTTCTTCGTTATTTGATTTTAAAGCCCTTGAGGCATCTAAAATATATTTACCATTTGGAAGAAGAGAGACTCAAGCGACACAAGTTTGGGACTTTTTTAGCTTTCTGTCGCTTCAGGTAACTCAGTGACAGCATTGAGTTACTTTTTGAGTGCTCTGGTGTAAACCTCAGAGCAATAATATACCAGGAGGGAGCGCTAGTGTAGTCAGTATCGATGATTTTTGCCCGACTGCGGCGTGGCTAGAGCCAGGTTATTTATGCATCCATTCATAGCACATGTCGACATAATGTTTTTGCTTTATTTGTATAACTACTTTTTCACAATATTGTTATAAACAAAAATGTAGGATATAACCTAAAAAACCGTTGAGTTATGTCCTGTTGTATCGCATAACAAAACGTAGTGGGCGGAGTCGCCGGAGACGCGGGAGACGGATAAAATGCTTACATACCGAACGGTGGTGCTATTTTATGTGAGAATTTGTTTTGTCTCTTTCTCTCTTACGGTTTGCGACGTCGAAACGCGGAGAAAGTTATTTTTCGTAATTTGTATAGGTTGGGTTAAAATGTTTAGCTCTCTCTCCATATGTATTCTTGCTCTGAGGATGTAAACTTCCCAAAATGGCGCTTCAGCCCCTTTGCATTTTCGTCGACGATATGTCATGATAAGGGTATTAAATTATGAACAAAAACCACTGTGCACATTAAAAAGATTGTGTTTTTATAAGACCTGGCATAAAATAAATGATTGGTTGAAATAATCTAAAAGAAAACTTTCAAATCCAACACAAGCTCAAGATTCTAATTTTGAAACTGTTAATTCGTGGTGGAATTATATTTTATTAATTTAATAGTTTCGGTGACACCTTACAACGGGCATCGACAAGTCTGAAGAAATATGTTTTTTTTGGCGAAAGCGGTCCGGTCTTCATAAAAAAATATGGAATAAATGAAAACTTTTTAACTAAAATACTAATACTGGCTCCCGTGCCATACTTACCACACCCCTGTAAAAAACATAATCAGACCAAAGCGGAACTATTCCTATGCGCTTGGAGAGATATGCAAAAGTGGTTTGGAAATAAAACCAAAATAAGTACACAATACAATGCAAGTTAAATAATTACAACCACGGTTACGCAGTTATGTGGAAAATCGTTTTGACACGTTGCTATTTCTGCTGTGGCTAAGCCAGGAAGTAGAAGATGCGGATAGATAGGCGGAGAATTCCGGGAAATTAAACCGTTGGATTACGGTGTGTTATGTTAATTTAAATGTGCTGGAAGAAAAAGTTATTAAGAAATAATTTTTAATGTGAGAATTTTAATTACTATTTTCTGTGGGTAAGTTGGTAGTTTTCTCATTATGTGGCGTTCTATTAATATATTGAGTTGTATATTATCTTCAGAAGACACCTTTAACGCTCTCAAATTTATGACTCTTTATAACAATTGTAATTATGCAAATTTTAATATACGCATTTAAAAATTCTTCCAACTTTAATCGTATTAACGCTGGGGAGCAGTTGGGACTCGTGTTTAATAAAAATAATAATATTTGGATGATTTTTACAGCGTCGTTTTTGTGAAAAATCACCTCAAGGGCGCTGTACAGATCCTATTTTCTAGCTGATACTAATTCCTAGTTTTAAGAGAAAATATACAGGAACATACTTACCTGGCAGGTCCCATCAGATAGTGTGTCTATTAACTTAGAACCATAATTTTAGTATATATTCATTTTTAATCATTCAAAAATAATTTCAAGAAATCCATGATAGTACGCCCTCCCTAAGCACGAGAACTTTCTCTATTAGGGAGGTAATTATAATTAACTGGAAACTAGACAATGTACATTTATTCAATTTATATTATACCTACTATTAGTATCAAGTAAAAAAAATATCATTTTGTACAAAAAAAGAAGAGAAAAAAAAGAAAAAAAGAAAAAAAAAAATACAATTATATATATTTATTTATTTTTCCGGTTTTTAGGGCATGGTAGCGAAATTAAAAATGGACTTTCTGAATTTGTCGTACAGTACAGTCTTGTTTGCTATTCACTTAAAAAAACAAATAACACAAATGTTTGTTTATTATTTAATAACAAATTTTAATACCCACATTTACCCTCTTATTAATATTATCTAATTCAATACCCTCCGAAAGTATATAAAAATTGTAGTCTTTCAAAAACTAGTGTGGCAAACATAAAAAATAATAAAATCGTTAAATAAATCAAATACGTTACAGTAGATAGGTACCTTTCGTTGACTAAACCCTAGATTCAGACATAAAAAAACTGCACGGAATGTAGATACAAGAAGGCTATAACATCATATTACTTTAATCAATAATCATTTTTATGTATTCAAACACTATTTTCTACTACTCTCTACAACCATTCCTTATTTTGTTTGTGCATATAATTCTCATTTTCCCCTGTCAATTGCAAACCTTTTAATGTAAAAGCCCTCTCGGGCGTATATAATAAAATAAATAAATAATGTTTTTCTGTTTATTTGTATAACCACTTTCTCACAGTATTGTTATAAACAAAAATATAGCATATAACCTTAAAAACCGTTGAGTTAAGTCCAATTTAGTCGCATATCAAAACGTGCGGTCGTAGACGCGGGAGACGGAGAACATCCTTACAATACGTAAAAGCGGTGTGATATTTTGCGATTTTTGTTGTTGTCTCTTTCTCTCTCATTGTGTACGACGTAAAAACCCGGAGAAAGTGATTTATCCCAAATCTGTATAGGTTGGGTAAAAAGAATTAGCTCTCTCTTCATATATTGTTACTCCAAGTGTTTTCCCAATCGATATGTTCACGCAGTTGGCGTCAGTTTATAAATATTTGGTACCCTAAATCGGGCACCCACCCGATATTTGGGCACTTTCCCCTACTATACCTAATTATTATTCAAATATAAAAAACTATTTTTTTATTAAAAAAAAAAAAGTCCTGCTACGTAATTATTATTTTTACACGTGACAGCTGTTTCGTCTTTCAAAGGCATTTTCAAACTGCGGTAAAGCTATACATACTCTCAATCTCAACATTATCTGTCTCTCGACGAATCACCTTTAGATATACAAATTTTAACCAAATCCTGTACTGTACGACAAATTCAGAAAGTCCATTTTTTAATTTCGCTCCCCACGCCCTGCATCGGAATTAAAAAATAAAATCATAAATATAATTTTAAGTTACTAAGTGTGTCTATCTGATGGGACCTGCCAGATAAGTATTTTCTTGTATATTTTCTCATTTAAACTAGGAATTAATATGTGATAATAGAAAAATCAGATCTGTACAGCGCCCTTGAGGTGATTTTTCACAAAATATTCTTATTAGTATACGAACTATTCATATAATTTCTAGATACATATAGTGAGGAACTTTAAATAAAATTCTTAGCGCCTCTCACCCGTCCGAAACCTGCAGTTCTCTTCAAATATTAGAGGATAAGAAAAAAATCGTTATTCAATGGCACCTGAGAAGATCTAAGAGAGGTCAAGGCCTCCTAAAGCGCGCTGGATTAACGAGTAATCAACGTAGGCGGAAGTGAGGATAGACACGTAGACACGTAGACACATAGACACTAGACAGTGGCAGGTGATGACTGGAAATAATGATACGAGCATTATCCAAACCTAATTACTCTTAGCTCGGTGTTGATCGTCAATCAAAAACATATGAAAGGAGTCCTCAAAATAGATCCATTTCATGTAAATAACTTAAATAAATACCAACTATGCGAGTACAAAAACTGTATTTTTTCTCCTAACTACAAACAACTAAAATATTTTTATATATTTTTTTTATAGAGAGTACTGCACAACAATCCCAGCTGCTCCCAACAGTCTAGAGCCAGGAGAATACGGCAACCCCAATTGGGGTAGCATGTTGTTTGTTTGTTTTGTTTTTGTATTTTATGTATGCAAAAAAAAAATTTCACACATCTAGTAAGAAAAACATTTATACATTTCACAATAATAGAACAAAGTACATAAGGTTACTATCCAGCAGATATAAATCAAATTCTCACTAATCTTAAGAATCAAGAAATCAAAAGTGCCAAGACTTGAGGCTTCTTTTAAGGAATTTGGAAGACTATTAAAAAGTTTTTGACCTTTGTAAAACACGCCGTTTTGAGTACATCTATGTTGTGAGGTTGAAGGTAGTGGGGAGGGGAAGGAGATAAGGAAGAGGAAGCTCGGTAAGTACCTGGCTATTCAGATCTGGTCACTAAACACGGCTAAAGCCATTTCAAGCAACGTTTCAATTCTGAATTGTGTTCTTTCACCAGGGCGATACTTGGGAGTATCTACCACTCTGGAACATATCGCAAATAGACTATTATCTAATACAAATAAAATGTATTATGACACATATTAATCAAATAAAATTTATTTGCGCACGCCGGGTTCGAATCAGCGACTCTAGATTCGTCGTCAAGCGTCTTACCACTTGACCACGTAGGCCGTCTGTTTATCTGAAGTATTCTTCTGTATATTGTCTTTATACATTTATTTTTTTATTTATAGTTTTCGGTGTTCAATTTGTAGAATTCATTTTTTTATATATAAATCAATTGAATTAAATTTAATATTATTATTATTGAGTTCTGCTATTTTATTATTAACAAAAAACTTTAAATGGCAGAGCTCAATAATAATAATAATATTAAATTGAATTATATTAAAAAAATCTCTGTACATAATATACACAAACATGCCATAGATTAAAAATATGCAGTTAGTCATAAGACGGAGCCTAGGAATTAGGATTTATACAGTGCCCTTGAGGTGATTTTTCACAAAAAACGGCGCCATACAAATTATCCAAATAATATTATTATTCATGTTTTATAAGATTGTGGAAAAAATTCAATAACTCTTCATTTACAGGTAGGCAGGTGAAGTAAAAATGTGAAAAAATAAAGATTTCACAAAGTATTTTCCAAAATAAATCACGCGGACAATTTTTTCTGAATGTTATTTTTCATCATTTTCGAGACCTTGGGGGAATTCCTCAGAACCAAAAATAATTTATTGATATGTTCTATTTGGGCATGTATGTATTTTTGTTTTTGAAATAAAATAAATCCTACAGGGAAATCTTCAGAAATAAACTGGATTATATTTCAAGATCTTTGACTGCTATACCACGAGGGAAACGTCTGTTATAATAATAATAAGGTTTTATTCCAGAAGGTATGCAGGAGTAGTGCAATGCAATATCTTCCATAATTGATATTAATACATAGTAATAATAATAAAAAATAAAATGTTGTAATACACACAATAATAATATTTAAGAAAAATAAAAATAAACAGAAATTCATAACGATGTTAATTATTTCGTAATTTTGTACCTGATAATTCGTGGTGGAATTACATGTTTATATGAATTGTACCAGTCTGAAGATGCCCGTTACAAATTGAAACCGTTCCGGTCAAAAATAAATAAGTAAAAGTAAGTGTTTTTCAAATCATTAATTAATATTAACAACGTTAATTGTTTTAACAAGTTAAATGGAACATATAATGAAGGAATCTTTGAAGGTAGTACCAACCTATATCTGTGTGCGCAAGGAAGAACGGAATGAGTCAATAAATGCAGATGTTCAGGAAGGCCAAAACAAATTTTGGGAATTTTGTTTTTTGTTTGTAATCATGTCATTTATCACGTCTCCTTTTTCAAAAAATAATGCCACATTATTTTATTTTCCGACACATCTCATTTTTCTTTGACATATATGTATCTAAGGAACAATCCTGCATACTTAACTCAAAACTTGTTTTTTTTTTTGTTACTCATTCCATTCTTCCTTGAGCGCACAGATATATGCCTTAGAAATTAGTTACTACAAACCCCGGTTTCCACTTTCCGATATCGCATAATTACCTAGTGTTTGATCTATCTACAGCTTGACACGGATAACTTTGCAGGCGTCCAGCTTTAGTTCTTCTTAGCAACCTGACATTTTTTGTATTATCCAGCTGACAAAATATTTGCTGGTAGTTCAAACTTAAAAGGTTTTTTTTAAGATATATTGCGATAAAAATGTTAAAATAAGTCCTAACAACTTGAATGTTAGGACGAGCTGCCACCAGTTAAAGTAGTCTTATAAGCTATGCGGAAATTATTTAGCCACGAAAAGGACTTATTATTTTTGATTTATGCTGAAAAGCGCCAACGACGTGACAGTTATATGAGTAAAGCTTGTGATTTTTTCTTTCATTCGCGTTTTACCATATTCAAATATTAATCAATTAATTTTAATATATCTGGTTCCGGGTTAAAACTTTCTGTAATACCTTCAACATCACCCACCGAGGATGTATTTTGGCTTAGAAACATTACCAGGGCGTAATTTACGTCGACGCGTGGTATGCAGCAATAAGGATGGCAGCGCAGTAAAGAGATACAAATTGATTTGCCTACAGCGTGAAAAGGAACTGCATGGAGTTTGTGGGGGAAAACATTGACGTCAAGCATAATTTCCTTTTTTTCTTTGATTTTCGCATTCAATAAGCTATTGGGTTCTATTTTTTAAGTTTTATTATCACAATTTGAAAGTTGGTGAAAATTACTCACTTTATCATATATATTAATATAAAATATTTGGCACTATAGCAGTTAAATAATAGTATTCAAATAATGAATAATTCATTTTGCCAATAAAGCCTTCGTGTAGGGATTTATTTTACAGTTTATTTTTCAGAGTGAAAGATACTCAAAGTATCACCCTGGTGAAAGACCACCATTCAGAATTAAAACGTTGCTTAGAATGGATTTAGCCGTGTTTGGTGACCAAGTCTCAATAGCCGGGTACCTCCCAACCTTCCTCTTCCCTATCTCTTCCCCTTCCCCACTACCTTCAGCCTCACAGCATACCCCGATTGGGGATACCATAGTCTCACTGCCTCCAGGCGGTTGGGAGCAGTTGGGACTCTTGTGCGGTATTCACTATATATTTTTTTTAAATGGTCACCAACTGCCAAGTTATCCCTGCCAAGTCGTATGATACCTAGGTAATGAATTAACGACAGTGTTGACAACGTCATAACTAAATATGATATAACCACCTTCATTTTGTTGGGTGATGAATATTTTATTTTATTTTTTGCACCTGTAAAATTATAATTCCCTCGATTTTTTCAACATCGGATAAGTTCGTGTTTAGAAGAATAAAGAACCTTGGATTAGCTGCGAGCAAATCAAGGTTAAGGTAATAATTATTGTGATATTTTTCGATATGTTTATTAAAAAATATATTAATAGACGCGCTTAAGTCCGTCGTTTGTTATCGAGAGATTGTATCCAATATTCGTTAAAAGCAACTGGTTTTGGCCTCTTTAAGAATTACACATGCACAACAACGTTAACTTATTTACTTGGAAAAATACAATGATAACAATAATTAACTTTAAATAATTTCCTTTGTGAGTACGTACGTCCGTACGAGTGTGATCTATTCAAATTTAGAACTGATGTTAATTGAAATTATCGATACTAAAAAATATTCTTTTCAAATCCCCATCCAACTAATAAAGTACCTACCTGATATACTCGTATTCACCTAACTCACCTAACCTTCTTTTTTCAAATCTTTTATTATAATATAACTAATTGTAATTACATTACGCTGCAATAACATACTTACACTTTACTTACTAACTTCGTTTGAAATTTATTGTGCTATGTATTAAATACGTATTACACTACTTTGAGAAATATACTATGACAATATAACTAATTGCTTGAAGTAACAATATATGGAGGGATAGCTAATTTATTTTACCCAACCCATTCGAAATTGTATAAATCACTTTCTCCGAGTTTTTACACCGTACACCATGAGAGAGAAAGAGACAGCAAATTTCTTGGATTGCTTCTATGTAATGTCGTAATGATCTTAAGCTGGCTATTTTCGCTGGTTAACGGCGGGACTCCGCCCACATTTTTTATTTTGCCACTAAACTTGACACAACTAAACGGTTTTTTAGGTTAGACGCTATATTTTTGTTGATAAAAATACTGCGAAAAAGTGGCTATACGAATACACAAAAACATTATGTCGATATGTGATATGAATGGATGTATAAATACCGTAGCCTTAGTCTTAGCCACGCCCATTTGCGCCGAGTCATGTTAAAATCATCAAAAACAAGTCCAAAACTGACTGCACTGCCCTTGGCTTGGGCTACCTCTAGTATACTCTAAGACTAATTGTAAAACCTACGCTGTATTTATAAACTTACGATTTATTTACTAACTTTTTTTTTAAACTCTTGTATTCTACTCATTTATTGTACTCCTTTATTTAAGTAAAATGTATTTTATGTAAAAGCCTTCAAGGCGTTAATAAAATAAAATAAATAAATAAATAATGGGTGAATCAAAGCAAGAATTGTCTAATGAACATAAATCTATTATCTGTGGTTGGATATCACCCATGCCATCCCCACTCTTTAGACCTAAGCATGTATTAACAAAGCAAAACTGGGCTAATTAACCAGTAACTTAAAATAAATTTTATTGAATCAATTTGTGCTATTTCATATAAAATACTAAATAGTATATTTGCGGCACTTTCCAGAGTGGTAGATACTCTAAGTATCGCCCTAGTGAAAGACTACCATGCAGAATCAATACGTTGGTTACTGACCAGATTTGAATAGCCAGGTACTTCCCAAACCTTCCTCTTCCCTCACAACATACACCCAAAAATAATACCATAGTCCTACTGGCACAATATATAAGTTAAATAAAAGTATTCACTGTTTTAAAACCACACCACTTTGTATTATATATGTCTCATTTATTTATGACCGGTCGGTTTTTTCTTTAGCTGAGCCCTGGAGAACGCGGTTGGCCTTCCCACCCGGGCGTCGTGCGTTCAATTCCTCTGCTTCTTACAATAACTAAGTCCTCCATCAAAAGTTGCAATATTTATTTGACCGGTCGGTAAGCAACATCTTCCCACCCGGGCCGCGTTTTATGATGGCTAAGTATCATTGAGTTTTTCATATATTGTCAGGTTATTAGTAATCCGGGAATGTTTGTCTTACTTTTTAAAAAAACTAAAAAAAAAATAAAACCAAATGCAATTTTCAAGCTAATCCAGTCATATATATTTTAACTCGTGACGCCCGTTTGGCCTTTAAAATTTTACGTCATTAGATAACCTTGAGGAGGAGATCTTTCACAAAAACGGCGCTATGCAAATTATCAAAATACTATTATTACCGATGCAATTAATCGTACATATTTTAAACTATGAGTAAAAATTTACATTCCCGTTCAAAAGAGGGGGGGGAGGTCCTAATGTCACCCCGAACGAGGGTTTTATGCGATATCAATATTATTAAAATATTATGAATATGCTTCTCTAGTATCACCAAAAACAAATTTCCTAAAATAATTAACCATCACACCGTTTCTGCGCAAGGGTAGGCAGAGAGAACGAACCGCCATACAACTCTGTCTTGGCACACACCCCTGGCTTCATTCACATTCATGCATACCCTTCTGTTATTCTGACTCTTCACATGACCCGATTCAAGTATTTGATTTACTTGAGAGTGACATGTCTTCCTCGGGCGTCCTCGACTTCTTCTTCCATTCACTTTCGCATCATATATTCTTTTCACATTCATTTCTTAGTTCATTCGCTCTACATGCCCAAACCATCTTGGCGTCCCTTTCTTGATCCTATAAATTACGCTTACATCAGCCTTGCATTCTTTCCGGATATTCACATTTTTAATACGGTCATGCATGGTTTTACCGCACATACGTCGCAGGGATCTCATTTCCACAGGATTCAGTCAGCTTTGATCCTTCCTCTGCCAGTTCCACGCCTTACTGCCATCCATCAGGGTTGGTATAAGCACTCCATTGTGGACTGCTAGCTTCGCTTATTTTGTCAATTTCTCATTTGCGCCAACAGCGTTCAGTCCTCCATTAAGTGAGTTTCCTGCATTCATCCTTCTTTCAATATCCTTATTAGCCTTTCCGTCCCTTGTGAACATACTTCCTAAATACACAAACTCATCCACTTGCCCGAGTGTTCATCATTACATCACAAATATATTGCAAGCTGTTGAAAACGCTTTGATAAGCAATATCAAATAAATAGGGTAACTACGTCACCCGCATTTGAATCGTGCGTTCGATTTTTACTTTCAGGTACGGAAAGGTAAACTGCAGTTACGTTGCTTTTGGAATTGTTAAACTTGCATTAGAAATTATTTACTCCAACAGGTGTTGCTTTTTGCGCATGATAGATGTTACGACTCCCGACATTGACAATATAACGGCTGTCACTATATAGAAAAATATAAAAAAAGAACTTATATATATATATATATATTGCCGATTGAGGATAGTAAGGACATTTTGGTCGCTAGGCAACTGAAAAAATGTAAGGCGTTAAGGTCGGTAGTTGATTTATTATAATTAAAATATGGTCATGATCCTTCGACGCAATCAGAATCGAATTGATGCTAGGTGTAATTATTCGAACCTAGTAAAATCGTTAAAGGCTTTGATCAAAGATATTATTATGTGCATGTATAGGTATCACAGTCAAAGTTGACACGAACACAGTACTCACACAGATGCATTGCTTGCATACAGCATGTTTGAAATTTGTATATATATTTTTTTTACAGTGAATACCGCACAAGAGTCTTAAATGCTCCCAATCGTCTGTAGCCAGTGGGACTATGGCATCCCAAATTAGGGGTATGTTGTGAGGCTGAAGGTGGTGGGAGAGGAAGGAGATGGGAAGAAGAAAGTTGAGAAGTACCTGGCTATTCAGATCTGATCAGTAAAGTTTATTATTATTATTTTTATTTATTTTAAGTTTAACCGCACAAGAGTCCCAACTGCTCCCAACCGTCTGCAGCCAGTGACACTATGGCATCCCCAATTAGGATATGTTGTGAGGCTGAAGGTAGTGGAGATGAGAAGGAGATGGGGAAGAGGAAGGTTGGGAAGTACCTGGCTATTCAGAACTGGTAACTCAAACATGACTAAAGCCATTTCAAGCAACGTTTCGATTCTGAAAGGTGGTCTTTTACCAGGGCGATACTTAGTATCTACCACAACGCAAATATACTATAAATAAAAGGTCCGGCCTTGTTTTTGATCCTTCAACGTAATTGATTAGCTTATCAAAAGATTTTAATCAAATTAAGCCGATACAACGCGAATACCATTTATAATCTATTTAGTAGTTGGTCAAGGTATCCACTTGTTTATAAAAGTTCAACCGCTTTTTATATGCGAAAGTGCTTCCCATAAATATTGATTTCCATACATCGACATTGAATACAAAAGATTGGCCTACGCGGCACAGATATGATCAGATGTAGATGCGTTTACTATGAAGACCGGACTTTTTCTGTCAATTTTTTTCCAACACATTCGAGTATCAAAAATTTACAATTGCATCAAAGCCGATTGATAAGTAGAAAGAAACATCGATTATGGAGAATGAACGAATTCACAATATGCATTCAGGTAGATTCCTTAATTCCCATTTAAATAATTAATTGATATATGAATTATTGAAATGATATCAGTAATCTGCAACGTAAGTATGAAACACAAAAAATAACGATCGCGACCGAGACTCGAACTCGGAACCTCTACTCTATCCGGGAGTAACGCTTCTGCCAATTGAGCCGCCGAGGCCTTATAAGAAATCAGCATTTTTAATCGATCTCCTTCTTAATTTGAAAATTATTAATATCATTTTTTCAATTTTTATTTAAAAAAATATATATATTAATGATTTTCAAATGAAGAATGAGATCGATTAAAAATGCCGGTTTCTTATAAGGTCTCGGTGGCTCAGTTGGCAGAAGCGTTACTCCGGATAGAGTAGAAAGTTCCGAGTTCGAGTCTTATAGGTATTGATTTATGTTAGTTTGATTACTTTGTATTTTGTTGTAACTTTTGTAGTTCTTTAATTTCCCTTGCTCCAGAGGGAGTTTTTATAACTTATCGGGATTGCTATGTAGGTTAGCGAGATATTAATAAAATAAATAAAAATTCTGTTTCATATTTACGTTGAAGATTATTGTTATTATTTCAACAATTAATGTACAAAAATAATAAGCTTAAAAGTTAATTCTAAATTAAAATTAATTTTTAATAATTGACTGATATGAAAGATTTACCATTGAGACAGAAATATATTTTAAAATTGTAACACAAAACACAGATTTATTCATGAGAAATCACAACTTATTTTTTGCCTAAATATATTTTTCCCAATACTACAAATTTCTACAAAAGCTTTCAAATGGGAAAGCTTAGTAACTAGAGTTAAAATAATGTTACGAAATTTAAACAACATAAACATAAACTAAACAACATAAAATATATAATAGTTTATCGATGATTTACAAGCTTAAAAATAACATGCTCCCTAAATATCTGCTAAATAATATTATGTATATATAATGCAAATGTTCACAATTATCCTACGAGAAGTTGTCGTGAGTTTATTAGGCTTCCCAAAACTAAACTTGCGTGTACTCAAAACAGCGTGTTTTACAAAGGTCAAAAACTTTTAATAAACTTTCCAAAGGCCCTAAAAGAAGCCTCAAGTCTTGGCACTTTTCATAGGATTTGTGCTGAATATGTAAAGAAAAACCTATGATTTTTATACATACTAAGATTTCAATTTATATCCACTTATATATTTACGTGTATTGTGTATAGTAACCTCAGAGCAATAATATACCATGAGATAGCGCTAGTGTAGTCAGTATTGATGCTTGGCCTGACTGAGGCGTGGCTAGGGCTAGGGTATTTATACATCCATTCATAGCACATGTCGACATAATGTTTTTGTTTTTTGTATAACCACTTTTTCAGAGTATTGTTATAAACAAAAATGTAGGATATAACCTAAAAAACCGTTGGTTCTGTCCTGTTTTGTCGCATAACAAAACGTAGTGGACGGAGTCGCCGGAGACGCGGGAGACAGAAAATGCTTATATACCTAAAAGCGGAGCTACATTGTGAAAGAACTTGTCTTATCTGTTTCTCTCTCACGGTTTACGACGTAAAAACCTGGAGAAAGTGATTCATCGTAATCTGTTTAGGTTGAGTAAAAATTTTTACCGCTCTCTCCATATATATTCTTGTTCTGGGATAGTAACCTTAGTGCTTCGTTCTACTATTGTGGAATGTATAATTTTTTTCTTAGTAGATTTGTGAAAAAATAATTTGCATATATCTAAATAAAAATACAAAAAATAAACATGTAACTTTATCTCCAATGTCACCTATTTCTTTATTAGCTACCGGTTAGCCCGTATCAATGATTAAAAATGCAAAATTTAAACTTATATTCCCAAAGACACGAATCCCTTGGAATAAATCACATCTCAAGTATTCTCTATCGCTGTATCCGATTAGCAGTAGATTCTAAACTTTCTTCTCTGTGCCAAGGCGTTTTAGCATAATATTATAGGTTATTCATATTAGATAGATAGTTGTTGCCGGCGGTAGCGGCCAGATTCTGCCTCGGGTCGCTGGCCTCGACTGCCAACTGGGTATTGTATCAGTTAGCTAACCATCCAAGCGTCACTTTCTTACTAATACTCGTGGATATTCATAATTATTACTGTTGCTTAATTTTTCTTTTATAAACACATCTCGAGGATTAAAATTATGCAAAACATCCATATTGCATAATGTTTATTATGCACCAAGTTGGTGAGAATCACGAAAAGCCTTGAATAAAGCCGATTTGGAGAAGGTTAATATTATTAGGATGTTTAAAAAAATACATAAATTCAAGAACCCCACTGTCCAGAGCTAGTTAAACTGGAATCCCTAATGAACATGTGGGAGTAAAAGGATTAAAGAGAGAGAGGAAGTAAGAGAGATGAGTGATTATTATTAAAATCTAGTTCCCAAATATATCTTTGTATAAGACCACAGCACCACCAGGGTACAAAATTAAAATAAATAAAACACACAAAATATGCGATTATACATATACTCGTATACAGCGGGAGTACAGAATATATAATAAAATAAAAGAACAGTGAGGAAACACTAAAATAACATTAAATCTTTCTCACTGCTGTTTTGTTATAATTTAGGACAAGCTAACTAACTAACTAACTAACCATCACGCCGTTTCCCCGCAGGGGTAGGCAGAGAGGACGGACCGCCATACAACTCTGTCTTGGCACACACTTCTTGCTTCATTTACATTCATACATCGTCTCATACATACTCTTCTATTCTGACTAAACCCGATTCATATTTGATTTACTTGATCACCATGTCTCAATTCTTCTTCCATTCACTTTCGCATCATATATTCTTTTCACACTCCTTTCTTCGTTCATTCGCTCTACATGCCCAAACCATCTAAGCGTCCCTTTCTTAATCCTATCCATTACGCTCATATCAGCCTTGCATTCTTTCCGGATATCCACATTTGTAATACGGTCATACATGGTTTTACCGCACATCCGTCTCAAAGATCTCATTTCCACAGCATTCAGTCTACTTTCATCCTTCCTCTGCCAGTTCCATGCCTCACTGCCATACATCAGGGTTGGTATAAGCACTCCATTGTGGACTGCTAGCTTCGCTTCTTTGGACAATTTCTTATTTGCCCCAACAGCGTTCAGTCCTCCATTAATGGAGTTTCCTGCATTCACCCTTCTTTCAATATCCAGGATATCAATATTTAGGACAAGCAGCTTGCTTCATTCGCAAGCATAAATACTTTTATGTTTTTCTGACTCTTGGCGTGACCGATTCAAGTATTTGATTCGAATGGCAATGCCATGTCCTCCAGCGGCATTTGAATATATGACGCGCAAGTGGATGGAAAACAAGTCAAGGCTTAACAGAATAGTAAATAAGCATGTGTGAATATCATTTGAAGCCAGTGGGATTTTGGCATCCCCAATTGAGTATGTTGTGTGGCTGAAGGCAGTGAGGGGAAGAAGACAGGAAAGAGGAAGGTTGGGAAGTACTTGGCTACTCATACCTAGTCACCAAACACGGCTAAAGCCATTTCAAGCAAGGGTTTTGATTCTGAATAGTGGACTTAAACTTTTTTTCAAATTTTTACAATGAATACCGCAAGAGTCCCAACTGCTCTCCGAAACATCTGGAGGCAGTGGGACTATGGCATCCCCAATTGAGAATGTTGTGAGGCTGAATGTAGTGGGAAGAGAAATGAGATAGGGAAAAGGGAGGTTATGAAGTACCTGGCTATACAGATCTGGTCACCAAACACAGCTAAAACCATTTCAAGCAACGATTCTGAATGGCAGTCTTTCACTAGGACAATACTTAGAGTATCCTGAACGTGAAGGAAACGTGTATGTATGAAGGTGAATGCAGCAATAAGTCTGTGTTGAGATAGGTTTGCGAGGCATTCCATCATCCAATTGATAGTAAGTTACAGGAGTAATTGACCGAATGAAATTAGATTTTTTAAAATCAATGAAATCAAAAAATATATAAACTCACCTCAAAATTTCGAAATATTTTTGTTTTTTTTTTAAATATCGAACACACATCAATGCAGTTGGAATATTGAACAGTTTTTATTTTACCTGAAACAATGGAGAAAAAACATTAATTAGTTAAATAAAAAAATAAAATATACAAAATTGTTAAAAATATGTTTTTGAATATAACAAAAAACACAAACACCAGAATTTTTTAAATATTTTTTTATAGTGAATACCGCACAAGAGTTCAACTACTCCCAACCTTCTATAGGCAGTGGGACCATGTCATCCCCAATCGGGGTATGTTGTGAGGCTGAAGAGGGAGGGGAAGAAGATTTTATTTTATTTATATTTGGGAAAAATAACAGCAAATCAACAATAATTAATACACCAGATATCTATACTAATGATAAATATTATAAATTAAGAGTGACAATATATAGATTTAATTTAGTAACTTAACTCAGTTGGTGAGGGGGTGAGGAAGGGAACATGGGAACGGGATAAAGGAAGATGGACGGGAGCAGATGGTAGTTTCAATACAGTTAGGGAAGAGGAAGGTTAGGAAGTTCCTGGATATTATATTTATCCCAGATATAGTCACCAAACACGGATAAAGCCATTTCAATGAACTTTTTGATTCTGAGTGGTTTTCTTTCACTTATGAGTATTTACCACTCTGGAATAGAATAAATGCAAAAACCTTTCGAATATTGTATTTGCGAACGTATACGCTTATGTTGGCTGTTTCTCAGTGACGTTCGGCAAGAAAACCACTGTCGTAATTTTATCCTTATGCACTTATACACACAATCCTATGTTTGAGTTTTTTAGGTCAACTTAAATTGCGCAGCCTATACGTTACATCGTACATACAAGAAAAAAACCTTTTCTTGAGCTAATTTCTATTGCACTTGAGTTATACATTTTTTTTATTAAAACTTTTTGTTTCTTACATTATTTTTTTACATTACCTACCTCACTAGCTCATTAGAACCTGTTCTGAGGTAAGTGACAGTGAGTACAAGTAGAATAATATAGAAAATGATTCAAATCGTTTTTTTTTTTTTTTTAAATAAACCTTAATATCGCGCGCCACAGTTTGCGCATCTCCATTCTACCGAAGTTTAAAAAGCATAGTGAACCAGTTAAAATTTAGCAACATCCCAGCATTCATAGATGCACCGCGGCTGTTTGGTACTCTCTGGTCCAGACGTCCTTTCATCTCAACCTCGTCTCGATTGGATGATCGCGGCTGATTACAGTCTCATCTCGCTCATCTGTCTCATCTGAGTGGGGATGGGTGGACCAGTGTGGGAGGCTGGTCAGATGGTAATCTGAAGGTCAGATGATGTGTCCATCTGTATTAGTGGCAGAACGTTCAGAAAAGTGTGTAAATTACTTGGTAGGAAAACTGTTTTTTTCAATATATATATTTATATTCCTAACTGCTCCGGAGCGTTTGGAGCCTGTGAGACTATGGCATCCCCAATTGGGGTATATTGTGAGTCTGAAGGTAGTGGGGAGGGTAACGAGATAAGAACTATGAAGGTCGGGAAAGTACGTGGCTACTCAGATCTTGTCACCAAACATTCTCGGGTTACGAATAACCTGATACGAGAATTTTCTCAATTGGGGAGGTAATTATCATTAACTAGAAACTAGGCATTGTACATGGCCTGTTCAAAAAAGAAAAGGTGGATTTTGAATTTTCCCGGGCTGTGTACATTCGACTATCGTTTTTTTTTTCGTTATGTTGGTACACATATGTTTATCATATGTTAGCATTATCAGCCATTTTGGATTAGTGGTTTGTTTTTGACAACTGGAAAGGTTAGTCACGTTTTTGTGTGTTCTTCGATTTTTTACTTTTGAAAAAAAATGGATCATTAATCACTATCGTAAATTTGTAAAGGTTGGGAAAAATATTTAAGTCTCTCTCCATATACTCGTATATTCTTACTCCAAGGGTTTATAATATAAACTTTATATGATAACATAACAATATAAATAGGATTTTTTTTTAAAGAAAGACAAACGTTCCCGGGTTACGATTGTTAGAAACAACCTGACAACCAATCAACAAACCATCACGCCGTTACTCCGCAGGGGTAGGCAGAGAGGACGGACCGCCATACAACTCTGTCTTGGCACACACTCCTTACTTCATTCACATCGACCCGACTCAAGTATTTGATTCACTTAATCATGCCATGTCTTCTTCGGGCGTTCTCGACTTCTTCTTATATTCACTGTCGCGTCATATATTCTTCTCACACTCCTTTCTTCGTTCGTCCGCTATACATGCCCAAAACATCTAAGCGTGCCTTTCTTAACCCTATTCATTACGCTTACATCAGTCCTGCATTAATTCCAGATGTCTGCATTTTTATCACGGTCATACATGGCTTTACCGCACATATGCCTCAGGGATCTCATTTCTACAGCAAGAGTCCCGACTACCTGAAGTCAGTGGCTTCCCCATTTGAGGTATATTGAGAGGAAGGTTGGAAAATGCCTGGCTATTCAGATCTGGTCACCAAACGCGGCTAAAGCCATTTCAAACAACGTTTTCACACTGAATGGTGGCCGTTCACAAGGGCACCAGTCTCTAATACACTCTCCGACACCACTGTAGGTCCTGCCGCTGAGAAATCCGTCGTAACCCCTCTTTCGCATGCATCCTTCATGAGAAAGAGAGAGATGATAAGAAGCTATCAGTAATGATTAATATCTGTATTTAAATACCTGTCGGCATGTCCAGCGGCGTCTATAAATGCTGAATGTATATTGCATAAGATTAAGAAAGGTCAAACCAAATAAGTATTGCTGATCATCATCGATTGCACACTTCATTAATGTTAACAGCAAAAGATTTTTTATCGATCTGAGTAGAAGAAGCTAACGTCATTCTGCAAAATACTCGTATAAACGTCGACTTTTAAAAATATAGTATGTTTGTGTGAAGAGGCAAAACACTCAAACGGTAAGCTCTGGCGTCTATAAATTTGCACAGATTTTCCTGCATATGATTTATAAGTCAAGTCAACAATTTTCAAATCGCAACATTGTTTTAATCATGAACTATGGAGCTCTGAATCACGCATTTTACTATTTAAAAAATAATATAGGTCTATATTTTTCAAAGGTTTAATAAGAAAAAAATGCGTAAGAAACTCGATTGAAGATGGTAAAGCTAGTTAGTATGGGTATCACAGCAAATGTCGAGTCTAACACAGTACTCTAAATATGCATTGCTTGTATACAGCATGTTTCAAACTTGTTTTCAGAAAATTTAATTCCTAAAATGAAACAGAGTTTACTTTTTATATGACACAATATTATATTATAATATAATTGTAAGATTTGTAAAGCCGAATTTTCGCACCCTTTTTTCAGATAGAATATTATATGTTTGGTTAAATTTAAAATATATGAATATAAAAATAAATATTTTCTTATTTATACATTTTATTTTCACGTTTAGTCTCTTTCAATTCATATTGTGTGTCTGTTTCTCTCTTTTTTTTTATATGAATACCGCACAAGAGTCTCAACTGCTCCCAACCGTCTAGAGCCAGTGAGACTATGGCATCCCCAAATAGGGTATGTTGTGAGGCTGAAGGTACTTGGGAGGGGAAGGAGATTGGGAAGAGGAAGGTTGGGAAGTACCTGGCTATTCAGATCTGGTCACCAAACACGGCTATACCCATTTCAAGCAACGTTTCGATTCTGAATGGTGGTCTTTCACCAGGGCGATACTCAAAGTATCTACCACTCTGGAACGTGCCGCAAATATACTTTTTATTATTTTTATATGAATTAAATGTATTCCTTTGTTATAGTTTAAATGTTATTCTATTGTTTTCTCATTGTTCTGTTATTTTATTTTATATTTTGTTCTCCTTCTGTATGCATATATAACCTCACACTTTGTATTTTTTGTGACTAAGCGAAACCGGTCGGTCCTAAAAATTAAAACAATATCCGTGGTCTTATACAAAGGTATTTTTTTATTTCTTTAAAATGAAAAGTTTTTTTCTAATAGCTACGGCCAATAAGCAAAGCCCAATCAAATACATGAAAGACACTTACGGTGACCATTACACCACCAATTAATGTCAGAACAGCGGCATAAATTCTTTATATGTACTGAAAATAATAATTATGCATTTTAGTATGTTACGTGCTTACATCACTTTTTTTATTTTTTTTAATATTATAAAATACACTTTATAATTGTTTTAAAATATCTGTGATTGGTAATAATTTTTCGAATATTTTTTAAATTGATGATCAAGGGTAGCCCCTTTCTCGCTATAAACAATAAGGAGACAAAATACCATTTCTCAGTGACGTATCAAAAGTTTGTGTTGTTTGAGTAAACTTGCACCCTTGGGATAATTTCACACAAGAAACGGCGCTACACAAATATTATCATCATTATCAACTCTAATTGCGTGATATATAGCTTCTATCGGGAATCACACGGGCAACGCCGGGTACAAAAGCTGGTATAAAATAAACCAGTTTCGAAAGTGTAATGAATTGATTTCAAAATGGCCGCCAAACAACCGAATACACGCTTCTCGCAACGGCCGCATTGTTTCGAGTGGAAATTTTGCAGTCAGCAGCGCCATTATCGCATTGTATTATTTGACAGCAGTGTGGAGTTGTTTTTTTTTCTTGCGACGTTTGAATTTGGAATGCGCGTTCGAATTTCAAACAGGTGCCTTACAGGTGCATGCGCATGCGTAACCAATATCCTCCGAGCAACGTAACGAACGTTGAACCGATATTGCGAAGTCAATAATTTTTAATTTATGTCATTTCACATTAAATTATTTTAAAATAATGAATAGTGCATTTTAGACACGTTCCAGAGTGGTAGATGCTCTAAGTATCGCCCTGGTGAAAGCTCACGTTTGGTGACCAGATCTGAATAGCCAGGTACTTCCCGACCTTCCTCTTACCATTTTCCTTCGTCTCCCACTATTGTCAGCCTCACAACATAACCCGATTGATTGATACAAATTTCAGTATCTAGAAAGGTTTTAGTAGCTCAATAATTGACCTTATTCCAAGATAATGTTTGTGGTCGAGTGGTAAGAAGCTGGACTTTGAATCCAGAGGGCGCGGGTTCAAACCCAGCGTGAGCAAATAAATTTTTATTTAATTAATAAGAGTCATAACCCATTTCATTCACATAAAATAATATATTGTATATTTGAGGCACGTTCCAGAGTGGAAGATACTCATGGTATCGCCCTGGTGAAAGACCACTTGCTTGAAATGATTTTAGCCGTGTTTTGTGATCATATCTGGATAGTCGGATACTTCACAACCTTCCTCTTCTCCATCTCCTTCCTAATTGGGGATGCCATAGTCTCACTGGCTCTAGACGGTTTGGAGCAGTTGGGACGCTTGTGCGGTATTCACTATAAAAGTGTGTAGAGGTTCCGAGTTCAAGTCTCGGTCGCAACCTGAAATTTTCATTCTCCGTGTCTTCTACTGTTTCATATTTCGTTGAAAATTATTTGATATTGTTTCTACAATTGCATAAAGCTTTAAACAGTATGTTTTAATTTAAATATTATTTTCCCTAAAATGAATGTTCTTTCAATGAATTTTATCTATTCATTTAAGTTTAATAAAACGACTTACTTTACTTTCACTCTACCTACCTATATCAAAATCGTTATTCAATACTCATTGTTATTAGATCATTGACGGAGTTAATCTTTGCCACACTAATTTGCTCGGTCATATTTTATTTAGTGTTTGTTTCCTGCTTTTGCAAGAGTCATATAAATCATTGTGTAATACTTATTATTAATAATATTTTTGATAAGAAGACGGTTTGCATACCTCTCGTAAGCACTCAGGCCATCGGCCCATGTGCTATATATCTTATTGTTATTACCTTATTCGACCTAACCTAACCTAAAACTGATGTTCTCGTGGTAAATATTCGATCTTTATTTCGTCTTTTTTCCTTCTCGACTCATACATTTGCTCTCGTCACTAACTAACTAACTAACCATCACGCCGTTTACCGCAGGGGTAGGCAGGATTGACCGCCATACAACTCTGTCTTGGCACTAATTTCTCGCTTCATTCACATCCATACATAGTCTCATACATATTCTTCTGTTATTCTGACTCTTAACACGGCCCGACTCGAGTAATTGATTAACTTAATCACGCCATGTCTTCTTCGGGCGTCCCCGACTTCTTCTTCCATTCAATTTCGCGTCATATATATCCTTTTCACACTCATTTCTTCGTTCATCCGCTTTACATACCCAAAGCATATAATATATATTACGTTTATTACATATATATTACGCTTATATCAGCCTTGCATTTTCTCCGGATATCCACATTTTAACGCGGCAATACATGGGTTTACGCACATACGCCTCAGGAATATCATTTCTACAGCGTTCAGTCTACTTTCATCCTTCCTCTGCCAGTTCTAGTCGTTGTACAGTCCACAACTCATTCGAAGCTGTTTAACGCAAGGATATTTTCTCAACAACTTTATATGGTGTATCAGTGATAATATTATTTCATTCCTGTAAAACCTTTATGTGAGTGAATATCTCTCTTGTATTTATGATGTTTAATTACTCTCTACTCTTGAGTCTTTTTAAAATATGTTTACTCGTTTGTTCCCTTTTCTTTTATACTCGCTTTTAAAATTTGCGTGTGTTTGTAAAAATGTTGTTCCTTTTTGTTTTATAATTTTGTCTTTCTCGAAATGAATTATTTTTCTAACTATTCGGGAATAAAATATTTAAAAAACACAAGTCGATGTATCGCACACGGTCTCGGGTGCAACATATTGTATTCAATTAAATCACGTCTAGAAGCATAATTTATCAATCTATTGGCACGTCCGCGCGTGTAAATTAGCTGTATTCGAGTCAGGTTACATTATAATACAAATTCAGATTCAAGACAAATTATTTACATCCGACCATCAATTCGGTTTTAAGTCTAAACTGTCAACAGACATGGCAATACTTTCCATGAAACAAAGTATCGAGTATTATAAGGCAAGAAAAACAACGGTTTATGCTTGTTTTCTAGACCTAAGTAAAGCTTTTGATAGGGTTTCGCATGCACTGCTTTGGAAAAAACTGAAGAAAAGAAATGTGCCCTCTTCAATAATTAACATTCTGGCAATCTGGCATCATCAGCAAAAGAACCAAGTAATCTGGAATAATAAAATGTCAACATCAGTAAACATGCGAAGCGGCGTCAGACAAGGGGGAAGCTTATCACCGATTCTTTTAATGTCTACATGAACGATCTAAGCGAAAAACTTACCTCAGCAAACGTCGGTTGCCACCTGGGAAATACATGCATCAATAACATAGCGTACGCAGATGACATGGTTATTCTAGCACCATCTATCAAAGCCATGAGGAAGCTGCTAAGGATATGCGAAAAATATGCTGCTGAACACAACATGATTTACAACCCCACTAAATCAGTGTTACTAGTGTTTAAGTCGGGAGCAGGACCTACTAAAAATATTACCAGTTAGCCTTAATGGAACAAATATAAATGAGAAATCCGAGGTCAAATATTTAGGACATATTTTGACAGCTGAGCTCAAAGATGATGATGATATCGAGCGACAGAGAAGAGCACTGTGCATTAGAGGAAACATGATTGCTCGAAGATTCAACAAATGCAGCCGAGAAGCAAAACGGGAACTATTTAATACATATTGTACAAGCCTGTATACATCGGAGCTGTGGACAAATTTCAACCGTGCAACTTTAAAAAGAATGGAGGTACAATACAACAACTCGTACCGGATGCTTTTCGGGCTGTCATGGTACTGCAGCGCTTCAGAAATGTTCGCAGAAGGACGAGTTCCCGGTTTCAGAGCCTTAATAAGAAGACGTATCGCCAACTACCGAATAAGAATAGGCACGAGCGAAAACACTCTTGTGATGGCAGCACTGGACTTCTTGCAGGGCCCCGTTTATAAACAATGGAGTCATTTCCTGATGTCTTGAAACGAAGTTTAATTTTATTTCTTTATTGCTATTATTTATTACCATGTTATCATGTTTTCTATTTTTATTTATTATCTTTGTATTTTTTTTCCTTATCTCTCTATGTATTATATGGAACTCATGGGATTGCACCACCCTCCCTGAGATCTGGAATAAACTATTAAAAAAAAAAAAAAAAAAAAATTATAGTTTGTCAATTGATCTTGTTTGGATATTGAACTCTTGATACCGTTACCGTGGCTATTTGCGCACTCGCCCCAGTTATGGAGTCACCACTGTGTGACGATTCGCATCCATTATATATTATGTTAAAATATAATCTTCGTAATAAATTGGTACTTCGAATACGATTATAAAATAGTAAGGGAGTGATACGAATTAAAATTGTCACGGCCAATAGTATTGTGGAGATTTTAGGGATATTATGCCATGTTGAGCTTTCCCCTTTTTTAACCTGACGTTTCAGCCTTGCAGTGTTCATCATCAGGACAGATGAGAGGCATATACCCTCTGAACTCAGAGATACTCAAAAGAAACTGATCAGTGATCACGGACGAAAATTACTAACCAGTCCACGATGAGTTTGAACCTTTGTAATTAAACGAGACTAAACAGTCACTAACGCTTTATTAACCAGTCGGTAGCAAACTCGACCTGTCGACTAGTTTTTGATTTGAATCACCTAGATTTTCGTCCGATTGAATACCTCACGTTTTATTTTATGATTTTTACATTATTTCATTTTATAATAATTTCATTTTTTATTCACGAAAATGAACGATCAGCAAGTGAATACAAAATTAGTGGTAGAAGTAAAAATATACATCGCGTTTTATATAACTTCACCAGCTTGCATACCACACAGAAAACTACCAATGTCGATCACTTGTGAGTAGCTCGCGTGTGCGAAGCTGCGTCACTAAAGAATTAGTAACCGGCTAGTAATTTCAATCACAAACCAGTTCAGTTTTTTTAGGTATCTGCGTGTGCATACAGTCATAGAATATTAAAAATTGAATGAAATGACTACTCGATGTAAATTGCATTCAGTCCCACTGGAAACTTGGGTAAAAAATCGCTATATTTGCGTGAACAACGCTTTTTACTAACATTTTAATTCTCCCACTCCACGCCTCTGTTCTCCTTAGGAAAGAGCCCGTAAATGAAAAAGGATGCAGCTCCAAGTGGAAAAAACATGAAATATTTAACTTCAGTCAAATAAAATTTTTCAAACAGTAACAAGTTCAGAACTTATGTATTTCTTTTTATCTTTTTCCTTGCTTAGGGTTTTTAATCCAGTAAAGATCTTTTCCCTAAGAAAACACTAATGTAAAAATAAACTCAGTCAAGTAAATAAAACCATCAGATGGTGATAGTAATAAGGCCTAATGAGCCGCAGTACTAGTTAGATAGTCATTATGAGGGATATTTGTATAAGCCCCAGCTAGTTAGTAGAGGATTACGAAAGAATCCATAAAATCAAAAAAAAAAATCTACATTTTAATTATATGTTAATCAAACTTGTGCAAGTTATGGACCCTTTTTTTCAATCTAACCTAAAAAAGCTGTTCATAGCTAGTAAGCAATATTTATAAACGACCGGTTAGTAGCTGAGTGGACTAATGCATCGGGTTCCCGCCCACGCGTCGTGGGTTCAATTCCTCTGCTAGCAAAGTCCTCCATCATTGCACAAGCAACATTTTCCGGTGCAATGAGGTTATTCGTAACTCGAGAATGTACTCTCATAACACTTTTCGATTTAAAATAAAAACAAGTCGTTTGAAGGGATAAAGGCTCAAGTGTGCAAAATGCACATTTGAGCTTTTTTGGTCGTTAGTGCATATTTAAGCCTTTTTCGTCGTATATGCATATTTCATCCAATTTATTCTACAAATATAAGCTTTTCAAATCAGCGACGGTCAATTAGCCTGTACCGGTTACTCTGTCCCGGTGACTTTTTTGTCACTGGAACTCCCGATATTATAAATTAACATACCGATCACCTCTCACTAACGGTAACCGGTTCCAAAAGAAATATTCCTGTTTTCGTCGTATAAATTAGTCATATATTTTAGCATTGTTATTGACTCTCAAATGATTTGAGCACGTACACAAGAAGTGTAAGAAGAATATATGGTTTTTTCTAATATATTTATTTTTTTCTTTAAAAGAAAGACAAACATTCCCGGGTTACGAATAACCTGACAATATTTGAAAAACTCCTACTGCTATCATAAGAAGTGGAAGATGTTGCTTATGTAATGACAGATGCACACAGGAGACCTTGAGGGAAATAATTTCCCTCGGGGCCTATGTCATCTTTGACATAGAGGTTGACAAATCGTTCCATAGCCGAGCTGTTTAACATAAGAATGAGTCGTAAAAGCGACCCATTCTCATGTATTGAATGTCAACCGTGTACAAATGTAGATGGTTTGAGCATGTAGAGTGGACAAACGATGAAAGGAGTGTGAGAATATATGACGCCAAATTAAATGGTGGAAGAAGTCGGAAACGCCCGAGGAAGACATGGCACGACCAAGTGATTCAAATACTTGAGTCGGGCCATGTCATGAGTCGGAATAACAGAAGAGTATGTATGAGACGACGTATGAATATGAATGAAACAAGGAGTATGTGCCAAGACAGAGTTGTGTGGCGTTCCGTCCTCTCTGCTTACCACTGCGGGGAAACGGCGGAATGGTTAGTTATATACTCAGAACATGAATATATATATGGAGAGAGGGTCAAATATTTTTACCAAACCTGTACAAATTTACGATAAATCACTTTCTCTGGGTTTTTAAGTCGTAAACCGTGAGAGAGAAAGAGAAAAGAAAGGTCTCATATAAGATAGCACCACCATTCGGTATGTAAGCATGTTTTCCGTCTCCCGCGTCTCCGGCGACTCCGCCCACTACGTTTTGTTATGAGACATAACTCAACGGTTTTTAGGTTATATCCCTTATTTTGGTTTTTAACACTACTGTGAAAAAGTGGTTATACAAATAAACAAAAGCATTATGTCGACATTTGCTATGAATAGATGAATAACTAGCCTAGCTCTAGTCCTAATCACGCCCGAGTCAGGCAAAAATTATCAATACTGACTACAGAAGCGCTCCCTCCTGTATATTATTGCTCTAAGGTTACATATATTTTTTGGCATAGATAGTGCATATAATCGGATGTCTAGTTATTACCAGTTTACTCGACGCGGCGTTCATGAGATCAGGGTTGGCATTAGAAATGGCGTTTTTTCAATAAAGAATATTGTCACACCATGTTTAATATTGGTGGACATAATGTCTTTGTCCTACAACCGTCACATAACACCTTGAAGGAACAATATATGGAGGGATAGCTAATTTGTTTTACCCAACCCATCCGAAATTGTAATAAATCACTGTTTCTGTGTTTTTACATCGTACACCATGAGAAAGAAAGAGACAACAAATTTCTTGGACGGCTTCTATATACTGTCGTAATGTTCTTAAGCTGGTTATTTTCGCTGGTTAACGGCGGGTCTCCGCCCACATTTTTTATTTTGCCACTAAACTTGACACAACTAAACGGTTTTTTAGGTTAGATGCTATATTTTTGTTGATAAAAATACTGTGAAAAAGTGGCTATACGAATACACAAAAACATTATGTCGATATGTGATATGAATGGATGTATAAATACCGTAGCCTTAGTCTTAGCCACGCCCATTTGCGCCGAGTCATGTTAAAATCATCAAAAACAAGTCTAAAACTGACTTCACTGGCTTTGGCTTGGGCTACCTCTTGTATACTCTAAGCATAACACAGTATTATGTAGTGACCAAGTGCGATATTTGCATACGGTTTCCATTTGGCAAACGTATTAACCTGAGCAATATGCCGAATATGATATTTGCATACTAAAAGGTAGTTCAACAGCGCTTGTGGCGAAATGTTGATTGACACATTGTTTTAGTTTCGCAAAATGTCTTTTGATATAATTCAACTTTTTTAAAATTCTTTTATCCGGTGAAAGTACCGCCTGTTACTAAAAGTGTGAAAAAAATTACCTGTATTAAAAGTCAATTCAAATAGGTGCCCGTATCTTTGATGTATTATTTTAAGAAAACATTCTAAAAGTGAGTTTTTTTGTTTATTTTTTGTTGCTGATAAGTTCATTGGGTAATGAATGATTTAGAGTTTATCGCTCCGTGTTATTTATTTAATAACGCTCTAGTGAACTTTCACATATTAAGTTTACACTCAAAGTGATAAGATAATAATTAAAACGTAGCCAGTTATCTGAATAAAAACAAAGCGTTAAAAACTGTTAATATATTCAACAAACTTCCTAATGACACAATAGACGAAAACAACTATGAAATATTTAAAAAAAAAACTAAAATACACTTTTCACTAAAATAATCTAAAATTTATAATTTTCATATGATATTCATTTTTAATCATACAAAAATTATTTCAAGAAATCCATGATAGTACTCTCTCCCTAAGCACGGGAACTTTCTCAATTAGGGAGGTAATTATTATTAACTAGAAACTAGACATTGTACATTCATTCAATTTGTATTATACGAGCCTGTTAAAAAATAAGGTGAATTTTGAATTTTCGCGGGATGTGTACATTCGAGTATTGATTTTTTTTTTTTTTTTTTTATGTTGGTTCACATATGTTAGCATTATCAGCCATTTTGGATTAGTGGTTTGATTTGACAACTGGAAAGGTTAGTCACGTTTTTGTGTTCTTCGTTTTTTTACTTTTGAAAACAAGTTCAATTATTCCGTGTTCCTGCCCTATTCTCCTGATCTTCCAACTCTATCCAATAATCTCAAGGAATCTCAATTATTAACGTTGCTATCAAAACATTCTTCACCTTCAAATCACCGAACGGTAATTGCATTGTGCGTGCCTCTCTAAACCTAACCCAACATCCTTCCTCTTATTTTTTTATCCCATCATTTCTCCGATCTGACTTACACGATCCCCAGTTACGCTCCATCTATTGGGTTAGTTTAAGTGGGGCATGCACGCACAATGAGATCGTGAGGATGTCGATACAGCCACGTAAAAACTTGCAGCAAAATCAACCACCGTCAACGCCGAATAAAATGTTTTCGTTGCGAAAGTGTGGATGATCAAACTTCATCAAATACGTCCCAAGATAGGTGCCTAAACTATGAGTTTATTTGAGATTGTATTTTTGACTTCTGTATGAGATTCATGTACCCACCGGAATTCTTCGCGCGTGGAATGGAAAACAAATTACTTTGTTTTGAAATACGATTCTGTAAACTTGTTTGTAATTATAAATGTAATCAACGCTATTATTTAGTAATTATCTCGCCGGGGCCTAGATAAAGAAAGGTTAGGCTAGGTTAGGTGGAGCTTTAGGTCAAGTTGTCGATGTATCATTTTTAGTTGTTAATAAACATTGTCAATCAGATCTGTTGGGACCTCGTGACATTAGGTGGTTTTAAAAGTGACCAGTATAAATACGGTATTAGAAGTTAAACCAGACCGTTTAGCCTGAACGTGGTAAAGATCAAGTCTGCAGAGACTACTTAATATACTAAGTTAGTAGAGCTCGACAAATTATAGAATGCGGATGGCCTTTCGTTTAGACAATAGTAAGTAGACAATCCGTTCAATGGTGACTGGCGATTTTTTCTGGCTGACCCGCCTCCTACCAAAATGCGTTTGTGCGCATATGCAGTCAGCCGCACACTTACGTTTGTCAAACTCTACCTTCACACAAATTGGTTCTATTTAAAAAAAATAAGCTTAAATATCTTACAGTGCCTTGAGTTTGTTATTTACCTCTGGTCTGAAGCCCCAGGTTAAATTGACAAAATCCATGGTTATGTCTGATAGATTCTCTCTTTAGCACCCATGCACAATCGGGAGCTTATGAGTGGTACTTCGACTTATTTTATCATTCACTTGCGCATCGTATTATGTTCTCCTTACACTCCTTTCTGTATATAATTGTCCATAAGATGAGTATAGATGTGTATATTCTCCATGTTAAAAACAACTCTAACCTTTCTAATAAACTCGTAGCTAATAGCGGTCTACCATAAGGGTCACATTTAGGTCCAAATATATTTTTATTCTTAATCATTGACATCGTAAATATTTTTGGAAGTAGTGTTAATGTTTTACTTTGTGCCGACTATTTAAAAAATATTAAAACTCATACACACTGATGAAAACTGTATGTGCATTCATCGTTTTTTTTCAATGAACCACTCTGTTCCTCTTAAAAAAACCCCTAAGTATTTTTTTCCCTTGTGTTAGCCTCCCACTAAAATATTTAAATACGGTTAGTTTTAATATTGTCCTAATGAAAGAAGGGTGTTTCCGAAACCGGTCGATAAAAATACAAAAAATAAGTGGTTTGAAACAAATTAATGTGTTTATATTATAAATGTATTTATTTTTTCTTTTAAATGAAAGAAAAACATTCCCGGGTTACGAATAACCTGACAATATTTGGAAAACTTCTACTGCCATCATAATTAATGGAAAATGTTGCTAGTGCAATGACAGATGGGAATCCAACGCGTTTGTCGACCCTTCTACTAACTAGTGTGATTGATTAAATTAAAAGATTGGTGTAACCTTAACACTAGATTTATGGGCATTTTAATATACCTATTTCTACGGGCACCCGTTAAATTGACGGATAAACACAAATACTGTTTTAATAAATGTTTTATTTAACGGAAATTAGACTCCACGTCTCCACACACCGAATAAAACTCAATAACTGAAAATAGATTTATTTACTTACACTAATATCTAGCCGTGTGGTCAACTTCGCCAGACTTCCACCCTCGAAGAGACCTTTTTTATTGCCCCATAAATCATAATGCGCCGAATGTGTTACGCAACGAACGCGTATTTGTAATTTGGGTTTGAAACAAAATATCCTTCACACCGATGACATTCTTTCTTCATTGTTTCACACAAATTGTAACACTATGATTATTTAGTAATAATTTTACGAATGGGACAAATTCAAAAGCGTTATTTCAATTTGACGGGTGTCCGTAGATATAGGTATATAGAGACTAGATTTTAAAAAATAAGAAGTTACCGAAAAATACAGTAAATACATAACAATGTTCAATTATAAAAAAGTCGAAAAAACAAACAAAAAATACTGTCCGTTTAGTAAAATTTGCAAAGCAAATAGAAAATCCGTCAATTTGACGGGTGCCGTAAAACTAGTGTTAAGCAACTCTATTTGAGCACAATTTAACGCTATATACTACGTTTTTTTCGGAATAAATCAGCTAAACATGCACTATTATCGAGTAAACACGTAAACAACCTGTTTATCGAATGGAACTAAACTGGAATATTATAATCTTGTTAGAAATTCTATAACCCGCAATATTTTCACGGTCAACTCTCTTGTTTACGTGAATAATTTACCCTTTCAAAACAATGTTGTTTACCATCAATATTTGCACGAAACTGACTATAAATAAAAATGTCACATTTCAGAAGGGTTTCAAAGTGGAGTTCAAAGTCTATAACCTATTAAATTCCCACTGCACAGATAATTCCAAGAAGTGTGATCTCCATATATATTTTTACACCTCGGAGTAAAAATACATATGGAGAGACAGCTAAATATTTTTACCTTACCTAGACAAATTTGCGATAAATCACTTTCTCCGGGTTTTTACGTCGTCTACCATGAAAAGGAAAGAGACAAGAAAAGTTTTCACACAATATTGCAACACTTCTAAGTGTGTAAGTACATTCTCCGTCCGCGCTTACTTCATCTACGCCTTAAAATTTTATTTTGTAATGTTATTAAAATGAATAAAGAAATTGAATTGAATTGAATTGAATCTTGATTTAGAGGTTATTTCCTATATTTGTGTTGATTAAAAAACTTGCAGTGCTAATAAAAATAAAGCAAACATGATGGTGATATGTGCTATGCGTGAATGTTCAAATAAGACCAAACAAATATTTTAAAACATCACTTTTTAGAGGTGTTTCAACAGTTTTAAATATTTAGGCCCGAACTTTAGAATTTTCATATTTTAATGATATAAAGACATAAAATCAACAAAAAGTTTCCATCATTATTTAGGCAAACCTGTTATTAGTGTTTGTGTGGTATTTTGACTTTATTAATCATTTTAATGGTGTATTGATATTGTTTTGTTTAATGTGTTCAAATATGTTTATTAAAAATGTCCGAATTCTATGTGGGCGGTAACTAATAGGCTATCCAACATCCTTTAATATATATTAGTCTCTTTCTATCGAGTCAGTATAAAGTCTACAATCCTGACTACACTCAAAGGTTCCTCTCCATGTCCTTAAAGTCTATAACGATGTATATACAGGCCAGTGAAATTATTAATCGGCTCAAAAAAGGAATGCTATATTTGAAAAGGTTTGATAAATTTCACGAAAAGCAAGGATTTTTTGCTTACTTCAGACACAATGACATGGCCAGAACACCCTTCTATGTTTTAAATCAGTTCAGTGAGTCTTTGAAATGACTAACTAAAGACGTAGCGAATTTATTAAAATAAATTATAATTATGTTTACTCGAGCGTTTATTATTTTCTCTTTGGTTTATTTCTATTCATCTCCGTTCTCCCTGGAGCTAATGTAGCTATCAGATTATTTTCATAATCATTTCATCTTGCAACCCTTTGAGTTTTAACCCCTAAGGGTCGCTTTAGGTTGAATATAAATAGGCAGTGCCTGGATTAAAGCGCTTGTTAATTAACAAGGTTTTTATAAAATTGGGTATTAATTATGATATTATATATAATGTGTTTTTGTATCAATTAACTATGCACTAGATTTTTTTATGTAAATAACGTATATGAATCCCAACTGCCTGAACCCAGTGGGACTATAGCATCTCCGAATGGAGTATTTTTTGAGGCTGAAGGGAGCGGTGAGGTTGGGAGGGGTGGGGAAAGGAGATGAGGAAGAGGAGGGTTGCTTATTACCTAGATATTAATATCTAGTGAAAGTGAATGGAAGAAGAAGTCGAGGACGCCCGAGAAAGACATGGCACGATCAAGTAAAACAAATACTTGAATCGGGTCATGTGAAGAGTCAGAATAACAGAACAGTATGTATGAGACGATGTATGAATATGAATGAAGCAAGGAGTGTGTGCCAAGACAGAGTTCTATGGCAGTCCGTCCTCTCTGCCTACCCCTGCGGGGAAACGGCGTGATGGTTCGTTGATTAGTTAGGTAGAACACGGCTTAATGTATTTCAAGCAACGTTTGAGATCTGAAATTGGTCTTTCACCAGGGCGATATTGAAAGTATCAAGTATTTTTACGGCCTCTGTGGTCGAGCGATTAAGTCGCTCGACTACGAATCTAGAGGTACTTAACGTAAGTATCTCCCTGGCGAAAGACTACCATTTAGTTAGGTGACCAGATCTGAGTAGTCGGGTACTTCCCAACCTTCCTCTTCCTCGTCTCCTTTCCCACTACCTTCAACCTCACAACATATATGATGCCATAGTTCAGCTGGATCCAGACGGTTGTGAGCAGTATGTGAATAAAATGATAACTTAATAATCCAATAATAACTGACAATTTTTATTTTTTTTCGTCGTAACAATTTCCTGGTAAAACACTCGAACAAGTACGGTAGCCCAAAATATTATGTCTTCGCCATTAAGACACGAAAAATAATATTTGTTTAAAAATTCTTTCCGTACTCAAATGTTTAGTTATACAACGTAAATAAAATATTTCTACGTGAAATTCTGAGGTCAATCGTATTCATCGATCGTTTAGATTCCATCGGCAAATATATGTTCAAACAACGATTTGCTTAAACCAGTTGAACAAGTAGAAAAAATTATAAAGACATTGTCGCCGGAAAGGCAAAAGGGCTGAAGTGCCATTTTGGGAAGTTTACACCAGAGCACTTTATTTTTTGTTTGTTTTCACAGCACCTGGTTGGATTTAAAAAAAAAAGTTGACTCAGGTAACTCAATGAGTTAACTGAACGAAAAAAAAGATAAAAAGTCCTAAACTTGTGTCGCTTGAGTCAAGCCTTCTCCCAAATGGTAAATATTATATTTTAGAAGGCTGAAGGGTCACAAAACTCTTCAGAATCAAACGAGAGTCAGAGCATTCGATGCAGATGTTTTTGTTGATAAACACTACATATTTATTTTTTTACCGAAGTGTCGCTTGAGCCCTTTTGCCTTTCAAGCGACGATATTTTATATAGTAAATATCGGGTGCTAAAACATAGAAATACTAAGATTGGTGTGTTTTAAACTGTTGTCACATTTACATCGTCACCAATTCAACGATTAGCGCCATTTTGTTTGTTTTTTTTAAATATTTTTTATGGCTTCCGTTAAACGTCGATTATAGTCCCGTCTCAGCTTTTGAATAAATCGTGATCAGATAACAAGCGTAACAACATGAGCGTTATGATTTTCAGCTAATTACAATTTGTTCAAAAGCTGAAACGGGCCGACTATCGATATTTAACGGGGAACGTTCAAATGTCAGAAAAACAAAATGGCGTTATTCATTGAATTTTGACGATTAGCGCTCTTACTTTGAGATTTAATAATCCTTGTAAAACGTCGATTCTAGGCCCGTCTGAGCTTTTGAACAAATTGTGATCAGATGACAAGCATAGCAACATGACCGTTATGCTTTTCGGGTAAGTAAGGATATAATCTTGAAGTAACAATATATGGAGGGATAGCTAATTATTTTTACCCAACCTACACAAACTTGCGAAAAAACACTTTCTCCGAAAGGATTCTCCAAAGAGACAAAAAATTTAATTCCCCGCTTTTACGTAGTGACGCAATGATCTTAAGCTACTGGGCCACCGCGGGACTCCGCCCACATTTTTTATTATGACACTAAACCTGACACAACTAAACGGTTTATTTGCTTATATGCTATATTTTTATTGATAAAAATACTGTGAAAAAGTGGCTATACGAATAAAGAAAAACATTATGTCGACATGTGCTGTGAATGGATATACAAATACCGTAGCCCCAGTCTTAGCCACGCCCTTTTCCAACCGAGTCAGTTACTTCAAGGTAAAAGCTAGTAAAAACTGACTACAGATCGATCTACAGCTATAACCTCTTGTATATTATTGCTCTAAGGATAATAATAATAATAATATTTGGACGATTTGTATAGCGCCGTTTTTTGTGAAAAATCACCCCAAGGGCGCAGTAATCGCAATGTCAGCAATGCCACATTTCATGATGCCAGAACTGAATTTTTGATACTTTTTGTAACCTAAGAATACAGATAGAATTTTCTTTTAAAGAGTCATCAGTTGAATGTTAAACAAATCATAACAATTGAAATGAACTCAACTCTCAATTGGTGCACTTTTCTGCAATAATAATTAGGCTACCTGCCCATTGGCTGTGCATAATGGTGCAATAAAATCTATCGTTAACTCGTTAACGGGTATTATTAATGGTTCGCACATTATTCGGAATTCACAGTGAATTGTTTGGAATGACTTATTGATTCGGAATCATTAACACTGGCTGATTATACTGTAAACTTGCAGTGCGCAGGTGTGTTAGAATAATAAATAAGGTAGCATAAATAAACACCTAACTATATGTGTTTATATTTATTTGTTATTAACCCCTTTAGTGTCAAAGAAAATTCTGCTTTTTTATGTCACTTATATGATTTTCAAAATTCTTTCAATTTTATTTTGAAAATAGAAAACAATAGTTTATTGAAAACGAAAAGCCAAGGAATAAAAAAAATTGTGCTTCAAACATTTTTTTCCCACGCAAACTACATGCAGTTCCTCGTTCCTCTGACAAATCAAATTAGATCTCTTTACTGCGCTGCCACCCTTATTGCTGCATACTAAGCATCACCGTAAATTACGCCCTGATTTTTTTCTAAACCAAAATTAACCCTTAGTGTTGATGATGTAAATGAATTCAAGGAAGATTTTTAAAATGGAACCAGATATATTAAAATTGATTAATTCATATTAGTATTAATTGATTCATATTAAAATTAATTAACTCATATTAAAACTAATTAATTCATATTAAAATTAATTAATTTATATTAAAAGTGATTAATTCGTATTAAAATTAATTAATTCGTATTAAAATTAATTAATTAATTTTAATATAATAAAACGTGAATCAAAGAAAAAATCATAAGTTTCACGCACACAACTGTCATTACCGCGAGTCAAATGTTATATCACGTCGTTGGCACTTTTAACATGAGCATGTGGCAGCGCTGTGGCGCTTTTCGGCACTATAAACAAACATTCCCATGGTTACTTAGGTTAATTAGGTGATTTTCCCACAAAAACGGCGCTATAAAAGTAATCCATTTATTACGAATAATCTGCAACAATATTTGAATTTCTCCTACTACAACAAACCCGACGCTTCGGACTGCCCGACCAACTAAATACTCAATATCGAGTGTAGGCAGAGAGGATGGAAGACCAAATATTCCATCAATAATTCAATTCAATTCATTAAAGCGACATAGCACTCTGAAAACGAGATATTATTAATTTAAAATAAGCAGAGATATTATTTTAGTTCGATAAATGTAATGTCGGAAATTGTGCTACAGACGTATTGCACTTAATTAGCAATATTAGATTTAAATTATTCATATTATTCTGCAACTTGCAGCAGCTAGTTGGGAGAGAAAGCAAACACAGGTGTGAGATATTTATAGCCGATGAACTCAAAATCATTATAATATCCAAAATGATGTCACCAAACCTGTACCGGCGACAATAATCGTTATTTTCAAAAATTTACATAAACAATTTTCCCGTTATATGTAAACAGATACAAACGAATCAACACTGATTCAACAAGACAAATTTTAAACTTTTTTCCACCATTTGTAATTTCGACCTGACCGGTTTCAACTTGTTACGGTCATCTTCAGTTACTTAAACTACGGAATCCTTGGAGTGAGAACATATATGGAGAGATACCTTTCCGGAACAATGTAGTCAGGATTTTTGACTTTACACTGACTCGGCTAGAAAGAGACAAAGATTTGTTTAAGGAAGTTAGATAGCCTATTAGTTTCCGCCCACATGGAAATCGGACATTTTTAATAAACATATTTAAACACATCAAACAAAACAATATCAATACACCAATCAATTGATTTATAAAGTTAAAATATCACACAAACACTAATAACAGAAGGTTTGCCTAAATAATGATGGAAGCTTTTTGTTGATTTTATGTCTTTACATCATTAAAAATGTGAAAATTCTAAAGTTCGGTCAAAAACTGTTGAAATACCTCTGAAAAGTGATATTTTATAATCTTTTTTCGTTCTTATTTGAACATTTACGCATAGCACAAATCACCATCATGTTAGATTTATTAAGGTTCGGTCAAAAATATTTAAAACTGTTAAAATTACCTCTGAAAAGTGATATTTTTTAATATTTTTTCGGTCTTATTTGAACATTCACGCATAGCACATATCACCATCATGTTCGATTAATTTGTACAACCACTGCAAGTTTTTTTAAATCAACATAATATATAATAATAAAAACCTCCGTTAACGTAAGTTATACGATTCGATAATGTGAAGTTAGCGCGGACGGAGAACATTCTTACATACTTAAAAGTGTTACAATATTATGGGAAGACTTTTCTTGTCTCTTTCTCTCTCATGGTGTGCGACGTAAAAACTCGGAGAAAGTGATTTATCGCAAGTTTGTATAGGTTGGGTAAAAATATTTAGCTATTCCTCCTTATGTCGTTACTCCAAGAGGGTATCTATTCATTTCTGTTTTCAGGGGTAAACAATGATTTAACGAAAGGTTTTCTCAAATATCTAGATTTTTTTAAATTTTTATAGTGAATACTGCACAAGAGTCCCAACTACTCCCAACCATCTAGAGCCAGTGAGACTATGGCATCCCCAATTGGAGTATGTTGTGAGGATGAAGGTAGTGAGGAGGGGAAGGAGATGAGGAAGATGAAGGTTAGGAAGTACTTGGCTATTCAGATCTGGTCACTAAATAGGCCAAAAGCCATTTCAAGCAACGTTTCGATTCTGAACGGTGGTGTTTCACAAGGGTGATACCACTCTGGAACGTGCTGCAAATATAATTTGTATTATTTTAAATGAATTAAATGTGTTATGACACATTTTAATTAAATAAAAGTTATTGGCGAACGCCGGGTTTGAACCCGCGACCTTTGGATTCGTAGTCGAGTGTCTTACCACTCAACTATGGAGGCCGAAATGATATGGAGTTTTAGATTATTTTGTTTAAATTTACGCATAACTTATAACTAATCTGTTTTTTGAAACATTTAGAAACAGCTGTCACCAAAAATAAAAACTAAAACTAGAAAAACTTTTTAAAATATATAATATATATTAAATTAAATGAAATTCGATAAATTTAACACAAAACTATTAACATACATTGCATTTTTTTAATATGATTTTTCAACGAGTTTATATAAATGAAGGATTACTAATATATCTCGCATAACCTAACATAACCCAACCACGTTCTTCTTTTTTTTAATTATTCTAACTAGACTTATCCCCACATACGCTCTATTTGTTGGGTTAGGTTAGGTTAAGAGGGGCGTGCACAAAGCGTTCGTAAGCATATCGAAACGGCCTCGCAAAAAATTGCAGTTATATTGTCGGTTGTATTTAACGTCAAGGTTATTAAATAATCATTGATAAAATAATGCTGGTATTATTTAGACGCCCCCGACTTTTTTCATCCGTCTTCCGCAAGGCCATGAAATTAAAAAAAACACCCCTTTCTCCGTACATATGTTTTATTGGCATTAAATTAATTGTCCCTTTCTTAATCTCATTAATTATTACGCACTATAATATGCTAGACTCTCAGTTTGTGCCTTTTTGGAGTTTCATTCATCCCGGCCCGTTTCGGCTTTTTATCAAATTGTTTTCAACTGCCAGGCACAACAGCATTACAGTTATGCTTAACGACTGATTAAGATTTGTTCAAACGCTGAAGCAGGCCGAATATCAAAAGTTTAAGGGAAATGTTAAAATTTTAAAAATAAATTACGAGCTTAATAAATTAACTCACGACGGGTGATGGAATATTATTACCTTAGTGAAAGGATCATAGATTATTATAAAAAAAATAGTTGTGTTTCCACCCACGCTAATGCAATAAGCTTAATATATTCCGTAATAAATGTAAGACGGTATGTAGAATGTATTCGTACATTGAAATTGGGTACACGCTCGCCATGGCAGGCGGCATTCGTAAGCATATAACTTTATAGCAACCGATAAGTATGTACATCGGTATGTAGACACCACAGTACCTGACTAGCTGCCGTCGGTCCTGCGCCGCCACTGGGTGAATTCAACTTCACTCAACTTGCACAGGGGCGGCGCGTCCTTGCGTGCAATGTGTGCTATGAACACGGGCGGCCGAACTAGGCGGCGGCCCCGAGATGGTTTATTTTATTTTACAGACAAAGATCGGTACCTATGACACGCTTCATTTCTTTCTTTCTTTTTAAAAGAAAGACAAACATTCCCGGGTTACGAATAACCTGACAATATTTGAAAAACTACCACTATCATCATAATAAGCGGAAGATGTTGCTTATGCAAGATGGAAGACTTAGCAAGCAGAGGAATTCAACCCACGACGCCCGGTGGGGATCCGACGCGTTTGTACACTCAGCTCATTAATTTATTATCTTGTTCATACATTAAATGTTGACAGAAAACGTGATAAATAGTGTTCTGTAGTGAAGGGATGTGTGTGTGTATTTTTGAGAATTACCTGGCTATTTAGATCTGGTCACCGAACACAGCTTAAGCCATTTCAAGCAACGTTTCGATTCTGAATGGTGGTCTTTCACCAGGGCGATGCATAGAGTATCTACCACTCTGGAAAGTACCGCAAATATACTATATATTATTTTACACGAATTAAACGTGTTATGACACAAATTAATTTAATTAAATATATTTGCGCACGCCGGGTTTGAACCCTCGACTTTTGGATTCGTAGTCGAACCTCTTACCACCGGACCACGGAGGCCGTTAGACATATTATTTTTAATCAATTAAATGTGTAATAATTTCCCCACGACGGGATTTGAGCCCGCGATCTCTGCAGTCTTAACCACTCGACCACGGAGGCCGTCAAAGGCCATTGCGGCCCTGAGTGGGAACTGTACTGGACCGTAGGTAGGTACGGTTCATTACAAACTCGCATGCCCCAGAAGCGAGTGGCAATAATGATTGAAACTCTATTAGATTGGTCCTTACGTGAACGTATTACGGGCAGGTACTGGGAGTGTGCCAGTGCGAAGGCAGCTGCGCGTTTGGCGCCGAAGGTCGTTTGAAGGAAACGGCTGGCAGGCCGGCCATTCGCCTTTGGAATAACTCACTTGTTTACTCTCAACGATTTCGCAGCAGCTTTTTAAGAGTGAAAAAATGCGTCATTAAAACGTCACATTCGTAATAACCTCATAACAAATTACGATGATAAAAAACCTTTAATTCAATTTCATCAGACGATAATCTTAGATGAATTAAATAATGTAGATACGTCTTTAACTGAGTCCGCGAGACATACCTGAGATTTACTGCGTTTAGTATCACACAAACATTCGTTCGACAGACAAGTTGACACCAGCTGTCACAAACGCGTCGCTGTACTTCCTTTTTTGAGAAAAAAATCCTTGAGGTGTAAAAATCATTCGGGAGCAAAAAAAAAATCTTATGGAGTTTCTTTCCATTCATAATTACCCACAAATCAGTTATTATTTCATTTCAATAAATACAATTATTCACAAGGTTTTGAGTTACTCGAAAACGATGTGAGATAGCGAATGCAGAAATACATAAGTGTGTGGAAAACAACCACGGCTAGTGGCATGATACCCGATTATAACAGTAGCGTGAGACGTTAATATAGCTATCTCATCCGTACACACATATTCTTTGAATGGCTATCCTTTTCATAAGCGGGTGAAACGAAAAACACAACGGTACCAGTGGTGCTACATTTTGTATGAATATTACGTGTCTTGTTTTTTTTTATGTCTATGACGCCAATATTAGTTTTATCGCGTGTTTAATAAGATAGATATCGCATTGTAGAAATTTTAAACAGCGTCAGGGAGTATTTTGGCAACAATATACTAAAATAGTACTGTAGCATTGTCAACTTTTGAATGATTCTCATAAAGAAACAGAGAATTGTGGCTATCAAAATGTTTGTGTACATTAAACTAGAAACGATTTGAAACAATAATCTCCAAATAAAATTTCAGACTTTTCTATGTATGAGCAATTTTCCCCATTAATCATTTGTTTTCGAACTGAATCTTGTACAAACGACGCTACTTACTGGTTTAGTCACGACGCACCCGTCAAAAAATACATAGTGAGTAAATCGTGAAGGACCGTAATCGGAATTGAATTTCAAACTTTTTTACGTATGAGCAATTTTTACAGTGTATCGTGTATTTTCTAAGGTGTTGGGAGAAGACGCGTCCAGACTCTTAGCGTATTAATACTGTAAGATGCATCAACACATTCATGAAAAAAAGAGTGTATTACGCTTAATCAACTTTTCAAGAAATGATTTAGGCTTCTACACACACCCCTTGATTGTGTCCCATTTTCTGTGTCAACTGTGGCTAGAAGTGCATAAATGAGGACTAAAATCTATTCTATACGGTGGGCGTAGGCTTTTTAAAAATATAAAAAAGCTTATGGTGAAATTTTATAGGCTGTGTTTTTTGTGCTTATAGCATTTTTTTTTATTGAAGAGCAATGTTAGGGAGGAAATAAAATAACGTATTTAATAAGATTAAGAAAGCGATGCTTAGATGGTTTGGGCATGTAGAGCGGATGTACGAAGAAAGTAAAGAGAATACATGACGCGAAAGCGAATGGTAAAATAAGTCAGGGACGCCCGCGAAAGACACGGCACGAACTAGTGAATCAAATACTTGAGTCGGGTCGTGTCAAGGGTCAGAATAACAGAAGAGTATGAGACGGTGCATAAATGTGAATGAAGCAAGGAGTGTGCTCCGAGACACGCGTCGTGTGACGGACAATCCTCTATGCCTACCCCTGCGGAGAAACGGCATGATGGTCAATTGGTTAGTTTTGATTAAGATTAAGGCATACAATTTCTCCGAGCTACAAAACAATTGAACGGTGACCTCTGTCATGAAATTTGCACAGCTTTTTCTGTAGTGAATTTCTAGGTCAACGCAACTATTCCGAGCGCACAAATTAATTTCCATCAAGAGGTACGAAGGTTATAAATGTGCATTTTTGTTGTGTTGAAACACAGGCGAAACCGGCTAGTAATTATTTTTAAACACAGGTGGCTTTCTCTCTCAACACTTCTCTAGAATAGTGAGAGACTATTGCGAAATTAACGTTCACATGCTTGTCTTTTGGAATTCCCACAATGCATATTAATCACATGTATAAAATAATAAGAAAATTTAATCCGTGAATGGCTTCCACTTCTCTACACTCGACACTAAATCACATGAAAATATTTTCTCCGATCGTAAAAACCATGCAAGTCTGTCTTTTTATATGCGAGCATTGTTTATTGTTAATAGAGACATTCTAGGTTCCACGTATAACAATTTTACTTTCCGTGTGTTAAATGGGCCATATAGCGAAACAGTGTAGTCAGTATTGTTGACTTTATACTGACTTGATAGAAAGAGACAAAGATATGTTAAAGTGTGTTGGATAGCCTATTAGTTACCGCCCACATGGAATTCGGATATTCTTCATGCATTTTTGAACACATTAAACAAAACAATATCAATACACCATTAAAATGATTTATAAAGTCAAAATATCACACAAACACTAATAACAGAAGGTTCGCCTAAATAATGATGGAAGTTTTTTGTTGATTTTATTACTTTATATCATTAACAATGTGAAATTTCTAAAGTTCAGTCAAAAATATTTAAAACTGTTGAAATACCTATGAAAAGTAATGTTTTATAATCTTAGTTTGGTCTTATTTGAACATTCACGCATAGCACATATCTCCATCACGTTTGATTTATTTGTATAACCACTGCAAGTTTTTTAATCAACACAAATATAGGCAATAACCTCAAAATCCGTTAACGTAAGTTACGCGACTCGATTATGTGAAGTTAGCGCGGACGGAGAATATTCTTACATACTTAGAAATGCTGAAATATTAAGTTAAGACTTTTCTTGTCTTTTTCTCTCATGGTATACGACGTAAAAACCCGGAGAAAGTGATTTATCGCAAATTTGTATAGGTTGGGTAAAAATATTTAGCTATCTCTCCATGTACCATATATTCTTACTCCAAGGCCACTATTGTGTTCATAATTGACAACCTTTGTGGCTTAGTGGTTAAAGTTCGGATTGTGATTCGTTGGCATTGGTCTTGGGCTTGATTCCTGGTAAAGAATATTTATACTAACGTGGTACGCGTTAAAAATATTATCTGATTCAGGAATAGAAGCCGTGACCTTTTTTTAAATTGTTTTATGTGAATACCGCGCTAAATTCCCGACTGCTCCCAACCGTCTGGAGCCAGTGTGACTGTGGCATACCCAATGGGGTACGTTGGGAGGCTGAAGGTAGTGTGGAGGGGAATGAGATGGGAAGGAGAAAGGTTGGGAAGTACCTGAATGTTCATATATAGTCAACAACCACGGCTCAAGCCATTTTAAGCAAAGTTTCGATTCTGAACGGTGTTCTTTCACCAGGGCGATACTTAGAGTATCTATTACTCTCTTAGAGTATACAAGAGGTAGCCCAAGCCAAAGCCAGTGAAGTCAGTTTTGGACTTGTTTTTGATGATTTTAACATGACTCGGCGCAAATGGGCGTGGCTAAGACTAAGGCTACGGTATTTAAACATCCATTCATATCACATATCGACATAATGTTTTTATGTATTTGTATAGCCACTTTTTCACAGTATTTTTATCAACAAAAATATAGCATCTAACCTAAAAAACCAATTAGTTGTGTCAAGTTTAGTGGCAAAATAAAAAATATGGGCGGAGTCTCGCCGTTAACCAGCGAAAATAACCAGCTTAAGATCATTACGACAGTTAATAGAAGCCGTCCAAGAAATTTGTTGTCTCTTTCTCTCTCATGGTGTACGATGTAAAAACTCGGAAAAAGTGATTTATTACAATTTCGGATGGGTTGGGTAAAACAAATTAGCTATCCCTCCATATATTGTTACTTCAAGATTACTCTGGAACGTACCGCAAATAAACTATATATTATTTTATATTAATCGAATGTGAAATAACAATAACATTAATTTTATTATTTTGCGCACCCCGGGATTTGAACTCACGACCTCTGGATTCGTAGTCGAGCGTCTTAACCACTGTACCACGGGGGGCGTCGAATAAGCTGATCGCAAGAAAAATGTTAAGTTATTTATTCTAGGGCAGCAGAGTTGTTTCTTAGATTATTTTTTGCGATTTACAACTTAGTTTTTCGAAAATATTTTAGATATCGGGAAACTCTTACAAAAAAATGTTTGCCAGTGTCGAAGGCCGTATACACAAGGACCAGTTCAGGTTAGGTTAGGTTAGCTTTGATTATTGGTTAAATTTCAATGCCTTATCTAACCGGACGCAACACACAATTAATATTGTTTTAATGTATATTACACAAAAGATAATTAGAAATTATAACCCGTGCAAAGTGCACGATGATACCATATTTAAAAATTCAGCTTGGAATGTCAAGTCAGTGCGTTGTTATGGGCAGCCACACGAGGCACACACCCGCTGGATTCTTTCGTATGATGTTAGGAACAATCACAATCACATGCTTTATTATATTACGCCGTATAGAATAGAACTTGGAAGATATTAATCAAGTGATTTGAAACACTTTTCATACTAGAAGTATTTTAGCAAATTTTGTATGGAATCCAAAAGGAGTGTGTTTTTACATAGACGTTGAATATGTAACAAAGGTCGCTTATTCAACCAACAGAATTAGCGTTGGGATTGTGAATGCTTCACGAATCGCTACTTCTTTAAAATGAACCCTTCGCAGTGAACACTTCGATTGAAGCCGAACTCGCAAAAAAAGAGATTTGAATTTATCTGGTTATTTGTTCAGTTCTTTTTGGAACCGGTTCCTCGCCGAAAAAAACACGTACTAGTCGGTAGGGATTTGAAAGTGAAAAGAACTGGAACTGGTTCCTCGCCGAAACAAGAGTACTAGTCAGTAGAGATTTCAAATTAAAAAGAACTGGAACCGGTTCCTCGTCAAAATAAATAGTCGGTAGAAATTTTAAAACGAAAAGAACTCATTATTTGTTCAATGAAATGAATTGAATGAAGTTAATGAAATGAATGAACGCTAAAATGAACTACCAACTTTAATTGAAGTATTTGTTCGATGAACAATGAATGAAGTAGGAGCTGCTGCCAAAAGAAGTAGTTCTTTAAAAGCGGCCACAAAGCTAAACAGAATGCTCATTGTGTATAGAAGGCCCTTTTACTTCATGGATAGTAAATAAATCACTGTTTTGCACTGCAATGCTTTCGACAAAATTTGACCAATATTAGGTATATTTCTCATAAAATTTCTCTTTATTATTTTATCACGTTCTCAGTTGCCGCTTTGCCTCTTTCATTTGATATTATCTGTCTCTTTCTCTCTGTTCTTGTTTTATAATTTAAATGTCATTCTTTTGTTTTCTTACTGTTCTCTTTTTTTATATTGTATTCGCCCTCTGTATGGGTGGGCATATATAACTACACACTATGTATTTTTTGTTTGGTTTAATTGTGTACCCTTATGATGTTTACGCTAAGCGAAACCGATCGGTCATAAAAATTTAAATAAAATCTGTGGTCTAATGCAATGTTATTATTTCATTTTCATGAAATATGTCAAACCACAAAGTGATTGCTTTCTACGAAAATAGAACACTAATTAACCATTAATAGCAAGGGTGTATAATAAGAGAGTAACTGCACAGAAATCTGATGATCTACGTTACTGATAAGCACTGCTTTTATACCCCCATAATCAATGCCATGGGCACCGTCTAACTTCTAACTAAATACCACAGTTCAAAACTACAGACTATCTTATAACATAAATTAGATAACAATATTAAAGTAAGATGTTGAATTTGAGTTATTTGACATAAACACATTAAGAGTATGCATTTTAAAATAGGAGATTAGTTAATGCATTTCGTGACATGGGTTGATACGTATGTAGTGAGGTCATTACACTTATACGACCAATGTTATTAAACAAATAAGACCAGTTGGACAGTATTCGGAATTCCCGACGGCCAAAATTTCGAAAGCCGTAATCCCGAAAGACGAAATTCTAGAATGGCAAACTTTTTTATGAAACTTCCCGAAAACCAAGTTGACTATAGCTATCTCCTCGCCTTGGAATTAAGAAGTATAGTTTAAATCACGTAAGCCGAAAATGTTTTCAATATGAGGCTAATGTTTCATATTAACTCCACCGCAAACATAACTTACCACATAATATCCAAGATTTAGTCCCAAATCCACAGTTACTCAAGACATTTTAAAAATGAAATTTACCTGAAACAAAAGAAAGAAAATATTAGATAAACAATTAAAAAAAACACAATAAATTCAATATCATGACGTTTTGCCTCATTTTTTACAGTCGAGTGGATATTTCGAAGCTCATCATACGAAATAGCTTTGCAAACCTAAAAATGTGCGTTGACCTCGACATTCCACAAAGAAAAAGCTGTGAAAATCTCATGTTTACATAGCTGACTGTTCAAATAACGATTCTGATTTACATTTCTGGTTTACAGTATAGCGTGAATAAACATTGAAAATTGAGTATATAATTTACTTTATTTAAAAATGTACTAAAACCTTTTAATTTTGACATGCATTCATATTAATTCTTCACATATGATAAGCCAGTAAAACATTAATCACTAGACATACATATTTAATATAAAAATGGCGAAATATACAGTAACAATGAAACGTGAATGTATTTTGGAACCGGTTCGCGATGGCGGAAAGGTTGATCGGTATGCTAATTTGTTCGAATTTGTGAAATTTCATGGGGGTGACAGAGGGTGGTCAACGAAATTCTGAAGGAAAAGAGGGGTTCTTGAAAAAAAACTTCATAAGATGAGAGGGAGGTGGCTAGGAAATCTCGAAATATTATATCAGCCAATACTAATCACCGCAATATTGACGGTCTTATCTACATCCCGTTTTTTTTTAATCCAAAAGGAACCGGTTCCGAAAATAGCCGGTTACAAAAATAACTGGTTCTAAAAATAACCGGTTCCAAAAATAACTGGTCCTAAAAATAATCAGTTCTCCAGAAAAATAATATTTTCAGACGATTCAGTGACAGCAATGTCACCGAGACAGAGTAACCGGAACAGGAATATCAATCATCTCTAATTTGAAAAGCTTATTGAAGAATAGAGTGGCTCAAATGTACATCACGCATATGCAAATGCATACAATTCAATCAATGTCTAACCATCACAATTATATTCATAATCATTCCGCGATGATTGGCTATGCAACTATGTACGTGCTCAAGTGCCTCTTAAGTAATGATAGAATAGCCTCAGTGCGCACGCGAATCGAATGCTCAGTCTGACGCGAGTGTCACCATTGATGCTATTAAAAACATCATTAACCTTGTGTTATATTACGATATGAAGGTGGTATCTATGGTGTACGGGGTGGAAAAAAATAACCAGTAATAATAACGACACTTGGATAAGTTATGTAGCTCCATTTTTTTTTAAATAATCAGTTTGATATTGGCTTCGAAGGCCGAAATGAACGTCACGCGGCAAGCAATGCTATAAGCAAACTAGAATAGCTTACCTTAAATAAATTATAAACATATAAATTAGATTTATAAAAAAATAAATTGTTAACTTATTGAAGCTTTACGCTTCGATGTGATATTAATTATTTAAACAATATTAATAATATTTAAAGAATTTGAAAAAAAAAATGATTTAGTTGCTACTCGAACTAAGTACCTTTACTCTTTTCGGGATTAACGCATTTACCAATTGTGCTATCGAAACCTTTTGAAAATTTTATCATAATTCTTTAAAAGTAATATTTATTATTTTTTCTATTTTTCCGATATTGATTATTTAACAAACACAGATGGCAGCCAATATCGGAAAAATGTTTTTTTTTTCAATAAATATGACGTTTATAAAAATGACGGAATCTAAAAAGGTTTCTATAATACGATTAGTCCCGAGTTCGAACCCCGGTCGCCACCGAGTATTTAATTTTTCTGTGTCTTCTTCTTTTTAAAAAATTTATTTGAATATATTTGCCATTGTTTCTTAGAAAATTTGACACTCGGGAAACTTAGTAATTTCCTCTGACCTATTTAAAGCATTAAGGATGATATTATTATCCTTGCACAGCGGTTAATCCTTGCCTCACACGAGACGTGATAAATTATCAAGTATTGTTAAGACGTAGTGTCTTATGAATATAAATGCCATTTAATTCACAAAACGTTTATGCTAATCAATTTCCGTGTTGGAGGAAATCGTGTGTCCTTCAATCCGCGTAACGTACTCACACTCACTGCTCAGCACCCGTGCAACGTTATTTAGCTGGGTAACAAACTTATTGTGATTTTATTGAAAATAACTGTATTTTTCAGAACATGCATCACGTACTAAACTGATAATTCCAAGAAGTTTGATCTAATACAACTAATGTTGTATATTTACATAAGAACTTTCGACGCCTTGTATAGCGCAGTTCTGTGATAGTTTACCTCAAGTGCGCTTTACGTTGAATGACCCAACCTATAATTAAAATAATGATTAAATAATATAGACCAGTAATCGACGCCGGAAAGGCAAAGGGTCTCAAGCGCCATTTTGACAAGTTTACACCGGAGCACTTTAAAGTATTCAGTACCTGGTTGGATTTTGTAAAAAAAATACTCGGGTAACTCAATGTTCTCACTAAGTTCCCTAAAGCGACAAAAAAGCTTTTAAAAAAAGGCTCAAACTGGTGTCGCTTGAGTCAAGCCTTCTCCCAAATGGTAAATATATTTTAGATGGCTGAATGGAGTCAGAATCAAAACTGCATATTTAACTAATATTTGAGCAAAGTTTCGCTTAAGCCCTTTTGCCTTTCCAGTGAGGATTTGTATGCAAATTAAAACTATCTAAAATAATAATCGGTATCATAAATCATGAAAAAAAGATTATTTTGTTTTTTTTTTTGTTATGGTGAATACCGCACAAAAGTCACAACCGTCTAGAGCCAAATGGCATCCCCAATCGCGGTATGTTGTGAGGCTGAAGGTAGTGGGGAAGGGAAGGAGATGGGGAAGAGGAATATCGAGATGCCTGGCTATTCAGATCTGGTCACTAAACACGACTAAAGCCATTTCAAGCATCGTTTCGATTCTGAATGGTGGTCTTTCACCGGGGTATCTACCACCCCGGAACGTGCCGCAAATATACTTTTTATTTTTATTTTCTATGAATTAAATGTGTTATGATACATTAATCAAATAAATGTTATTGGCGCACGTCGGGATTGAACCCGCGACCTTTGGATTCGTAGTCGAGCGTCTTACCACTCGACCATGGCGGCCGTGGGAATAACAGCGCATGTGTACATAAACAGATTAAAAAACAATTAACTAGAAGCTAAGGTTTTAAAGTACATATTTAAACAAATTTGTTAAAGCAAAGAAAAGGAAATAATATTGACTAAAGACTGGGTTGGTACCATGAAAAACATAAATATTGGTATTTAGTATTATAAGGTTACTATTATCTATCATTACAAATGCAAGCAGTGTTAATATAACAAAAAACAAAATAACAAGTACATATTTCATAACAATAAGTCTACGATTTTCAGTAGAGAGTAAGAATATTGAATAACAAGGATACAAGTAAGGAGAAATCCGAAACGAAGTAAGTTAACCCTTATGTAACTGAAAAAAATTACACCTTTTTAAAATGGATATAAAGGTTTCTTTTACAGTATATCATTTGCTGAAGTTTGCTGGACCACTTTTATAACTAAGATAAAATGATTGCTAAATACGGACAAGCTTTAAAAAATCAACAAAAATATCCAACGGTTATGTTCAACTGTTCATTTTCACTATTGTGGAGAAGTTTCAGCCGGTTAGACTTACTGGAACATTAAAAAAATCTATGTTGAAAACCGAAGAGGGTACCCGGGTACCCTTTCAGTCAAATAAAGGTTAAGAACGTTTAAAAGAAATATGGTAAAATTAAACAATATCTTTGTTTTCATTGCCACACTGTAAATTAAAAATCATATTAGTATGTTTGTATAGTTAATAAAATTGAAGGGTAAATTTTTGAGTGATTTATTTTGTATATTCAAAGGCATTGGTACCGTAAACCAATAAATAAATAAACTAAACATTTTGCAAGAAATAATTAGTGAGGGTGCCACTCGTGTAGACAACGTGTTTGAGAGAGAACGGTTGCAACGAAGTGCATAAAATCGATGCGTTAGGTTGAGTTCAGCTGAACTCATCTCGATACAACCACCCCCCTCCCTCCCCCTACTAAACATCCTATCCACCCCTGGCAAACGTCCCATTTTATCTCCGATAAAATATGATCACGTTAGTCATACATCGTCATGAGATTATTTTGTATGAAGCGTCGATATGTTCATTTTGCAAAGACCAACTAAACTAACTAACCATCACGCCGTTTATCCGCAGGGGTAGACAGAGAGGACGGACCACCATACAACTCTGTTTTGACATACACTCCTTGCTTCATTCAGAGTCATACATCGTCTCATATATACTCTTCTGTTATTCTGACTCTTCACATGACCCGATTCAAGTATTTGATTAACTTGATCTGGCCATGTCTTCCTCGGGCGTCCTCGACTTCTTCTTCCTTTCACTTTCGCTTCATATATTCTTTTCACACTTCTTTCTTCAATCATTCGCTCTACATGCCTAAACCATCTAAGCGTCCCTTTCTTGATCCTACTGATTTCGATTACATCAGCAATACATTCTTTCCAGATTTCCACATTTTAATACGGTCATAAATGGTTTTATCCTTCCTCTGCCAGTTCCATACATCACTCCCATACATTAGGGTTGGTATAAGCACTCCAGGAGTGCTAGCTTTGCTTCTTTTGACAATTTCTTATTTGCACCAACAGCGCTCAGTCCTCCATTAATGGAGTTTCCTGCATTCACACTTCTTCAATATATTTTACAAAGAAACGCACAAAATGTATTGCATTCAACAAATAACAGCATTTTTTAATGATATCTTTTCCACTGGAAGACTTTTATTAAAGTTTCACGTATGACAATTTTATTTTTTCCGTGCGTTTAATAGGTCACGTTTGTATTCACAATTGACAATCTTTGTGGCTCAGTGGTTAACATTCCGATTGCCATTCGTTGGCGTTGGTCTTGAGCTCGATTCCTGGTAAAACATATTTATAATAACGTGGTACGCGTTAAAAATATTATCTGATTTAAGAATTGAACCCGCGACCTTTTATTAGGGTCGCGGGGTCTGACTGCCGCCAACAGTCTGGAGCCAGTGGGACTATGGCATCCCCAATTGGGGTATGTTGTGAGGCTGATGGTAGTGAGAGAGGAAATAGATGGGAAGAGGAAGGTTGGGAAGTACCTGTCTATTCAACAAGTCTGATCAGAAAAAAAGGCTTAAGCCATTTCAAGCCAAGTTTCGATTCTGGATGGTGGTCTTTCACCAGGGCAATACTTGATATCTACCACTCTGGACACTTAATAGATATTTTATCAAATCCCATTAGCTTGAAATAACCGTAATATGAACACGAATGATATCTCTTTGTGTTCATGCAATCAAAGTGACAGCTACTGCGTGACAGTTGACAACTGACAGCTGATAATAACTAACCATTTTAATAACTAGTAATAATAAGTTCACTAATAAAGCAAAGATAGCAGGTTAAGTAACTCGATAATTATACGTGGACACAATTACGAGCTTTACGGACTGCAGGGGCACTATTGGTAATGTGACAATTAATAAACCTATCGACGAGCGGCCATGGCCTATTGTCTGATGAATAAATTAATGCATTAAAGGAGTTTATCCTTTGACTGGTTTTCAGAAATGTCTATTATATGACCATTTGACGAGAAATATAATTTTATTATTCACGGTTAAACTGAATATAAACGTTTTTTAGGTCTTTGTTGCTTCCAGTGAGGTAGAGATTCACCGGCCTGCGTGATCGAGTGGTAAGACGCTCGCATACGAACCCAGAGTCACGAGTTCAAGTCCGGCGTGCGCAAATATTTTTTTATTTAATTAATGTGTCATAAAATTAATATAAAATTACAGATGGTATATTTGCGGCCCGTTCCAGGGTGGTAGATACTCTAAGCATCGCCCTGGAAAGACCACCGTTCAGAATCGAAAAGTGTCTTGAAATGGCTTTGACCCGAACCTGACAATATTTGAAAAACTCCTACTGCCATCAAGATAAGCGTAAGATGTTGCTTGCGCAATTGTGGAGGACTTGAGGACAGAGGAATTGAACCCGCAAAGCCCGGTTCATGCAGCTACTAACCGGTCGATGTAAGCATGCCCTTTGATTTGTTTTTACTGGATAATGTTTGTGTCTAATGCGTTCCTAGAATGACGGTTTTGTGTATATGTACAAAATTATTAATTATGTTTGTAAATGGTCATTGACCGTAAATGAACAAATAAAAGCGTTTGTAAATATTTAAGGAATACCTAAAATTGACGATTGATAATGTATTTTTAATCTTTCCTCGTCATTATCGTCAGCTTTGAAGTAATAATAAAATAATTCAATTAAGATTAACATTGTATTATTGACTAACTAATTGTCGCGCCGTTTCGCCGCAGGGGTAGGCAGAGATGATGTACCGCCACACAACTCAATCTCGGCACACACCCCTTGCTTCTTTCACATTCATACTTCGTATCATACATACTCTTGTTAATCTGACTCCTGACATGGCCCGACTGAAGTATTTGATTCACTCGTGCCATGTCATCCTCGGGCGTCCGCGACTTCTTCTACCATATCTTCCATATTCTACCGTATATTTTCCTTACACTCCTCTGTCCGCGTTCATTTGCTCTACATGCCCAAACCATAATTCCAAAGTGGTAGAAACTCTAAGCGTCGCCCTGGTGAAAGACAACCATTCACAATTGAAAAGATGCTTAAAATGACTTTAGCCATGTTCGGTAACGCGATTTGAATTGTCAGGTACTTTCCAACCTTCTTCTTCTCCATATCCTTCCCCTCCCCACTATATTCGTCCTCACAACGGCGGTCTTCATGGTCGAATGTTAAGACGCTTGACTACAAAACCAAAGGTCGCGGGTTCAAGCCCGGCGTGCGCCAATAACTTTTATTTGATTAATATGTGTCATAACACATTAAATTCATATAAAATAATAAATAATAATATTGGCAGCACGTTCCAGAGTGGTAGATACTCTAAGTATCTCCCTGGTGAAAGACCACTATTCAGAAACGAAACGTTATTGAAATGGCTTTAGCCGTGTTTGGTGACCAAATTTGAAAATCTAGGTACTTCCCAACCTTCCTCTTCCCAATCTCTTTCCCCTCCCCACTATATGCAGCCCCACAACATACCCCAATCGGCGATGCCACAGTCCCCTGGTTCTAGACGGTTGGGAGCAGTTATTCACTCCAAAAAATAAAAATGGTCCTTTTCTTAATCCTTTTCACAACAATCCATATCGACATTTTCAACAATATACGCCTTGTGGATCTAATTTCTACACCATATTATTTCTTGAATATTTTATTCTAATTAATTTATGAACCGCAAATACAAATAGTTAATTTAACAATTCTTTTCCATAAGCTAGCCGCAGAATCAGGAAAGATATGAATGCAAATTTACAGTTTGACTTGTACTAGGTGTAAAATTTTGAAAGACGTAATAAAAGAGGATAAACTATTAAATTAAATAGTTTATTTTTGAATATGATAGATTATTTTCACTAGTTATACACACAACATCTGAAAACATGAAGGAAAAATGTAGATATTATGGTTTGAAAAAGAGAGTCAGTTAAAGACGATTATTAAATTAAAACGAGGAATATTTCTTCTGGAGCATCAGATAAAAACATTTGATGAGTTTGTCGATAGCCCGATAGGTACGATGCTTGGCTAGCAGTTGGACGAGCCGAGTTCGATACTCTTTCAACACATTTAAAGGTCTACTAAAAATCTTTGTTTTTTTAATGTGAACATTGCACAACAGTCCCAACTATTCCCATCTATCCGGAGAAAGTGGAATTATGGCATGCCCAATTAGGGTGTGTTGTGAGGCTGAAAAGTGTGAGTAAGGGAAGGATATGGGGAAGAGGAAGGTTGTAAACAATCTGGCTTTTCAAATCTGATTAGTAAACACGGCTAAAGCCATTCCAAACAACGTTTCTATTATTAATGGTGGTCATTCAGAATTTGAACGTTTCCTGAAAGGGCTTTAGTCGTGTTTGGTGACCAGATCTGAATAGCTAGGTACTTCCCAACCTTCCTCTTCCCATATACCTCTCCCCACTACAATAGCACAAAATACCCCGATTGGGGATGCCAGTCTTACTGGTTGTAGACTAGACGGTAGGGAGCAGTTAGGACTCTTGTGTGGTATTCACTATAAAAAAACTATGTCTATCCCCTTCGGATACGATGATTGAATCGAAAATGTATTTTTAAGATTTTTTCCAAGAAATACAAGGTTTGCAGGTGTTTTTCTGTTGTTGGTTGCGTACATAACTTTGTAGTGTTATGTTTTTGCTCTTATATTGCTTCTCTATAATATTCGGCACGAAATGCCAATCGCCCTGTTAAAATCATAATACGCAAAGGAACAGGAAATCTCACCGCAGACTTGAAACACTGCGGTTTCCAGATAAAGTCGTGACTTGGACACCGGGCACCAGCCAGTCTTACTTCCCTAGTTAGGAACTCTGAGACACGCTCTTCTGGGAAACAATACACGTAGGTACCTATCTAGCGGCTAAGACATGCGTCAGCCATCTGTCACTAAACATTACAAGCAAAAATGTATCTATTAAAAAATAATAAATAAAAATATATTTATTTAAGGAAATCAAAAACTAACTTTTTATAAGACCACGAATATTATTTCAATTTTTATGATCGACCGGTTTTGCTTGGCCTAAACATCATCAGGGTACAAAATTAAACTAAACAAAAAATACTTAAGTGTGCGGTCATAAATATACATACAGAGGGCGAACAAATTATAAAATAAAATAACAAACCAATGAGAAAACAATAGAATAACTTAAATGATAATAACCGGTCAGTCATAATTGTCATAAAAATTAAAATAATATTCGTGGTCTTATTCAAAGTAATTTTTTGATTTCTTTAAATAAGTCAAACCACAAAGTGATTGCTTTCTACGAAAATATATACATTTATTTGTACTGGGTTTTAACAGATGTTCTTACTTACGTGAACAATCCAGTTATAAAATCTCAGTTAATTAAGTTAGTTAAAAAAAAATTCAAATACTTTTTTTAATAGTTAATACCGCACAAGAGTCCCAACTGCTCCCAATCGTTTAGATCCAGTGAGACTGGCATCCCCAAATGGGGTATGTCGTAGTGGGGAAGGGAAGGATATGGGAGAGAAAACCAGAGTGGTAGATACTCGAAGTATCGCCCTGGTGAAAGACCACCATTCAGAATCGGAACGTTGCTTGAAATGGCTTTAGCCGCGTTTGGTGACCAGATCTGAATAGACAGGTGCTTCCCAACCTTCCTCTTCCCAATCTCCGTCGCTTCCCCACTACCTTCAGCCTCACAACATACCCTATTTGGAGATGCCATAGTCTCACTGGCTCTAGACGGTTGGGAGCAGTTGAGACTCTTGTGCGGTATTCATATATTTAAAAAAATTACTAAATGGGAAGAGGAAGGCCGGGAAGTACCTGGCTATTCAGATCTGATCACCAAACACGGCTAAATCCATTTCAAGCAACGTTTCAATTCTGAATGGTGGTCTTTCACCAAATTTTCTTTTCTAAAATCTCCCATCACTTATTACAAACAATTGTTAATTTCAATCAAAAACCTAATAATCAATAAGACGGATTACCAATTTTTATTTTCATCCGACAGAATCGAACCATGACAATATTATTGAAGTACCTGGTCTAGTCAACTTCATTCCAGCAAATGGCCAATTGAGTCTCGATAACTATTGTGTATCGCCTGTAAAACAACGGGCATTCCGTTACGATAAGTAATTGTCCCCAGTCTCCTTCCCTTCCCCTATCGCTGGGCAGGTTTCGACTCCAAGTACAGAAATCCAAAGTAGGAACTGAGCGCCACTGACTCATTCCGGACAATAGCAACGGCTGCTGTTTGTTGGATTATATAAATACGGATGCAGCTTTAAGATAAACAAATACCATATCTTGTATGTTATGGGTGAAGTTCCCGTATCAGTCAGATGTATTTCATAACTTCATAGCTCACGATGGAATCGACGTTAAGAGCTCAAATTAGTTATTATAAAAAAATCACGGAAAAAATATGTTCAAATTTCACGACGCTAGAGCTCACCGTTCACAAATTTTCACTCCTTCGAGTTAAATGTATATTTTGAAGCTTTATAGCTCACGATGGAATTGACGTCGCAGGAAAAAACAGTTGAGTGAGAAAAAATATGCACATTTCATGACGCCAGAGCTCACTGCTACAAAGGTTTTTCCGATTCGGTTATCAGTGAAACAGTTTTTCGTTGTTGTGTATGATCATCGAATAGTATAATTTCGGATGTGATGTGAGTACGTAATATTCTAAAATTTAAAAATGTATCATTCCTATTTACTGTTATAAAAACTCAACACAAAATGACACATCCCGCATAGTTCCTTCGCCGCTGTCGTGTGCTGCAAAGGAGAACCTACCTATCCAAGTACCAGTGTATATAAAATGAATCAACCTAGTCTCGCAACCTGCGCGGCGGTGAGGCGATCGTGTCGGTAAGTGCCGGACGACGGTTCGACGCCGGTGAGTCACAAGTACACACTGCCGGTGTAATTTATTTATATTTACAGCCTTCATTCTTCAACCTTACTCGGGCAGCACTCGCGGAGCGCGACACGGATAACTTTGCAGTCGCTGCAAGCCAGTGGGAAAACAATTCCTAGACGAAAGCTTCACTTAGGACAATTGGTTATTTTAAGAACATTCTCATTTAGAGCGATAGAATTTGTCGCAATTTTCAAAATCATGTTTTTGTCAATTGATAATTTGATCGTCTAGTGTTCTTTTAGATTCTTTAATTAAATACTGCGAGTAAAACACAGCTTGGCCTTAAGTTTTATTAAAACAATTGTTTAATTATTGTTTTAATAAGCTTAGAAAAAAATAAAAGTGTCAGGACTTAAAAAATGCTTTGTATCGAATTTTCCACTTACGAACCTCATGTTGGTTACATTTTTACGTTCTTTAAGGTTTTACATGAAAACATTCCAAAATTTATGGCTGAGTTTCACAAAATAAAATAAAACATGCGACGTATTTCCGGAGTGGTAGATACTCTTAAGTATCGCCCTGGTGAAAGACCACCATTCAGAATCGAAACGTTGCTTGAAATGGCTTTAGTCGTGTTTGGTGACCAGATCTGAATAGCCAGGTACTTCCCAACCTTCCTCTTCCCCATCTTGTTCCCCCTCACATTGCTTTCAGCCTCACAACATAACCCAATTGGGGGATGCCATAGTCTCACTGGCTCTAGACGGTTGGGAGCAGTTGGGACTCTTGTGCGATATACACTATAATTTATTTTTTATAAGTATATTTATTGCATAAATCTAAACAGGCGGTCGGCGTTAGGTGGCAATTTTAACCTCATCGCTACCAGTGGAAGGGCTGTGATTTCATTTCAATTCGCAAGGTCGTTCAGGAAGTGCTTCGCCTTAGTGAAAAAAATCATTATATAGAAAAAACTGCCATGCACAAATTATCAATTTTACACTATCAGCATAAAAAAATAATTAAAGTACAGTAGCCAATCAAAAGTGATAAAACTATTTTTTTGGGTAGTAATTTTCCACAAAGCTAACTATACAACATAAACTGCAGGGAACTTGTCTCAATACTGGAATTATCGAGGCTATTTATTCGCTTTAAAAGTTTGTGAATTCCAAAATCTTTAAAATAATCACTTTTCACAGTTTTTGCCTTTTGTATCGTTTCATATAATAAACACTAAACCAAATATTATGTTTCAAAAACTCAATTGAAAATATTATGAGAGCCGAATTACAAATATAATATGGCGTCTTTAGTTCCTCTTCTGGTCGTCTGCAAGGTTAAACGTGTCAAGTTGTACGTTGCATGTGTCGTATGATGTAGTTTGCACGCAAACGTTCAACTTTTGGCAAAGTAATGAGAAGTAATTTGATTCTTATCAGTAAAAAAGCTCTTATTTAAACCTTAGAGTAACCTAGAGACCTAACTTTGCGAAATTTTGTCCGCACTTTTTGACCAAGCAATGACCAAAGGGTGTGGCCTAAACTCGGAGTAAAATCACTAACAGGGTTGTCACAAATTAAGTAAATTAGGTATTTTGTTGTGAGTAGGTAGTTGTAAATCATTAAAAAGAATGAATGTTGTATATTTTTTTGTTTATTCAAATATACATTAATCAATAAGATTATTAAAATCTTATTTATAGATAAAAATATAAACGAATTAAATTATTAGTACAGAACATTTTATAATACATATTATAAAATGAACTTCAGTTCCATCAACAAAATAGTTTACAAACAAAAGTAAAATAAAAAAATGTACGGTGATAACAGATGTTAAATCATTTTCTTAACCTTGGAGTAAGAATATATGGAGAGAGATCAATTTTTTTTTACCTATATAAATTTGCGATAAATCACTTTCTCTGCGTTTTTACGTCGTACACCATGAGAGAGAAAGAGACACAAAAAAATTCACAAAACATGACACCGCTTTTAAGTATTGTAGGGATGTTTTCCGTCCCGCGTTATTTTGTAAGGAAATTTCGAATGCAGATAATAATAACAGTGAACTTTGTGATATTTCACGTCAAGTGCGCTTCATACTTAATTAATTAAGCTAATAATTCCAACTAACAAGGAGAAAATAATATATAATATGTATACAAAATTAAAACTATCTAAATGCATGATCGTTATCATAAATCATCAGAGAACAGGTTCAGAAATGGGTACAATAGTGAATGTGCACATCAATAGATTTAAAAAAAAAACAATTAATTAGAAGCTAAGGGTATAAAAATCCAGATGAAACGTATGAATTCATTTTAACATATTTGTTAAATCAAAGAAAAAGAAATTAGATTGGAATTTGATGTTAGATCCGTAACGCCCGAGAATTCTGTAGTTGCACCAATCGTAGATACTCCAAAAAAGTTAGTCTTAAAAAACATAATACTTTAACGTAATACGCAAATTTTGAAACTAGAAAAAAAAATCTCCGCATTACAACAATCAAATCGTCGACGTTTACGAAAAATCACATCTTTAAATTATATAATACAGGACCTAGAAAAACGGGGCAATGTTCAAAGTGAAGGTATCCAAATATTATCGTCCATTAGTGGGCCCAACGGAGATGTTTTGTCGAAGTGATTACTTGGGAAATGGACTGAGCAGATTGTGCTATGGTATTTAGGAGTTCAATTTTGCCTTCTCGTAGCACGGATCCATTTTTCTCGCCTTTTTTCATCCTTTGGAAATCTAAAAATAATTAAATATATAATAATATTCCAATTTTGGCATAGCCCTGAATTTAGGGAGGCAACCAAAATCTAAGAGATAAACACTATTCTGTCTTTATCTGTTTGCCAACAATTTAGCGTTAGTATCATGAGAAAGAAAGAGACCGGGATAGTCTCAGAAGCCGTACAAAGACGGAGTTCCCCTTTCTAATGGTTTTTAATGTGACATCTCGTAAATATTTTTAAGTTAAACATATTGCGAATCCATTAAAACTCATTTCAAACGGAAGTTTATTATATTGGAACGAATAGTCCAAAGATTAATTACATATTGGTGTAAGTTACTAGTTGTTTTGTAGGTTAGGATGTTAAATATTTGAGATCAAACTAAAAAAGACGATTTTTATGGTACATACGTGTGAAAACTGTTTGTTTTTGGTCCTTTTGTACTTCGATTAAAGCAAACAAGCATAGAACATGTGGCCATGATGTTTTGCTAGATATTACACAAAAAATAACTCAAGTTTTTAACTATTTACGTACTTTTGACAGTCCGTTCGCCTGACAGTGCAAACGTGTCTGAAGTTTGTGCGGATTAAATAATGAAGACATTTCATTTAGCCCGCCCCAAATCGTGTATAGGTTTCAACAATTGTTTGTCTCTTTTTCTCATATGCTTATAGAACCGAGCATAAAGAGAGAGCTATATTTTGCGAGTTTGTCAACGATTTGTCACAAATTAGTATGGTCTCTTTATATTGTTACTCTGAGATTTAAACTAACTAACTAACTTACCATCACGCTGTTTCTCCGGAGGGGTAGGCAGAGAGAACAGACCTTCAAACAACTCTGTCTTGGCATACACTGCTTGCTTCATTCACATTCATACATCGTCTCATACAAACTCTTCTGTTATTCCGACTCTTCGCGTGGCCCGCCTCAAGTATTTAATTCTGTTGATCGTGCCATGTCTTCCTTGGGCGCCCCCGACTTCTTCTTCCATCATATATATTTCATATTATCACTTTCACGTCATATATTATTTTTACACTCTTTTCTTCGTTCATTCGTGACCAAACCACCTAAGCGTCCCTTTCTTGGTCTTATTCATTACGTTTGCATCAGCCTTGCATTCTTTCCGGATCTTCACATTTCTAACACGGTCAACCATGGTTTTACCACATACGCCCAGGGATCTCATTTCTACAGCATTCAGTCTACTTTCATCCTTCTTCTGCCAGTTTCATGCCTCACTGCCATACATCAATTTTAAGCGATTTTATTCATTTAAAACTTATTTTTTCATTCACTTTCGCGTCATATATTCTTTTCCCAAGTTCTTTGCCCAAACCATCTAAGCGTCCCTTTCTTAATCCTAAGCTCATATTTAAATAGCAAATAAATTGGCATATTAGAGTCATAGTTTTCTTTTTTTAAAAAAGAGTTTTTGATAGAATGTACACCTCAGAGCAATAATATACTAGGAAGGATGGCTTTTCGAAACAGTGTAGTCAGGATTGTTGATTTTTTCCTGACTCGGGCGTGGCTAGGGTTTTCATGGACACACCTTTTTACACCCATTCACAGCACATGTCTACATAATGTTTTGTTTATTTGAATTACCACTTTTTCACATTATTGCTATCAACAAAAATATAGGATAAAACCTCAAAAACCATTGAGTTATGTCGCATAACAAAACGTAGTAGACGGAGTCGACGGAGACACGGGATATGGTTAACATGATTACATACCTAAAAGTGGTGCGATATTATGTGACAACTTGTCTTGTCTTTTTCTTTCTCACGGTTTACGACGTAAAAACCCAAAGAAAGTGATTTATCATAAATCTGTATTGGTTACGCATATATATATATTCTTATTCCAAGATATGCACCATAGGAGTGCTTCATTAGTCAACAGGTGGTTTGTACTGTACAAAATAATCTTTGAATAATGAACTTAACTATGACGACAAAATTCTAACTTTCCAATCGACTAATTGAGGAAAACATTAGATCATAATATATATTATTATGCATATTTCTTTGATCTCTAGCTATTATTATGCCATCAGGAACGTTTATCGCGTAACGAGGTAAATAATTGTGTGAAACAAGGATTTCCCACAATCACACGTTGGGAACAAAAGATTGTATAATATCGAATCAAACAAGGAGCCATGATTAATGGTAGATGCTTAATAAATGCGTCGGTAATTCAGGAATTTGGATTACCGACGTGCTTCTTGCCAGTGGCGTCATAGATGTTAAGGATTTCAGTGCGAATAATTACCTAGAAGTAGGCTGTTGTTTATAAAGTAAATAAATATTAATTTTATTAATATAATTGACCGGTTAGTAGCTGAGTGGACAAACGCATCGGATTCCCACCTAAGGGTCGTGGGTTCAATTCCTCTGCTAGCTAAGTCTTCCATCTTGCATAAGCAACATCTTCCGCTTATTATGATGGCAGTAGGAGTTTTTTCAAATATTGTCAGGTTATTCGTAACCCGGGAATGTTTATCTTTCTTTTTAATAAAAATAATTTTTTTTTTTTTTTTTCTAACCTAAATTAGAGTTTTTTACCGCACAAGAATCCCAACTGCTCCCGACCGTCTAGAGCCCCAGTGAGACTATGGCATCCTCTATCGGGGTACGCTGTGAAGCTGAAGGTAGTAGAGAGGGAGGAGATAGGGAAGAGGAAAGTTGGGAAGTACCTGGCTATTCAGATCTGGTCACCGAACACGGTTAAATTCATGTCAAGCAATGTTTCGATTCTGAATGATGGTCTTTTACCAGGGCGATACTAAGAGTATCTAGTATCTACCACTCTGGAACGTGCCGTAAATATACTATATATTATTTTATATGAATTTAATGTGTTATGACACATATTAATTAAATAAATTTTATTTGCGCACGCCGGGTTTCAACCCGCGACCTCTGGATTCGTAGTCGGGCGTCTTACCACTCGACCACGGAGGCCGTCAAGAGATAAATAGTTACTTCAGTGAAAATATTAAAATGCATAAATTTATACATTACACACCATCAGTATAGATATAAAAATAATTTAAAAAATTGTAACCCTAAATTGCCTAGTTACTTTCAAAGCTGACAACACTACTAAAACTGGTGTGCTGACTTTAAAAAGTCCATGAATGCAAAAAAAAACTTTGATAATGTGCTGTGCATAACTTTTCAGAAGCTTTCTCATTGGTATCGCTGTAAATCATTGAATCAAATGATTATTTGATTCAAAATATGTTGACAGAGAAATAACAAAACACATGGAGTCTGTATTTCCTAATCTGATCGCCTGCAAAGATAGCCGTGTCAAGCTGCACTGCCGAACGTGTATCGCCTGTAAGTGGCTATAAGGAAACATGATAAAAAAATATGTCGGTAATTTATCAATCTGTAATACCGACTTGCATCTTGAAACTGAAAGCATGAATAAAATTAAAATTCTCAACCCCCAATAAGGCATAAGCTACTAGCATTGAAGAGTTGCCCTTGTTACAGGAATATAATAAATAATTAATTAAAAATCACGTCACATGTTTAGTTTTCAATGCAGTAACAAAGTGATTGCATTAATTCTGTCAGCCATTGCAAATTACAACAGAAATATTTCTATTTTATCTGGCATTTTCAAGGAATGATTCACCTACATATGTGAATGAACGTTCATGATAACTGGACTTTTTTTAACATAAATGTATTATTTTTTGATGACCCACGCTACTTTTTTTAGTACTATGACGATGACAAATTAATTATCGAAGTGTTATTAATAATAAATCATTGTTGTTTGTTTTTCCTCTATTTTTTTCTCAGCAGAACAACTGATTTGTTAATTATAAAGAAAATATTCTGTTATGTTGCTAATCAAGAAAAAAATTACACGTGTAATGGCCGGTTTTCAATATTACTTTTTTTTCTTTGTTACATCCTTAGCTTCTAGTAAAATATTTTTAAATGTCTTGACTTACACATGCACTGTTATACCCTTGGAATAACAATATATGGAGAGAGAGAGAGCTAATTCTTTCTACCCGACCTATAGAAACTTGGGATAAATCACTTTCTCCGGGTTTTTACGTCGTACACCATGAGAAAGAGAGAGTCAACAAATTTTCCCAAATTATCACACCGCTTTAAAGTATTGTAAGAATGTTCTTTGTGTCCCGCGTCTATGTTGACTCTGCCCACACGTTTTGATATGCGACATAAATAAACATAACTCAACGGCTTTTTAGGTTATATGCTATATTTTATGTTTGTTTATAACAATACTGTGAAAAAGTGGTTATACGAATAAACAAAAATATTATGTCGACATGTGCTATGAATGGATGTATAAATACCCTACCCCTAGTCCTAGCCACACCCAGGTCTAGCCGAGTCCGGCAAAACTCATCAAAACTAACTACAGCAACGCTCCCTCTTGTATGTTATTGCTCTGAGGTTATACCCATTTCTGAACTGTGATAAAACAATGAATGATAAATTTGAGAAGGTGGCATTATCAAGTAAATTGAGTGAGGGTATTTAATTTTCATCTGGTGTTATACTGCGCAAGAGTCCCAAATGCGTGGAATCAGTGGGTCTATGACAATCGCAATTAGGAATGTGTTTTAAAGCTGATGAAAGTGGGAAGATGAAATAAATAGATAAGAGGAAGGTTGGGAAGTACCTGGCTATTCAGATCTGGTCGCTAAAGACGGCTGTTGCCACGTGAAGCAAATTATATGTTCTTAAAAAAAAATTTAAAATGTGGAACAACAAATGTCCCTTCTAAACATATATAATATGTGTGTGTGTGTGTGTGTTTAGGTGAAAGGCGATATTCCACATTTTTTTGCAAGCGAACTTAGGCCTAGTGGTTTGAAACACTGTCACATTTTACACGGTCGCATTTAACACTGTAGCAAATCGATGATTAGCGCCATTGGGAATGTTCCATTATGAACGTTAACCACCGATTTTCTACCCATTCCAACATTTGATAAAATTGTGATCAGGTGTCAGGCATTACAGCATGACCGTTACGTCTTCACTAACCCTATATTTCCTTACAAAAAATTTGGTCTGTTTAACACAGTCAATAAATATAAGTATTTTAAATACGATTATTCATATAATTAAAATATCAAAACCGTAACAGATCTGAAAGCTCCGCCTTAGCTCTGACGTCATCTGAATCCGATCGAGACATCGCTTTTACTTTTTTTAAATGTTTTCCGAAAAGCGTACTTTAAACGACCTCCGTGGTCAAGTGGTAAGATACTAAGTATCGCCCCGGTGAAAGACCACCATTCAGAATAGAAACATTGCTTGAAATGGCTTTAGTCGTGTTTGGTGACCAGATCTGAATGGCCGGTAACCCAACCGAAGAGAATAAAAATAAATCTGCCATTTAATTTAGACGACGAATATTGTAGAAAAAACCTTTTTTTTAAGTTAGATGGTATTCCTTGTTAGGTTAGAAATTATTTTATGTAATGTGTCCACAACTAGCGGTCATGATCTTCGCCTTGCAGTCTAGGTAGGTATTCGTAGACTAAACACGTACCGCCGCATCTACAGCTCACGTTCCGAGGTCCCTGACCCGGAGAAAGTTCCCTGTTCTCACTGTTTTCTTCATCTGGTCTCCGAGAGACCCGGGTGCCCGGTGTGCCCACCTCGTAATATTATAAACACAGGACGCCATTCACTTCCGACGGAGGGAGAGGCCGGCGCGGCCGCGATCTCGCTCGCTCTCGTTGCATAAAACAGCCGGTGACTACACTTTGTAATCTGGTGTTAAAGAACTCTGAAGGCAGATGGTGTGCTTTTGGGAATGAATGGAGACAGATCGATTGGCGATGGTTTTTTATTATATTTGTTTACAGATATATATTTACACCTCACTCGATAAGTTCGTAGAATGACTGATAAAATAACAACCTTTAGGCAAAAATTGATTTTATTCATCAACATAGTTTCCTTCAAGAGTGGTTATCTTTGGCCTCAAATTACGCTTCAGTTTCGGCAATCTCTTTTCCTGGACCATTCTTTTAGGTCTGTAAACAGCTAGTAGTCGCTGGGAGCCAGATCCGGAGAATACGGTGGGTGGGGAAGCAATTCAAAGTGCAATTGCGATTTTGCCACTGTTTCAACTCGTGTCAACTTGTGACGCTCTGAATCGTCGACGCGTTGTTGTTTTTGATCGACTGTGAGCAAACTCGGTACCCACTTCGAACAGAGCTTTCTCCTGGAAAATTTGGAAATTTTGATGCAAAATGGTGGATACACTGCCTTCTGATATCTTGAAGGTGTCAGCTATCTCACGCAACTTCAATTTACTATCGTCCAAAACAATTTTTTTTAAGCTTTCTGAAAAAAAGGTGCTTTCCATTATTTATTTTCCTCATCTCCTTCCAATCCCCACTACCTTCAGCCCCACAACATGCCCCAATTGGGGATGCCATAGTCCCACTGGCTCCAGGCGATTGGGAGCAATTGGGACTTTTGTGCGGTATTCACATAAAATAATAATATGAAATTCAATGCCAGTACAATGGGAAATATAACTTTTTTTAAATTAATACGTTTTACATTTTTTTTTTTAATATGAATACCGCACAAGAGTCTCAACTGCTCCCAACCGTCTAGAGCCAGTGAGATTATGGCATCCCTAAATAGGGTATGTTGTGAGGCTGAAGGAAGTGGGGAGGGGAAGGAGATTGGGAAGAGGAAGGTTGGGATGTACCTGGCTATTCAGATCTGGTCACCAAACACGGCCAAAGCCATTTCAAGCAACTTTTCGATTCTGAATGGTGGTCTTTCACCAGGGCGATACTTAGAGTATCTACCACTCTGGAACGTGCCGCAAATATACTTTTATTATTATACATTGCTAGATAACCACAAAAAAAAGAATCCCAACAACTCCCAATCGTCTGGAATCAGTAGGACTATGACATCTCCGATTAAGGTATGTTGTGAGGCTGAATGTAGTAGGGGAAGGAGATGAGGTAGAGGAAGGTTAAGAAGTATCTGGCTATTCAGATCTGGGATCCTAGCACGAAGCATTGCTATTGATCGTATCGACAATGTCGGTAATTTGGAATCGTTCCCGAGCCCTACTGTAAATTACCAAAAAACAAATGACTCACGTCGACAAAAAGGCATAATTTAGTCGATTATTCGTTGGCGATCTGCATTCGGGCTCAGGAACGATTGCAAATTACCGATATTGTCGATAAAGTCTATATCGATGTTTCGTGCTACGGCCCCTGTTCAACAAACATGGTTGAAACCATTTCAAACAACGTTTCGATTTTGAATGGTGGTCTTTCACCAGGGCGATTCGAGTATCGTCCACTCTGGAATGATAGTTTAGGCACGAAGAGCGGATGAACGTAGGAAAGAGTGCAAGGAGAATATGTATCGCACAAGCAAATGCTAGAAGAAGTCGGGAACACCCGAGGAAGACACAGAATCATAAATCAAATACTTAAGTCGGAATAACAGAAGAGTATGTAGGAGACGATGTATGAAATGAGTGAAGCAATGAGTGTGTGCCAAGTATGGCACACACTCCTTTATGGTTAGTTAGTCAGTTTTATGTCCATTTTTAAACTGATTCATATCTGTAGACTTAAGGAAAACCCACATATTTCTTATGCAATATCGCATTTGTTTATAATAATTGTATGGTCAAATGGACAATTCCACTATGGCCCGGTCACTGTGGTGCAATATGCAGCCTCAAATGTAAATAAGTACTATGATTATGAAATGTTGCTAATTACTAATATTTATCATCACGGCACTACATCCCAGGGTGGGATTTGGTCTCTTTCGCGTTATATATTCTTTTCACGCATATCACTTTGTTCATTCGCTGTACATGCCCAAACCATATAAGCGCCCTTTCTTAATCTTAACCATTACGCTTACATCATCCTTGCATTCTTTCCAGATATTCACATTTATAACACGGTCATAGATGGTTTTCCCTAGAGATGGTCGATATCAGAATCGGGTGTACCTGCGGTTCCAGTTACCGGTGACCGGCGAGGAACCGGTTATTTATCCAGTTCTTTTTGGAACTGGTTCTTGGTGTCAGAAAAGTTCCACGAAAGAGATTTTTTAGAAAAGTACTAGCAAATCGACAAAAGTTCCATGCCAAAAAAAAAAAAAAAGTCGCTAGAGATTTGAAAACGAAAAGAACTGAAACTGGTTCCTTACCAAAAAAAAATTCATGTGGGGAAGGGGGGTTGCTAGCAATTTCCAAAACAAAAAGAAATAACCATTTCCTCGGAGAAATAATATCGACGGTTCCAGCGACCGGCTAGAAACCGGTTCCTTTTAACCGGGACAGGAATATCGACCATCTCTAGTTTAACCGCACATATTTCAGGGGTCTTATTTCTACAGTATTCAGTCTACTTTCATCCTCCCTCTGCCAGTTCCATGCCTCACTGCCACACAGGGTTGGTATAAACACTCCATTGTGGACTCCTAGCTTCGCTTATTTGTACATTTTTTATTTGCGCCGCGTTCATTCTTTAATTAATTGAGTTTATTGCATTCACCCTTCTTTCAATATCCTTATCAGTCTTTCCATCTCTCTGCATTCTAGAACATACTTCCCGAATACACAAACCTATTCACTTGCTCCAGGTATTCATTATTCACACCTCAGCGCAATAATATACAAGAGGGAGCACTGTTGTAGTCAGTTTTGATGAGTTTTGCCGGACAAGGCTAGACCTGGGCGTGGCTAGGACGGGCTAGGGTATTTATACATCAATTCATAGCACATGTCGACATAATGCTTTATTTATTAATTCGTATAATTACTTTTTTACAGTATTGTTATAAATAAAAATATTGCATATAACCTAAAAAACCGTTGACTTATGTCCATTTATATCGCATATCAAAACGTGTGGGCGGAGTCAACGGAGACGCGGGACACGAAGAACATTCTTACAATACTTTAAAGCGGTGTGATAATTTGTGAAATTTTGTTGTCTCTGTCTTTCTCATGGTGTACGACGTAAAAACCCGGAGAAAGTGATTTAACACAAGTTTGTATAGGTTGGGTAAAAAGAATTAGTTCTCTCTCCATATTATATTGTTACTCCAAGATTCACACTGCATTGTACGCTGTTCTCGTAATCTCTCTTTCAAACACCAAAAAATATTACATAGTGCGGGTTGCATTAATTTATTTTTAAAAATCTAGTTCAGTGTGTACACGTTATAAAAAAGTTATTACCGTAACGTATCTCTCGTAAATAAATTTGATTTTCAATTATTATTTTTATGATTTCATCAAGCGCAGTTAACATATTCAAACATGAAGTGTTTTGAATCTATTAGTGTTAATTCATATTGCGATGGCCTAATAACGTAAGTGTTTACAATAACGAATTAATCTGAATAGGAATTTTACAACTTGTTGACGCTGGCATTGATTTGATTTACGACTGCACGGGTGCCCATTTTATTCAGCAAGCGCAGATTGGCACTTCCGATAGGAACAAATGAATTCCACGCATGTCCGTCTTCAGGGGCGGAAGGAAGGCTGCGTTTCCGGCCGGCGGTGAACCAGGCAGACGCTCTTCCGGAGCCGGAAGTGATGTTATCAGAAGTCTCAAGGACGAACGAGGAGTATGACGGTCTAGAAACGGGAAAAAAGGATTCCTAATCGTAGCGAGAGGATCGTTAAACGCTGGTGGACGATATTGTTTATTTTATTTATTTGGCAGGAATGAGGGAAAGGATCAACAACTCATGGAATCCTGTCAGATCTCGAATTCTAGCATAGAAGCACATTGGGGTAAGATATTGACCCTATCAATCTTAACCCTGCCAGGACGGACTCCATCTTGAAGGCTTTCTGTAGACATGAGACCTAATATCTTCCATTTATAGATTTTACATTTGTTATTTTTTTTTTTCCTACGAATTTATATTTTATTTTTTATTATTATTAGTTTTTCTTCATTTTATGTATTTTTTATCAATTATGGAATATATTGTATTGCACTACTATTGCATACCTTCTGGAATAAAAACCGAAGGAAGCAAAAACTTGGGAGTGTGACATTGTATATTAAATAAAACAATAAACTTTGTAAAAAACCACTTTATTTGAATTAACCGCCAACCAGGAACCAGTTGATGTAAAAGCCCCGAAGAAGCTTGAGAAAAGCGAAACCTGGTTGGCGGTTAACTCAAATAAAGTGGTGTTTTACAAAGTTTATTGTTTTATTCAAAAACTTTATTATTATTGTACCCTAGGGGCGCTGGTAAAAAGCAGGTTTAAAATGGATTTAGCCGTGTTTGGGGACCAGATCTGAATAGCCAGGTAATTTCCATCTGTCCTCTTCTCCATCTCTTTCCCCTTTCCACTACCTTCAACCTAACAACATGCCCCGATTGGGAATGTCATTGTCCCACCGGCTCCAGACGGTTGGGAACAGTTGGGACTCTAGTGTGTGAATATAATCAGAGTTTTCAATACTGACCAACACATTTTCCATGATGTTGTATTATATCCATCCCTTTTTTTATTGCTACTGGCCATTTTTTTTTAAATTTCGGCGCGTTATCAATACTGTGTGAACTAAAGTATTGCCTACAGCTGTACAGTGCAGTAGGGTTATGTTGTGAGGCTGAAGGTAGTGAGGAGGGGAAATATATGGGAAGAGCAAGATCGGGAAGTACCTGGCTACTCATATCTGGTCGCTAAACACGGCTAAAGCCATTTCAAGCAACCCTTCGATTCTGAATGGTGGTTTTTCACCAGGTGAGTATCTACTACTTTGGAACGTGCCGTAAATATAATATGTATTATTTTGTATGAATTAAATGTGTCGATACATATTAATCAAATAAAATTATTTGCGCACGCCGGGCTTGAACTCGCGACCTCTGGATTCGTAGTCGAGCGTCCTACCACTCGACCACGGAGACCGATTTAACGTCGAACATTGCCAGATACTTAAATTAATGTATTGTTTTATTTACATCTCCTTTTTCTGAATCGGTTTCGGTAAGAACTAAGATCCCAGGCGAGTGACCCGGCTACCCCACCCGAGTCGCGCCTCTGGATTGCAAATTCAAGCATCCACTATTTTCCAGAGCAGAGACATTCATCTGCCTCAATTGATCCTAAATGGGGCACAGTCGGCGTCTGTAAGCACGTCACGTGCCCCTTTGTCCGGAGGCTGCACAGATTATTCCGCACATTGAAAACTCCGAAACTTCTACACCGATTATTACTGGACACAAATTATCGCGCGCATTTAAAGCTCCGAGCATAGAATTTTCCGTACAACGATTATTCCGCGCACCGATTATTCCCCACATCGATTATTCCTCCCACCGATATTCCATGCATCGATTATTTCGCACATCGATTATTAAGGACAATTCAATCGCACATCACAAGGTCGGATTCAGATATTCCGCTCGTGAGCTAAGGATAAAATTAAGGTGTCATATTTATATTATAAATTAATTTAATGGTTTATACCAAAGATGAAATGTTAATTTTATAACTAAATAAATAAAAAAACAACAGGTTATTCCGGACACAGTGCGAAATTATCTGTGTTCGGAGTTTTTAATGTGTGCAATAATCCGTATCCGGAATAATCTGTATCCGGAATAAACTATGTCTGGAAATTCCTACGATCGGAGTTTTTCCATGTGCGGAATATTCAATGTTCACAGTTTTAAATATGCGTAATCATCATGGGTGGAATAATCTGCGTTCGGAAATATAAATGTGCGCAACAATCCACGTCCATAATAAATTGTATCCGAAATAATTTATGATCGGTAAAATATGTGTCCGGAATATTATGTGTTATATATTGTATGTTCTGAGTTTTCCATGTGAGTTATCATAATTTACAGAATAATCTGCGTTCGGAGATTTAAATATACGAAATAATCCATGTCCAGAATAATCTATATCCGGAATAATCTATAATCGGTAAATCTGTGTCCGGAAATTTAAGGGAATAAGAATAATCTGTGAACGAAGGGTTCTTTGTGCGGAATAATTAATGCTCGAAGTTTTCCATGTGCGGAATAATCAACGATCGGAGTTTCCCGTGTGCGGAATAATCAATGTGCGGAAAAATCAATGTGCGGAATATCAGTGCGCAAATATGTGGTCGGAATAATCACCGAACTCCAAACAGCTACCATGTACCGTGAATACGTAGCTACTTGCCGCAGTGATTGGACAATGCACTCGGATAAATTGCAACAATTCTCCTCCGGCAATGGACTTTTGACTGGGAGACTGAAGGAAGACTTTATCTGCGAGAACCTATTTTTAGAAGAGATTGCTCTTCGTCAGATGATGTCTCCACCAATTTAGAAAGACGAAATTAACGATACTTAAAAAAAAAAACCTTAAAATTTGATCCAGACTGATGAAATAAAGAAGCACAATTAAATTAATTAGTGAGAAGCTCAGAGTAAGAATATACATGAGGGAGCGCTGCTGTAGTCAGTTTTGATGAGTTTTGCCGGACTCGGCTAGACCCGGGCGTGGCTAGGACTAGGGCTAGGGTATTTATTTATCCATTCATAGCACATGTCGACATAATGTTTTTGTTTATTCGTATAACCACTTTTTCACAGTATTGTTTAAAAAATATAGCATATAACCTAAAAAACCGTTGACTTGTGTCCATTTAGGTCGCACATCAAAACATGTGGGCGGAGTTAACAGAGACGCGGAACACGAAGAACATCCTTACAATACTTTAAAGCGGTGTGATAATTCGGAAAAAAATGTTTTCTCTTTCTTTCTCATGGTGTACGACGTAAAAACCCGGAGAAAGTAATTCATCCCAAATGTGTATAGGTTGGGTAAAAATAATTAGCTCTCTCTCCATATATTATATTGTTACTCCAAAGTGAGAAGTATAATACGTACACAAGAGAAGAAAAGGTTTTAAAAAGAATACAAAATATTATGATAAACTACCAGTAACATTGTATAATATATAATAACTATAGGATGATAATATATAACGTCTGTGGTCTTTCTGGTGACGCGATCAAAAATACAAACAAAAAATATTATTATTTATCAACAATGTACTGAAAACACTTCATTCTTTGGCAGTTACAGTAAAATACCGAGCATTAGAGAATTAATGACTCGAATTAGTCATTTCTTGAAATCACCGTTGAAAATTGTACGAAATGCATAACACGTATATTGAGCCGTTATTTTACCAGAAATGATTAGTTCAATAATTGAATAAGGCAACTCACCGACCATTACTAACTACTATTAGAGAAAAATGACGAAATGACCTTACGAGTCGAAATTTAATAGACATTACACAATTATTCTGGTACACTGAAGACTGAACCGATATTGAATAAACACTTAAGTCACCAGGTTACATAACACCTTCAGCCTCCTAGGTCCCAAACGGGTCAACGAAATTAATTATCGGTGCGAAAAATAAATTCACAAGAATCCCAACTGCTCCCAACCGTCTGGAGCCAGTGGGACTATGGCATCCCCATTTGGGGTATTTTGTAAGGTTGAAGGTAGCGAGGAGGGAAACGAGAAGGTTCAGAAGTACCTGACTATTCAGATCTGGTCGTTGTTTTTGCGTTGTTTTTTTTACACTTAAACACTCTCTGTCAGGTGCCAGACTCCAAAATATGGCCACCGAAGAGATAAACAGACAGAAGTGTGATGTGGGCGTGCCCGTGTGCCCGAAGTAAGATCAATGTTTTCTTACTTAATTGATAAAAAACTATTTAATTTTCGTAGCGAATACCCCACAAGTGTCCCAACTACTCCCAACCGTCCGGAGCCAGTGAGACTATGACATCGAGATTCAGTTAAAGGTAGCGGGGAGGGGAAGGATATGGGGAAGAGGAAGGTTGAAGTGTACCTGGCTATTCAGATATGGTCATCAAACATGGCTAAAGCCAATTAAAGCAACGCTCTGATTCTGAATGTTAGAATTTTACTAAGGTGATACTTGGAGTATCTACCACTCTGGGCTTACTTCGGGCACACGAACACGCTCATAACCTTGGAGAGAGAGCTAATTATTTTTACCCAACCGATACAAACTTGCGATAAATCACTTTCTCCGGGTTTTCACGTCGTACACCATGAGAGAGAAAGATACAACAAATATAATACTCCGCTTCTACGTACTGTCACGATGATTTCGGGCTCCTGGGTCACCGCGGGACTCCGCCCGCATTTTTTATTATGCCACTAAACTTGACACAACTAAACGGTTTTTTCGGTTAGATGCTATATTTTTTTTAATATCAATACTGTGAAAGTGGTTATACGAATAAACATTATATCGATATGTGATGTGAATGGATGTATAAATACTCTAGCCTTGGTCTTAGCCACGCCCAGGTCCACTGAGTCAGGTAAAAATCATCAAAAACTGACTACACTGCTTTGGATTGATACTACTCTATATACTCTAAGCTCACAACATACTGTTATCGTTGAATCTATTCAGTGGGTTAGTAAATATTACTTATCGAACCGATGATTTATGAATGATTAAATTTTAAACTCAATAAAATCGACCTGAAAAATATTGCCAAATTTTATGTTGAGGCTGTTAATTTTATTACCAGTTTATTTTTTCACACGTATTAAACAAACATAAACCTAAGCTGGTTTTTTTTTTAAGTAGTTGCCTATTTCTTACTTCATAACGCATCCGGAATAACTTACGACTGTTACAAAGTTCAAAATATTAAAAATGTATAATTTAACGTGTTATTTGGCATTTTACGTGGATTGACGCACGAACGTTAAATCTTACTGGCGATTTTGTAATGCGGGCTTTAATACCCCGGCTTTGCCCGAGACTTGAATCGAAGAATGATAAAAAAAAACAAAAAATATGCCAACTTGTTTTATTAATGGACGTTCAATGAGTATTTCACAGCTCCATATTTCATGATGCAATAGACGTTTCAACCTGAAAAAAATTTCATTGCCTACAAATTCCAGACAGAAAATATGTGCAAATTGCATGATACCAGAGCTCAGTGTTCGAGATTTTTTTATGCTTAAATAATTTATTTAAATTTTGATAGTTAAGTAAATATTTCAAAGCTTCGTAAAAAATGATGTAAATAATGTTGCAGGCTGAAAATAAATGTGTTAAATTAGATTTTTTTACAAAAAATCCATAACTGTGCAATTTTCATGAAGCCAGAGATCACCATTCGAGAGATTTTTCTGCTTCAGAAAACAAACATCTATCTGCTTTATGGTTTAAATTAAATAAGATATTACGCCTGTTCGACAAACGTATATAATGCAATATTCACTAAATAACATAATAGACTTTACTCTCTCCGTCTGTCTAATCTAGACGTCTAAAATAATTATTTTCAAATATAACCTAAAAAACCACAAGTCATCAAATTACCGGAGAAATTACTTAATGATCTCCCGAGAGTTTATTCTTTTCATTATATAACCTAGGCATTATGCATTATGGCCAATCATCCCACCGCCGTAACATAACCTATAACCGCATTCCATTGTCTGACAATCTACAACATTTCGTTAAAAATAATATTGTTTATTTGAGACGCCATTTCGTTACCTAAAAATATACTTTATTTTTACTATTTGTTATTAAATTTACCAACAAAACTGTAATGAAAATGCTAATCGAATTAAATGGAAGGAATTTAATATTTTTTTGATTTCCAGGCAAAATATTATTAAAAAATGATAATTTTTATTACATTATTTGGGTGGTTTTTCCTCAAAGTATGGTAGTAAAAAATACTAATAAAAAAAATCATTTTTTAAAACTAACTAGTAATTGATTAAATTTGATATTTTATTTTCTAAATTAATAGTTCTCTTTGAATATTAAAGATGGCAGTCCTTTCGTTTGTAGCTGCCTCGTAGACACTTCGATAGCGAGTGTACGACAGACGTTTTACGGTATTAATACTGTTCAGATATCTTACAATGAACTCAGTGGCAAAACGGTAACAGATTTATATTTAGCCTCGCAGATAGCTGGTTCAAATTCATAATTAAGCGTTTATTTTAGATATTAATAATTGAAATAATATTAATAATTTTTAACGAAATATGAAACAGAAAAAGACACAGAAAATAAAAGGAATTAGGTCGTAACCGAATGAATGAAAATTAAAAAGCTTTAAAATTAATTATAATTTTAAAAATATATATATTTATTATTTCGTTTTTGTATTAGATCAGGACAGACACGAAGTTTGCAGACGCGGCCGATCGTGCTGCTCTATGTTACAGCTGCATGTAAAAAAACGTATTTTTCTCAGAGGATAATTCAATCGTTTGAAGCGCCGTTTGGGAAGTTTACACCAGAATACTTTGAAGCTTTTTTTACAATAAAATTCACAAGTCTCCATTGCCTGGTTGTCCCAAACTTGTGTCGCAAAATCTGATTAAAACAGCATACTTAATTAATTGTTGACCTAAGTGTCGCTTAAACCCTATACCTTTCCAGCGTCAATATATTGTTTATTCAAGGTGTTTTACGAACATGATTTATTGGGGGAAAAAAACTTATTCTCAATTAATTATGTTGCTATTATTATAATTAATTTTAAAAAAGATTTCTGGTGAAAGTGACGACTGAACGTCTACTTCACCAAAGTTTTTAGGGTTTTTTATGCTTCGATATTAGCAGTAAAGTTAATCAAAATTTTAGGTTAGACTAGGCTTGTACGAAATATGTCAGGCGTCGAGAGCTTGCGAAGAATTCGACCAGCCAATGTGGTGTCCATTAGTACCACTAAAATGAAGCCACTTTTAGCACGTTAGGTCCTATCTAATTATATGCATCGATGTGTTTAAAGGTTTTTATTTGAAGTGTTTTAACCTTAGAGCAATAATATACAAGAGAGAGAGCGCTGCTGCAGTCAGTTTTTATGAGGTTTGACGGACTCGGCTAGACCTGGGCGTGGCTAGGACTAGGGCTAGGGTATTTATACATCCATTCATAGCACATGTCGATATAATGTTTTTGCTTATTCGTATTACCACTTTTACACAGGATTGTTATAAATAAAAATATGGCATATAACTTAAAAAACCGTTGAGTTATGTCAATTTATGTCGCAAATTAAAACGTGTGGGCGGAGTCAACGGAGACGCGGGACACGAAGAACACTCTTACAATACTTTGAAGCGGTGTGATATTTGGGAAATTTTGTTGTCTCTTTCTTTCTCGTAGTGTACGGCGTAAAAACCCGGAGAAAGTGATTTATCCCAACTTTGTATAGGTTGGGTAAAAATAATTAGCTCTCTCTACATATATTGTTACTCTAAGGGTTTTTTTTTATTTTGAGTGTTTTGACTTTGGACCTTATTGTTGGCATGACAATGTGTGTTGACACGTAATTCTTCTTTCACTCATCTTAAACTAGCGAAAAACAAATTAAGCTTTGGAATATTCAACAAAAGCCCTTTAATGCTTTTATCCTCCTGCTAATTGTGCTAATTGGCCGCTCAAACCGGGAAAACAACACGTTTTTAATTACTTAATCTCATTGTCCTTTATTCTTTTTCTCCATTGGCCAGAAATTTAACCTTCTGCATCCAAGATGGCAATCGATTTATTTATCAAATTTTATAATTATAAGTCTATCTTGTTTTGATCTCATATTTTTCTCTCTCTAGTTAGAGTATTGATTATTGTTTTTAAAAAGAGTAAAATAATTTTATTTAATTGAATCGAATTTACCTAGCTTCTAACCTATAAAATCTCCCCAAACTTACACAATCTTAGCCTTAAAGATTAGCTTCATAAAAAAATATGTATTTTTACAATTAATTCATTTACTAAAAAAATTATAAGAAAAACAATGTTTGCTACTTAATGCTTAGAAAAATACGTTATATATATGATTATAATCAATTAGGTTACATAAAAATAACACGCACATGAATATAAGAAGAGAAATGTAATAATACAAAGCCTTTGTCTAATGTGTGATTTAGAGCAGTCATTCCCAAAGTGGTCTATATCGACCCCCAGGGGTCGATTCCGACCTACAAGGGGTCCACGTCAATGAAAAAAAAAATTGGGGTTGCATGAGACGTAAATGGGGGTCCACGGGAGTGGATTCCATTTAGGCAGGCCGTAACCAAAATGTTGGCTTCCCGCAAATGTAATAATCCACCTCACAGATAGTAGCTATGTAGGTACTTACGTAATACTATCTTATAATGGACTTTAATTCCCTAATTATATTAATAATAATAATTTTTGTGGAAGATATTTTGCCGATTCTAGCAAATCGGCAAAATATTTATTTATTTTCGATTTCAAATCTCTACCGACTAGTGCTTTTTTTCGGTAATGAATTTTTGTTAATTTGCTAGCACTTTTCGATTTGGGATCTCTGCCGACTAGTACTATTTTTTGACGAGTTCGACTAGAATTGAAGTGTTCACCGCGAAGAGTTCATTTCAAAGAACTAGCAGTTCCTGAAGCATTCACAAAACTTTGAAGTTTTTCCCAACGGTAAAAAAATCAATACTAGGAAAGCAGGGGGTCTATACAAAACAGAAAAAATCGACAAGTGGTCTACGGCACAAAAAAGTTTGGGAACCTCTGATTTAGAGTGACACGGGACGATGTTGGTAAGTTGGGACGTTTCATCTCCGGCGAATTGTGTTAAGGACTTTGGTGCGAGAAGAAGAAGTCGGGGACGCCCTAGGATGACATGGCACGATCAAGTGAATCTAATACTTAAGTCGGGCCATGTCAAGAGTCAGAATAACAGAAGAGTATGTATGAGACGATGTATGAATATGAATGAAGCAAGGAGTGTGTGCCGAGACAGAGTTGTATGGCGGTCCATCCTATCTGCCTACTTTTGAAACGAAACGAAATACTTAGGAAACGGCGTTATGGTTGGTTAGTTAGTTAGATATTAACACTTATCATCGTGTAATCTTGGGAACGGTTGCAAGTTTTCAAACTCGGTATTGGGAAGGTTAAGTCGACCAGAGTTCACAGCTTCCAGGGAAGGTGTTGAATCATCCATTCGCCTTATTCGCCCACCTGGAGAACTGGCGAACCAATGGACCGACTTACAGATGTACTCTTGTTTGTGTGTGCAGTGCGCGGAACTCGTCATACGCTCATGATGATTAATGCTGTGACCATATGGCCAATTGGTGCACACCCTGAGATGAAACAAAGGACTGAGTCATTTTTGATCTGAATTATCCAGACTGAATTGAACAATTTTATTGAAAAATAACACGATTTGGATAAAATCGACGCTACTTAATTTTACAGGAGTCGTTTAAGTGTGTGTGTGTCCCCTTCGGATCGTACGTTTGATTTTTACTCCTTTTTTTAATTACCTCAAATTTCTTCTTTTAAATTATTACATTAACAATTTTTAAATAGTATATTTGCGGCACGTTCTAAAGTAATAGATACTCCAAGTATCGCCCTAGTGAAATATCACAACTCAGAATCGAAACGTTGCTTGAAACAGCTTAAGCCGTGTTTGGTGACCAGATCGGAAAAAAAACAGTTACTTCCCAACCTTCCTCTTCCTCATATCCTTCCATTCCCCACTCCCATCAGCCTCACAACACACTCCAAACGGGGATGGCATAGTCCAACTGGCTCCCAACAGTCGGGACTCTTGTGCGGTATTCACGTAAAAATGAATTCAAAATAATCAATACTCTTTACGGTGTGAGCAAGTAACTAGCAGATATTGAGGATTTTCATAGCTTGTATAATTTTTTTAACAGTTAGTGGTTATACCTCAGAGCAATATTATACAGAAGGCATAGCTTTGTAAAACGGTGTAGTCAGGATTGTTGATTTTCTCCTGACTTGGGCGTGGCTAGGGTTTTCATGGACACACCTTTTAACATCCATTCATAGCACATGTCGATATAATATAGCGTTTATTTGTATAACCACTTTTCCCAGTATTCTTACTAACCAAAATATAGGATATAACCTCAAAAACCGTCGAGTTTTTGAGAACAAAACGTAGTGGGCGGAGTCGCCGGCGACGCGGGAGACGGAAAACATGCTTACATACCTAAAAGTGGTTCGATATTATGTGACTTGTCTTGTCTCTTTCTCTCTCACGGTTGACGACGTAAAAACCCGGAGAGAGTGATTTATCGTAAATTTGTATAGGTTGGGTAAAAATATTTAGCTCTCTCCTCCATATATATTCTTACTCCAAGGGTTACACCTACTCAATCATCTTTAGTATAAGCTTTGTCCAAACGTCAGACTTTAATAAACGTTTCCAATGTTCTAGCTTTTGTTTCAGTTCCTCCATTGAAACCAGGCTCTAGTATTTAATTTACCATCAGGCATTTATATTTTCTCAGATGTTTCATTAACAATAATACGACTGTTTTTAAGTTAGCGAAAAAACGAGTGTTTTTCATAAAATTCGCTTACAAAACAAGTAAATAATTAATTTGCATAATGTCGGATCCCCATTGACGTCATCGCATCTCGTCCCAAGTGCATGATGATTCTTACACAATGCGGAATTATTGAAATAAGTAGATGAAACTACAGTTGTTATCAATTCAAACGGTTTATAAAAAATATCTAAGTGTTTTCATACAAATTTATTCTCCTCCCATCTCAAACAATCCGGAAATTTCCAATAGTAATGAATACATACTTACATTGACAAAACAAATAAAAAAACAGAGCCTGCTTGTAATCCAAATTCGTTCCCGTAGCTTACTAGAGTATTTTTAACTCTTTAAAGCTAATTTAATCCAATATTTTAATCCGGTAATGCCCAATTCGTCATACATAAATGCTAATCTTACTTTTATATAGAAGTCCATATTTTTGCTCCTGGCGCCCTTGCGTGAAACATCGATTTTATTAACACTGTCGGCAATTTGGAATAGTTCTTGAGCCCGACTGCAGAATGCCAACGAACAGACGACAGATTACATCGACCAAATTAAACATATTTAGTCGACGCCAGTTCGTTTGTTCGTTGTCGATAGAACTCGCGTCGGCTAAGCATGCTTAATTTAGTCGATTTAAACTGGGGCCCAAGCATGACACATCGATAGCGATTTTATCGACACTGTCAATAATTTGGAATCGTTTCCGAGCCTGACACAGCTCGCCAACGAACAACCGACAGATTATGGTACATCGACCAAATTAAACATGTTTAGTCGACGCCAATTCGTTTTTTCGCTGGCGATAAAACTCGCGTACCCAGTGGAGCCTTCTCTATTTCTATATATCGTCATCCTTACCGTCTGCGCTATAACCCTTGGAGTCCTGACCGTCTTAAACACTTCCACCCCTAACGGTCTCCTGATATCTTCCCCTAATTCATCTTTCTTTGATTTAATTTTAAAAATAAAGACAAACATTTTTTGGGTCTAAGTGCAGGTCAATCTAACCTAGCGCTACTTTGTTCTGCAGGGTTGTTATAAAGAAGCATCTTTGGTGGTCACCTACGGCCAGCGTGGTCGAATGGTAAGACGCTCGACTACGAATCCAGAGGTCGCGGGTTAAAACCCGGCGGGCGTAAATAAATTCTGGAATAAAAGTTTGTTATTATTATACGTGTGACGCTTCGCGAAACAGTGTCATCCTTCACGCTTCTAATTGCCCGGTAGTTAACTCTGAATACGTCAGATTGGAGGAGAGTAAGCAGGGGCAACTCTGACCCCGCACGACCGGCCGTGCTATGGCGGGGTCTCCACTTGACCCGGGTCTCGAAGAGACAAGGAAAAGGCAATTAGATTTGTTGCAAGAACTAATTGAACTACACGTACAAAGAAGATACTACTGGGAATAATTAGCCGTTTTAATGGATTGCAAGTTTCCGTTGAACTAAGACTTATAGAGCTATAATAAATGCATCATTTTAAATTAAAATGTCATAATGATTTATCTCAACAGGCCCTTCTTTGAACTCGGGTACAAATATGATTTCTATCCAGGTTAATGATATCACTGAGACGTATATGTGGTAAAACCATTCTTGATGGCCGTATTACACATTTGATAGAAGTGAAGTGGGTAAGATTAAGAAAGGTAACCTTCAATGGTATGAAAAATAATGACACATTTACAGGCAGGCGTATTTTCAAATTTAATTTTGATTATACAAAAAAAGTACTGATTTCACGCATTTTTACTATTTGAATTTATGGAAATCGATACTTCTGTGATGATTTACACATGTATGTGTGCAGGCGGGTTACTATGATATCTTTCTAATCTAATGCTCCATAACAAGGGGATATCCTAGAACGGTGCGCCAAAATACACCAAAAAATGTACACCAACACCAGTCTGAATACTGTAAAACGTCTGTCGTACACACTCGCTTCCACTTGCTGGCTACAGACGTAAGTGCTGCCATCTTTGATATTCAAAGAGAACTACCATCAATTTAGAAGATAAATATCAAATTTTTATAAAACTTTTTTAGTATTATTATTAATTACTGGTATTTGTATAATCACTTATTTAATAGAAAAAATAATAATATAGATAAAACAATCTACGTAATCTATTGTTCCATCGAGGGTCCCATGTTAAAGGCCATCTCGGATCGTTCAGTTTCTTTTTCGATCCCATTTACAATCAAATTATTATTTCGCTGTCTAGGTCGATTGCCCACAATGAGTATATGATTCAAAAAGTATTTCCCCCTAAACTTGGCACACAGCTTACGACAAATATTTTTTGTTTATTATGTTGTTGTTGTTATCCGTTTTATAACAGTTTTTTTATGAGAATAAACATTCCACTTACGTCCGATTTGCAGTGGAAAAATAATTATGTTAGATAATTATGCAGCGGGAATTATACCCACATACCAATGTGCATAACAATGTGTTATGATGCGAAATGCAATAGAGTTACATAAACATGGCCTACGCAACAATACGAGTTAGTTGAAGCAATTTGTGTAGGTTTAATTTAGTATCATCCGGTATAAAAAAAATATCTCAACAATATAGCAGGAAATTATTCAACGTACAAAAATACACACTTTTTGGCTTTCTAATACAAGCAATACAACAAATTATTTATCTGTTAATTCTATACGAGTAGTTAGAAAAATGTCTAAGGTTTCCAGTGAATACAATTCTTAAACAGTAATCCTATTAATTCCTTGTGAAAAGCATACTGGAATTTTTGGTAAAACGTTCAAAAATGCCTTCGCTGGTTTTAAAACTGCACCTTTTACTGACATTTTTTTATGTTTTTCATGGAATTTGAAAGGTTACAGTGTAAACATTTTATTCACTGGAAACCTTTGACATTTTCCTAACTACAAATAGAAAATGTATAGATCGTAAATCATTTGTAGAATTGCTTGTATTATAGTGCTACAAGGTGACGTTTGGAGCCATTTTTTAGTGCATATCTTCAAAACGATAAGTTCTGACGTCACGAAACTTGCACAGAACTATCTCTATGAGTCAACACAACTATTTTTAGAACGATACATTATCTAGACAGTTAACTACGGAGCTTTGAAATGACCATGTACCTTACTGGTAAAAAATAAGACGATGCCACATTACAAAGAGAGCCAGTGGGATTATGGAATCCCCAATTGAGGTATATTGTGAGGCAAAACGAAGCGGATAGGTAAGAAGCGGGAGGGTAAGAAGATGGGAAGAGGAAGGTCGTGAATTACCTAAATATTGAAATCTAGTCGCCAAACACGGCTAAAGCTATTTCGAGCAACGTTTCGATTCTGAATGGTGCTCTTTCAACAAGGCGATACTTTGAGTATCTACCACTCTAGAACGTGCCGCAAATATACAAGTGTACGCCGGGATACGAACCCGCAACCTCTAGATCCGTAGCCGAGATTCTGACCACGAAATAAATTGAGATCAACACAAATTGTAAATATATATAGAATTAAGTTTTTTTTAATTAATACTTTTTTTAAAAGAAAGACAAACATTCCCGGGTTACGAATAACATTACAATATTTGGAAAATTTCATGCGGAAGATGTTGCTTGTGCAATGATGGAGGACTTAGAGATAGCAGAGTAATTGAACGCACGACGCCCGGGTGGGAATCAGACGCGTTTGTCCAATCAGCTACTAACCGGTAAGTAATAGCATATTTTATTCTGTCTGAAAACGTTGATATTTTATTTATTCTGTCTATTTTCAAGAGGAACTTGTATCGACTGCAGCAAAAAACTAGTTTTTTTGCTGTTCAAGTGATCTTTATAAGATGGTAATTTATGTAATTTTTTGTCACAGTTTTATAAAATCATCAATGTGTAAAAAATATTAATATCCTGCTTGTGAAAATTCGCAAACAAATTTGAAAAAAGTTGACCGGCTTAATTGATACAACTTCGTCACAATTCAATTTCACCGTGTATTTTGGCAGTTAATATATTTTTTTATAGTGATCAACACACAAGAGTGCCAAATGCTCCCAACCGTCTGGATCGAGTGAAACTATGGCATCCCCAATTGGGGTATGTTGTGAGGCTGAAGGTAGTGGGGAGGAGAATGAGACGAGAAAGAGAAAGGTTGAGAAGTACCTGGCTATTCAGATCTGCTAACTTAACACAGCTAAAGCCATTTCACGCAACGTTTCGATTTTGAATGGTGGTCTTTCGCCAGGACGATACTCAGAGTGTCTACCACGCCAATACCTTAAGATTACATTTGGTATATTTCATTGGGTTGTTGAAACTCAGTTTATCTCTTATATTAAACCTCCTAGACCTCCGCGAAAGAGCGGCAGACTCCTCGGCTCGAATCCAGAAAATTCAAAACCAAGCGTGGGCAATTAAATCCAAATATATTTTTACTTGGTATAGCAATGGTGTGAGATCACCATTGAAAACAGAAACGTTTTTAGAAATTGCTTTAGCTTTGTTTAGTGATCTGATCTGAATGACCAGACTCTTCTTACCTTCCCCTTTCACACCTCCTTAACATTCAAATGTCTCCAGCCTCACTACAGTCCTATAATATTCCGAGATCCCCTCAGAAAATTATAAAAATATTATTTTACCTTCATACTTCAACAAGTTCAGAGTTAGTCAATATTATGCAGTTTTATCTAACAGTTCAGACCTAGCCCACGTTGTTAAGAATATGCATTTCGTAAAACTTCCACGATAAAATTACATAAAATCTTATCTCCCCTTATGTATACATTGCTCGTTTTATCGTCAAGTGATTCATAAGAGCAATGGAAACGTTTGAAAGTTATCAAAAATCACTGTTTTGGGTTTTTTTACATTAACTCCACACAAGAGGCCTTGAGAGAAATAATTTCCCTCAGTGCCTATGTCATCTTTAGGGATGCTGTGTCCGGTCTTTTTGAGTAAAGAAAGGAGTGAACCTGGTTCTTGAAAAGGCCCATGTTGTAGGAGGGAGGAAACACAGAGGCCGGCAAATAATGAAGTCGTTGAAGCGACCCGTTCTCATGTGACGAATGTCAACCGTGCACAGATGCTGGGCGCGTGTTTTCAGACTATGCACTGGTGCCGAAGAGATCGATGAGGCAAGTTCCTCGGAGCATCTTCCATTGAACTACCAGTAGAACAAGGACAGCATTCCCGCATGACGTCTGTGCTCCAAAGATTGCAATCTGTTTGTTAAAATAGGAGAATCTATCAAACGGACCGCTCGTTTCTGCACGAAGTCCAGGGTTCTTTTCAGGTATTTAGGGGCTCCAGACCTGAGGTGGCTGCCAAATTCAACAGTGGAGGACACTTGCGATTTGTAAAAAGTCAGCAGTTGTGTACTATTAACGTATCTGCGGGCCCTGTACAGTACACCCAACTTCTGAGAGGCTTTCGTTCGAGTCAATTTTGTTGATTAAAAAATCCAAAACATAGTAAAAATGTCCACTTTTCCTAAAAAAAAGTAAATATTGTGTTACAAATTCTGACGTAAATTTATCAAACGATTCATGTATTCGAGTTTTTTTTTAATAATAATTTAATGATGCGACTTTATTATGATCATAATTCAATTGAATAATCGTTCATAATATTTAAATATAAGAGATCAGATGTGCCGTGGTATTTTGGTGTCGACGAAGGCAATATTTATATTTTAAATAATATTATCTCTCAAAAAAAAAGACACATCAAGAAGAAACCGGTTCCCAGTGGAGATGGTTTGAATAAATCGATTGAGACAATATTCTACAACAACAAAAAAACACCCGACATCCAATAACTTTGAACAAAAAAAAGTCTATTTGAAAGAAGTTGAACAAAGAACCAGGCGTGTAAACGTCAGCAATGGAGTAATATAATTTTGACATTAGTGCTAATTCGAAATATAGCGAAATATTTTTGACTAGCTAACAGTATGGCGTCCTGCCTTGTACCTCGACAGTTAAAACAAATATATTTAAAGCTCCATAGATCATAAATGAAATGACGTTGCGAGTTAAAAATAATTGCGTTGACCTAGGAAAGCCGGGCACAAAAAGCTGAACAAAATTCAGGACGCCAGAGCCCACGGTTGGATTGTTTTTACTGCTTTGCAAACAGATTGTCTGCTTCATAGTTCAGATTTGAAACACTCTGTTCTCATATTTAAATGCGATGTTTTAAGGTTTCGACAATTTCAGGAAGATTTACTTGCATTTTTTATAGTTAGAGACACACTGAGTTAAAAAAATAAACATGTTACTATGATCATTAAAAAAAATGATTGAGCAGAATTTAAATAAACAGTACCTACACCTAGCCAATATGTTAAAATATAAATCAAGCCGACAATGTGCGCAGACGACAAAGTAAAATGACTACTTAGTTTGGTTTTTTCGTTTCATTGTAAATGATATAATACCAAGGCATACTCCAAAGGTGGGTTATTAAATTATTGACAGTTTTATAAAGAAAAACACCGAGAGAAATCATATTCAACACGGACGTGATCAACAGCAAATGAAGAATAACAAAGAACACACACACAGAGATAAATCATAAAAACAGGTGTTTTTGAGATGTACCTTTCGCCCATCCAGTGAGGACGTTTCCCAGGTAGGCCACCTTGTAAACAGGATCTGGTTCGCTGATGTTGATGCTGCTATGTCTCTTCAACAACCTTCCAAGACCTTTGGACAAGGTCCTGAAGGTCTTCATCTTGAAATCCTTGTTATTCTCGCTTCCATTGTGGAGGTCTGGGCTGTCCACACTCCTGGAAAGATGCTTGTTGTGTTCGTTCAGCTTCTGGCTGATCAGTTTTGGCAACATGGGCATAGATCTCCGTCTTTCTGACAACACCGTTTTCGCCTGGGATAGATTGTATACGTTGGAGTTTTTCTTGTACGTGTGCGAGTTGTTGCTCACAGCTTTGATGAGCTTGACTATGTCTTCACACTCTTTGTCATCGTCGTGATCTTTAAGTGCCGAGCTTTCTTTCTCTGGAAGCTTCGCACTGTCCGAGTTACGATCGAAAGCGTGGTCGGGTGCTGCTGTTCCTATGGCAACGCTGACATTGACTTCGACAGTTTTGCTGATAGGTTGTACGTCTTTTATCAGGTTGTTGTTTAGTTTGTCTGACTCATTGTGGGATCCTTCCGTTCCGTCATACAGCATGGAGGAGCTGAGATATTGTCCCTTTCTGAGACTCGATGTCTTCAACATGAGATTCTGCTCGCTGGAGCTTCTAGTTTTGAGTATGTGGATCTTTGAGAAGTTCGTAACGGCTCTATCTGTTTCATCCACACCCACAAATCTGCCTGTGATCTCAACCTGGTCTGAGGGAGTGGGAGTGCTATCTGCCGCATTGTGCTCGGCCTGACCTCCTTGCATGTTATCAGAACTCTGCAATTCCCCACTGGATTGTTTGCTCCTAGCGCGTCTCGCATCCGATGCGGTTTTGTGAGCCATTCTAGCCCGAAAATTATCTATTTAACAATATGGACCACAAAATTACGATATCCAATTAGAATACTTTAAAATCTGGACTTATCGAGCATTCCAAGCTTTGATATCCACACATTGTACACAGAAACTACCGAGTTACATTCCTCGTTGGAATGTTAACGTCTCGAAGAAAACGTATAATGTATTGCAGAGCCTTTTTGAAAGCTTCAAATAAAACGTATCGCAACACCAGCATGCAGCTGGGAGGCTTTAATGTATTCAGGATTCACTCGGTAAAGTTGTTCCGTCAGTTTACAGTGCAGCCGCGAACACAAAGATCTGGGTCACTCAAATAATTTGCCAAAAAGGCAACTTTACTAACTTATTTATGTAACAAAAGTTAGAAAACTGACCGCGGTTAGGCGCATGCATCTACAGTATCACAACATAACGAACAACAGAACGGCCGAGTTCTTCGTGGAAACATTCTAAGTTTCCAGTGAACTTAAACCGCTGTTGCATAGCACTAAAACGAAGGCTTCAACCTACGGTTTGCTCGATAAAACTTGGCCACACTTCACAAGGGTTTCACAGGTGCTTTAGCAACTTTTTGCCATAAACAAAAACGGAAAACAACAGTGTATCAACGTACTGAGTTTGTTTGCTCGCGCTCGCGTTAAGTCAGCTCGACGGGTGAGCGGCAATTGACTGGGACTGGAGGATTTGTAAGGTTGGAGTGCTGCGGGCGGGCCGGCGCAATGTCCGCGGTGGCTTGCCGGAGACAGCCGAGCGCTTCCGAAGATTGCCGAAGTGGCCAGGTATTCCGTACCTGGGTAAGGTGTGTTGGGCTAGTAACGGCCGACCAAAAAGGCGTAAACGAGCCGTAAATAAACAAAAATGTATTGTTCTGTAATAAAATTACTAAATAAGGACGTAAACCATTTAAAGAAGGTACTAATCGTTTTTTTTGTTGCTGTTATGAAAGAATGAAACGTTTTCGTAAATAGTAGGGTGTCGTAAAGTAGAAAGTCGATAGAAAGTGGTTATGCAGCGGAAAGATTTAATAATATGGGCACTTGTATCTAAATTACATACTTAGTGGTCGTTTTGAAAATAATCTCACACACTGTCAAGTCCCGTCCCGAAGCGATAAGCAGAGCGGATAAAACGGTGAACATTTCCATTCCGACAGAATATTTTATGGATATTTTAACACCATTCAGCTAAAAGATTGTAATAATAGTAAAAAGTAGTTGAAACCCTGTTTCGCCAAGATTCTTTTCTTTTTTTATAGTGAATACCGCACAAGAGTCTAAACTGCTCCCAACCGTCTAGAGCCAGTGAGACTATGGAATCCCCAATTGGGGTATGTTGTGAGGTTGAAGGTAGTGGGGAAAAGAAGGAGATTAGGATGAGGAAAGTTGAAAGGTTGGAAGGTATCTGGCTATTCAGATCTGGTCACTAAACACGGCTAAAGCCATTTCGGCCAATTATTATTACCACTCTGGAACGTGCCGCAAAAATACTATGTTTTATTCAATGTTAATTAAATAAAATTTATTTAATTAACATAAAATAATAAATTTTAGCCTTTGACCTCTGGATTCGTAGTTGAACGTCTTACCACTAGACCACGGAGGCCGTCAAAATCTTCAACATACTTTAAAACAACAAAAAAACAAACAATATGTAAAAAATATTGTACATAAAATATGGCGTCGTGTTTTATTTAATGACAGTTAAATGGATGTTTAAAAGCTTCATAAGTCATTATGGAAATCATGTTGCTAGCTTAAAATAGTTGCGCTGACTTATTTAAGTTCAGAATTTAAGTAAAATTTGGGTGAATTTCAGGACGCCAGAGCTCACCATTCCACAAGTCTGAGAATTGTATTCGGGTTGTATAGCTGAGAAGTTATGCTTGGTGGTCGAACAATATGTTCTGTTGCGCAATTTTAAAGACAAGTTTCTATTCAACGAACGCGTAATTAACGTTTAATAGTTGTACTTCCTTTGGTCATTTGCCAACTCAGTTTTTCATACAAACTTGGTAAAAAATTATATGACAGCTAAATACCAAACAAAGTGGCTGTGTAATTGTGAATTTATTGCATGCTGGAAATATTTAACAGCCGGAGGAGCGAAAACTCTTTGAATATGAACCCCAGAGGACACGAGTTCAAAGCTCGGTTGGGGCAAAAAAATATAATTTGGACTTTGGAAAACTTACCTTTTCAGACTCTCATATCCTCAAAAGAATCTCAATATAATCTGTGTCTCGACGAATCACCTTTAGAAATACAAATTTTAACCAAATCCTGTACTGTACGACAAATTCAGAAAGTCCATTTTTTAATTTCGCTCCCATGCCCTAAATCGAATCTAAAAAAAAATATAACAAAAAAATCATAATTATAATTTTAAGTTAATAAGTGTGTTTATCTGATGGGACCTGTCAGGTAAGTATGTTCCTGTATATTTTCTTATTTAAACTAACTAACTAACCATCACGCCGTTTCACCGCAGGGGTAGGCAGAAAGAACGGACCGCCATACAACTCTGTCTTGGCACACACTTCTTGCTTCATTTACATTCATACATGGTCTCATACATACTCTTCTGTTATTCTGACTCTTCAGATGACCCGATTCAAGTATTTGATTTACTTGATCGTGCCATGTCTTTCTCGGGCGTCCTCGACTTCTTCTTCCATTCACTTTCGCATCATATATTCTTTTCACACTCCTTTCTTCGTTCATTCGCTCTACATGCCCAAACCATCTAAGCGTCCCTTTCTTGATCCTATCCATTACGCTCATATCAGCCTTGCATTCTTTCCGGATATCCACATTTGTAATACGGTCATACATGGTTTTATCGCACATCCGTCTCAAAGATCTCATTTCCACAGCATTCAGTCTACTTTCATCTTTCCTCTGCCAGTTCCATGCCTCACTGCCATACATCAGGGTTGGTATAAGTACTCCATTGTGGACTGCTAACTTCGCTTCTTTGGACAATTTCTTATTTAAACTAGGAATTAATATGTAATAATAGAAAATAAGATCTGTACAGCGCCCTTGAGGTGATTTTTCACAAAAACGGCGCTATACAAATCATACTAATATTATTATTACTATTATTTCGCATATCGAACATAAAATATTCAAAATATCGTCGCCGGAAAAGCAAAAGGTCTGAAGCGCCATTTTGTGAAGTTTGCACCAGAGCACTTTTTTTTCGATGATAAATCATAAGTCTTCAGTACCTGGTTGGATTTTGAAAAAACAACTCAATGCTCCCACTAACTTACCTGAAGCGAAGAAAAGCTTAAAAAAGTCCCAAACTTGTGTCGCTTGAGTCAAGCCTTCTCCCAAATGGTAAATATATTTTATATGGCTGAAGGGCCACAGAAGTCTTCAGAATTAAACGAGAGTCAGAGCATTCGAGGCAGAAAAAAACTGATCAAAACTGCGTATTTAACTCATTTTTAACCAAAGTGTCGCTTCAGCCCTTTTGCCTTTCCAGCGACGATATAGCACGAAATAAAATTGTGAATGCCGTTAAGGTTTAAAATATCTATCTAACTAACCATCACGCCGTCTCCCCGTAGGAGGAGGCAGAGAGGGCGGACCGCCATACAACTCTGTCTAGGCACACACTCCTTGCTTCATTCACATTCATACATATTCTTCCGTTATTCTGAGTCTTGACATGACCCGACTCAAGTATGTGATTCACTTGATCGTGCCATGTCTTCCTCGAGCATCACGACTTCTTGCGTTCATTGTCGCGTCATATATTATTTTCACACTCCTTTCTTCGTTCATTCGCTCTACATGCCCAAACCATCTTGGCGTCCCTTTATTGATCCTATTCATAACGCTCACATCATCAGCCTTGCATTCTTTCCGGATATCCAAATTTTTAACACGGTCATACATGGTTTTACACACATACGTCTCAGGGATCTCATTTCGGCAGCATTAGTCTGAATGTGAATTTGTTATTTAAAAATAGCTCTTGATAACGTATTTTCGCTAAATTATTTTTAGCCGGACCGGTTTCACCTTGTAACGGGCATCTTCGGCCTATAGAGAAAGGTGTTCACTTACTTCCCCTTCGGAGACAAGATTTGCGTTGCCAAAACGGCATTGATCAATTGACCCCCAAAATTAGGCAACAAAAAATAAAACGACCCAGACATTATTCTAAATACGTATTTTAATGCGAATATTAACCAAATTTATTCACCAATAAATGCTAAAGTAATAATTTTAATTGAAATTACAATATTTTACACTGTTTATTTTTTAACTGTGTAATTATTTATGCCTTGCTGCATTCAAACAATGCAATTAACTGTAAATAATTTCCTTTGTGAGTACATACGTCCGTACGGGTGTTAACTTTACGGGTGTTAATTAAAATGATATCCAGCGCCCTTGAGGTGATTTTTCACAAAAACGGCGCTGTAAAAATTATCCAAATATTAATGTATTTGAGCAGACATTATTCTGCATGTGAAAATAATTTTTAAGTTTTAATTTTTAAAAAGAATGACAACCGCTCCTGGTTACGAATAACCTGACAATATTTGAAAAACTTCTAATACCATCATAATAAGCGGAAAATGTTGCTTGTGCAATGATGGAGGACTTAGCCAGCAGAGGAATTGAATCCACGACGCGCGGTTGGGAATCAGACGCTTTTGTCCACTCAGCTACTGACCGGTCAAAATAGGTGGATTAAAGCAACTTATATTTTTTCTTGGCAAGTCAAGTTACATCTCGAGATTTTTCACGAACTAAGAATATATGACGCGAAAGTGAATGGAAGAAGAAGTCGGAGACGCCCGAGGAAGAGATGGCACGATCAATTGAATCAAATACTTGAGTCGGGCTATGTCAACAGTCAGAATTACAGAAAAGTGTGTATGAGACGATATATGTTTAAATATTAATCATCTTGGGTTACATTCTATGATGTATTATTTATTCTACGAGTATAGTTTTATTCAACTTCTTATATACGTATGATATATACTTTTAATTCGTTTTACTTACCATGTCTTAAAACCTAAATGAACAGTGTTTAATTTCATTGTATTCTTTTTCAATTTTTCTGTAAAAATGTTGTTTATTTAAAAATTATCATTTTTTTCTTCCACTTCGGTTGAAAAATAAAACACTTGTTCTAGATTTCATAGCTTATGGCGGAATAATTACTTAAAATATCAAAATGTACCATATATAAAACCGTTTTCCCAAATGAAATAAAATTAAAATTAAAATAAAATGAATTTGAACGAAGCGAGGAGGTTGTGCCATGACAGAGTTGTATGGCAATCCATCATATCTGCCTACTCCTGCGGGGAAACGGCGTGATGGTTAGTTAGTTAATTTAGTTTACAAATAGAGTATAAAAAGTCTCTGTCATTAAATATCATCCATTCTTCTTTCAATAATTCGCAATCTGTTATCATTAACAACATATCTTGTCTAGCGTAATTTTAAAATGGGAATGAATTCATATTAAAACGAATTATCAGTTACAAAATTGGAAACTCAGATTTCCGTTGTAACCTTTCTTACTGTTACACGTGTTCTTTATGATAAAAAGGAGTGGTTACAACGGGAATATCAGTCATAATTAATAGCACGTATTTCCCAAAGCAAACAAGTTGGATTTTCGATTATCATTAAAATTATAAAATATTTATACTTGCGAGAATTTTCCTTATCAAATAAATGCTTAAACTTTTACACTGATAATAAACACTTGTAAAGGTGACTTAACAGCTGTCATTACAAATACTTCTAAATTGATACTTCGGGGTATTGGATACCTGTGTTTGAAAATCTTTATTGATTTTTTTTTAAACACGTTTATTCCAGCCCGGTCGACAGTCGAAATACATTTTGTTATTTAAACAAAAATATTTGTTTTTAATAAGATTATGGCAATCCACAATGAAACTGCTTTTACCAACAGTATTATCCAGATTTGAATTAAAGATGTACTGAGCGTTAATAGCAGTCCACAATGGAGTGCTTATATTAACCCTGATGTATGGCAGTGAGGCATGGAACTGGCAGAGGAAGGATGAAAGTAGACTGAATGCTTTAGAAGTATGATCGTGTTAAAAATGTTAATATTTGGAAAGAATGCAAGGCTGGGGTAAGCGTGATGAAAACAAATAAGAAAGGGACGCTTAAATGGTTTGGTCGTGTAGAGCGGATGCACGAAGAAAGAAGTGCAAGGAGAATATATAACGTACGTAGTGAAATTGAATGGCAGAAGAAATCGGGCACGACCACGTGAATCAAATACTTGTACAGATGTGAATGAAGCAAGCAATCGAGACTTATGAAGAGCCTACATAGAGCTTATTAAGCGTTATGTGGCGTTCCATCCTCTCTGCCTACCCCTGCGGAGAAATGGCGTGAATGTTAGTTAGCTTGTTAGATACGTTTTATTTATTTTAATACACATAAGAGACCCGTCTGCTCAAGTCAGTGGGACTATGGGATCCCAAATTTAAGTATGTTGTAGGGCTGAAGAAAGATGGTAAGAGATGACAAAGAGGAAGGTTGGGAAGTACTTGGCTATTAAAATGGTTGTCTTTCACCGAGACTATACTGAGAAAGTATCTGCCACTCTTGAACGAAGTACAAATCTACGACTCACACATTTAATTAAGTCTAAAAAAAAATTATTGATTACATAAATTAAATTTATATTTTCGTAAAAAACCAATCACTTTGTTTTTGACATATTCAAAGAAATGGATAAATAACCTATATATAAGCCGGTCGTCCATAAAAATAAAAATAAAACATTAAATATACAAAGCTATTTTTTCATTTGGTAAATTAAATTTCATTTGTACCGACGGACTCTGAACCTGCGGCCTCTGGGTTCGGAGCAAAGATGCTTACCGCTCTTGGCACGGAGGTTTTCAATGAAGAATCTTGCTTAACGTTGGTGATCGCTCGCCAAGTGTTGCCGTAATCTCGCTACACACGCAGTCAGGCGGTAAACTATTGTCCGCACGCGGTTCGGAAGAATGGAATCGACGTATGAAGAAATAATAGCGGTTAGAAGTTAGAAGAGAGAGATGCCAAGCTAAGATTGTAAAGTGAACGTGGAAGAGAACACAAGTCAAGGACGTCTGAATTCCAAGTGGATGTGCATTTATCAATTTGTTGAAACACGACTTCAAGGTTGGATGAGTATTAGAATAACGTTAAAATGGTCAGAATAATTGGCAATCAACTTTGTTTTATTTTTAAAACCTTTATTATACAATATACGTACATGATATTAGATATTATGTTATGGAGTGGTGTACATCGCACTTGTTTAGTTTTTAGTTTTATTTATTTTTTATTAGTTACTTGTACATTAAAGTTCACAAAGTATCTAATTATTTCATTTTGAACTAAATATTTTTACCCAACCAATACAAATTTGCGATAAATCACTTCCTCCGTATACCATGAGAGAGAAAGAGACAACAAAGTCGTCAAACAATATCGCAGCACTTCTAAATATGTAAGGATGTTCTCCGTCCGCGCTAACTTCACATCATCGAATCGCATAACTTACGTAAACGGATTTTTAAGTTCTTTCCTATATTTGTGTTAATTAAAAAACTTACAGTGGTTATACAAATAAACCAAACATGATGGTGATATTATGTGCTATGCGTGAATGTTCAAATAAGACCAAACCAATATTATAAAACATTACTTTTCAGAGGTATTTCAACAGTTTAAATATTTGTGACCGAACTTTAGAATTTTCACATTTTTTTATGATATAAAGACATAAAATCAACAAAAAGCTTTCATCGTTACTTGGGAAAACATTCTGTTATAAGTGTTTGTGTGATATTTTGACTTTATAAATCATTTTAATGGTGTATTATTGGATATTGTTTTGTTTATTGTGTTCAGACATGTTTATTAAAAATGTCCGAATTCCATGTGGGCGGTAACTAATAGGATATCCAACATCCTTTAACATACCTCTGTCTCTTTCTATCGAGTCAGTATAAATTCAACAATACTAACTACACCATTCCGCAAAGGTACCTCTCCACATATTCTTACTCCAAGTATACTACTTATTATTTTGATTTACATGTATTGTAAAGAGTTTTTACAAACTATTTTGAATTAATTGACTGGCATAATTTGGATGGTTTCCGGCAGCGCATTATAAGATTGCATCCCTTTATATATATATATATATATATATATATATATATATATATATATATATTATATATATATATATATATATATTTTTTTTTTTTTTTTTATTATTATCAAACATAATACATAGTAGTGTTATACAAGTGTTATATCAATATATATATTTTTAAATCTAAACATTTCATTATAAATTATAAATTACCGTCATACAAAAGCAATGCTTGTGTGTATGAGGGGGTGTTATTTATTTAGTTACTAATAATTTGCTGTAATGATTTTTCAAAGATATTTATTTTTAGTTTTCAGTGTAGTTTTTTGATTGTGTTTTGAATTTCTTAAGATCATCATTAATTAATTTTATTTTTTTCTGGTAAACTATTAAAGAATTTTATTCCTAGATATTTATAACTTTGCTGGCCTATTGTTTTTTACATATCGGGATTGGTAATGTGCATTTTTGTCTAAGATTTTTTGTATTATTGAATGGTTCGGTTTTATTTAAAATGTCTTCTTTATATATTTGTAATGTGGCGTGGTACAAATAAAGGATATATAGTAAGCTATTTTATGTGTTGGCTTTATTCTTTTCTGGTAGTCTGATTTCTTTGCAAGCCCTTGTATTATGTTTATCAACATTTTAGATAATTTTGTCAGAAAAAATATTTTGTTAGTTCTTCATTTTATGTATAAACATCAATGTGTTTAATGTTAGCATCTATTTTACGGTTAGCCAATTTAGTTCCTCTGACATTTTAGTAACTTTTGAGTATCTATTTCGCCTAAAAAAGTTTCTCATTGCTCTATTTTGGAAAATTTGAAACTTATTTTGTTCTCTGTCACTTGTTGGCTTATTGTGTCAGGTGATAATTGCTTATAGTGAATTCCGCACAAAGTCCCTACTGCCCCCAACCACCTGGAGCCAGTGGGACTATGACATCCCCAATTGGGCTATGTTGTTGTGTTTTTTTTTTTATTTTTTATTTAGATGTATGCAAATTATTTTTTCACACATCTAGTAAAAAAAAAATTATACATTTCACAATAGCATAACTAAGCACGTAAGGTTACAATACACGTAAATATATATATAGTACATATACATTGAAATCTTAGTATGTATAAAAATCATAGGTTTTTCTTTACATATTCAGCACAAATCGTACGGGAAGTGACTTGACACTTGAGGCTTTTGTTGTGATGCTGAACTTAGTAGGGAGGGGAATGAGATGAATAAGAGGAATGTGAGGAAATACCTGGCTATTCCGATCTAGTCACCAAACACGCGCCCTTGAGGTGATTTTCCCACAAAAACGGCGCTATAAAAGTTATCCATTTATTATTATTATTATTAAAGCCATTTCAAGCAACGTTTCGTTTTTGAACGGCGATCTTTCACCATGGCGATACTGAGAGCATATACCACTTTACTTAAGTTGAATTTTAATTTATCAAGGTTACGTTAAGGGTCAGCACTCAAAAATAACACTAAACGTTACTTTCTAGCATTCTAAAACAAGCAATTCTACAAACGATGTATCTGAAAAAATTCTATGGGTAGTTAGAAAAATGTCTGAGGTTTCCAGTGAATACAATGTTTCAACTATAATCCATTAAATTCCATGAAAAACATACTAAAATGACAGTAAAAGGTGCAGTTTTAAAACCAGAAAAGACATTTTGAATGTTTTACCTAAAATTATGCTTTTCATGAAGAATTTAAAAAACTACTGTTTAATAATTTTATTCACTGGAAACCTTAGACGTTTTTCTAACTACCCGTATAGAATTAACAAATGAATCAATTGTAGTGTTGTTTGTACTAGAAAACCAAAAATTATCTATTTTTGGGTGCTGACCCTTAATAGTATTAGCACGTTTAGATATTCATTAGGAAGGTGGGGGCATGTTTTTACGAACTCTCTGCAAGTGGAACGCGAATTAAAAGTAACAATTTTTTTTTATACATACTCGTAAAACAGATAAACTATGAAATATGTGTAGCCATAAAGTTAATGGTTTTTACGAATATGTGATACCTTTTTTGTTTGTGCCTTGATGAAAACAAAAAAAAAATACTTAGTTTTTCTATAGCAATAATCACTTTAAGTTTTTCGGTATAAGCATACGCCACTGTGTATAATAGCCAAGATTATATAATTTGGTTTCAATTTGGGTTCAAATACTGCTCCAAAGTCCACATACGAGTACAAGCGGTGTTTACCCGTGCATAGCCAATTACCTGATTATGAATTTAGCCAGAAACAAAATCAGCAGCGAGCGACAGTATGCAATGGCCTGTCCCTGATTAATAATAATTTGCTGATTTTTATAGCGCAATTTTTTAAGCTTTTATACTGAAGATTTTCAATTCTGTTCACGTTCATTGCTTACTAAATTCGTACATACTCGTATAATATGAATGATGGATCAATTCGAACTGACGAACAGTGGCGGGTTTCTCTGTTACCCGTGGAACGACTCAGAACCACGTGGATGCGTCTGTTTTAGATCGGTTCAAAAAGCAAAGAGGCGGTACAACGCGCGTGGTGCGTTGTGCGCATACCGGACACATGTCTGTCAACGCGTGTCACGCGGTGTCGGCAATGGACGTGTTAAACGATTAAAATCAGCGAAACTGTATTTAAACAGCAAGTTTTATTGCTGCTTGCTTAACTTGTATTTACTATATATATCTATTCTGTTTAGTTATAAAATCTTGTCTTATATTGTATATTATATGCAGTGTACTCCCTGTTTTTTGTTTACTCCGATATATTTTTTATCTACATATCTTTAATAACGCCTTAAAATTTTATTTTGTAATGTTATTAAAATGAATAAAGAAATTGAATTGAATTGAAAATCTTGCGTTTTATGTCTAAATCTGGCGATGGACATAACCGCTATCAATTTTGAGTGAATATTTTCAAATTAGCTTTCAAAAACTTTGCCTTCCAGATGGGGTAAGACTGTGCTGACAGCCAGGGTCGGTTCTGTGCAGGCGCAATTGGAGCAGTTCGCTTCAGGGGTCGAATTGAAAAGGCGCTGTTTTTTTACATTACAGAAATCATAATATTATTCTGGAAATTTAACAGAACAAAACATTTACACTTTAAACGTGTAATTTATTGGATCTGTGAGTTAACATTTAGTTATTTTTAGAGGGGAAACCTTCCGAAAACGAGTGGTTAACAGTGATAACATTTTGCATAAAAGTTATGATTTTTCTAAATAATCTTCATGGGTCCAAGTGGAATATGGCGAAGACATATTTTATTACAATTGCAAAATAAGTTATTCTATTAGACGTAGAAAAAAGTTTTTCGAAAATGTTGATGCTTAAATATAGGTTTTGACAAAGGGCGCCCAAAATTTTATCTGCACCAGGCCCCGTTTTGGGCTGGGTCTGCTGACAGCCCTTACTCTGGGGTAAATAGCGTTTTATCAAATAACATAAAAATAACACTCCCGTTCCGAGGTGGGGTTCTAATGTAACCCCGAACGAGAGTTTTGTGCGATATCTTGGATAAAGATTGCTGAAATGTTTTGAATATACTTTTCATAAAGTATAACCAAACACAAATTACCCAAGAAAATGTCATGACAACTCTTTGATGAGCTATTTCAAATAGGGTAACGACCTCACCCCCTTCGGATCGTGCGTTTGATTTTTACTTTCAGGTACGGAAAGGTAAATCAAAGTATTTTGTTTATTTAAAGCTTTAACCATACTTCGCCATATGCTAGGATTTTAAGGAGCCACCGACAAATTGAATACGACCTGAGTAATCTCAAGACCTTCGCTCCTTCACGCTTTGTGGCTATGCAGAGGAAGTGAAGCACTATTACCTAGTACCTACCTGCCTGTTGATTCTGACTGCCATGGCCACTGAACAAGTAATTTACAGAAATGCAAACCACCTAACCCATACCGGTTCGAAAAAAAAACTATTTATTTAAGAAATCAAGGTACGAAATTTTTTCATCAATTATTGGACAGTTGACGGCTTCCGTGGTCGAGTGGTTAGACGCTCCACTACAAATCCAGAGGGTTCAAACCCGGCGTGCACAAATAAATTTTATTCAATATTTGTGTGCTATTTCACGTTTAATTAATATAAAATAACATATAGTATATTTGTGACACGTTCCAGAGTGGTAGATACTCTAGATATCGCCCTGGTGAAAGACCACCGTTTAGAATCGAAAAGTTGCTTGAAGTGATTTTATCCGTGTTTAGTGACTAAGCAGGTACTTCCCAACCTTCATCTTTCCCATTTCCTTCCCCTCCCAGCTACCTTCGGCCTCACAACATACCCCATTTGAGGAAACCGTAGTTCCACTGGATTCAGGCGGTCGGGAGCAGTTGGGACTCAATTGAAAAATCTAAAATTTAAAATGTTTGATCAATTGAGTAAGAAAACATCGAGCTTACTTCGGGCACACGGACACGCCCACAGCACGCTTGTTTACCTCTTCGGTGGCCGTATTCTGGGGTCTGACACCTGACAGGAAGTGTTTAAATGTAAAAAAAACAACTGCCTTCCCCCTCTCTCTTATAGCGAGTGCATCTTTTGCATGTAAGACAGATCGCTCTTCGACCGTGCGGATGTTTTTTGTTGTTATCATCGATTCAAGCTGTCTGTGATTCTACAAGATAATAATCCAAACCCGTTTGTGTGCCTCACCGTGTTGGATAACAAGAAGAAAGAGACGCATCATATTCTTAAACAACCATTTATTATAGTGTGAGAACTAGACCTTTCGCTTTCCATACAAGCTTTCTGAATATTCTATTGTGCAATTTAGAGCAGTTCGATTTTTATCATCTATTCACTCTACACATTTTATCCAACAAATTTCAAAGTAACTACCTAACAATCACGCCGTTTTCCCGCAGGAATAGGCAAAGAAGACTAACCACCATACAACTCTGTCTTGGCACACACTCCTTGCTTCATTCACATTCCAACGCCGTCTCATAAATGATTCTATTATTCTGACTCTTGACATAACCCGACTCAAGTATTTGATTCACTCGATCGTGCCATCTCTTCCTCAGGCGTCCCCGATCTCTTCTTCCACTAACTCCACGTTCATTCGCTCTACATGCCCGAACCATCTAAGCGTCCTTTCTTTAATCCTATTCATTACGCTTACATCTTCCTTGCATTCTTTCCGGATATCCACATTTTCAACACAGTCATACAAGGTTTTACCGCCCATACGTTTTGACGGCCTCCATGGTCGAGTGGTAAGACGCTCGACTACGAATCCAAAGGTCGCGGGTTCAAACCCGGCGTCCGCCAATAACTTTTATTTAACTAATATGTGTCATAACACATTTAATTCATATAAAAATAGTAAAAGTATATTTGTGGCACGTTCCAGAAATGGCTTTAGCCGTGTTTGGTGACCAGATATGAATAGCCAGGTACTTCCCAACCTTCCTCTTCCCAATCTCCTTACCCTCCTCACTACCTTCAGCCTCACAACATACCCTATTTGAGGATGCCATAGTCTCACTGGCTCAAAACGGTTGGGAGCAGTTGAGACTCTTGTGCGGTATTTATATAAAAAAAAATAAAAAATAATATGGTATCTCATTTCTACAGCATTCAGTCTATTTATATCCATTCACTGCCAGTTCCACGCCTCACTGCCATTCATCAGAGTTGGTTTAAGCACTCAATTGTGGACTGCTAGCTTCGCTTCTTCGGATATTTTTGGGGTTTTCTTGCATTCAACACACCAATCAAACGAATTTAAACCGTTTTAATATTTGATAATAATAATAAAAATACCGAGTAGTAAAAGTTTAAAACAGAATTTTATCACCTTATTTAATACTCAGTTATAAATAACTTCATTTGAGGTCCCAAAACAAATTAATATTACTACATTATATATACAGATGGCACTGACATTGTAAAGGTTCCCAGATACTCTCGTAATAAACTGTCAATATTAAAAATAAATAAAAAGACAGATGATTCAATATTCGGTCAATATTCCAAAAATAAATATAATTACCGAATTGTTGTACTCGCTATTTATTTATGTATATGATCTACTGACGATATGATTTTTTTACACTTAGATACACCTATTAGATGGACTTCGTGGTTGAGTGGTTAAGCCGCTTGACTACGAATGCAGAGGTCGCGGGTTCAAACGTATTTAATTTAATTTATACAATTAATTTAATTTTAACATATACAATAATATATTATAAAGAAATTAAAAAATAATTTTGCAAAAGATCACGGATATTTATTATTTTTTTATGGCCGATTGGGTTTGCTTAGCCTAAGTATCATCAGGGTACAAAATTAAAACTATAAAAAATGTGCGGTTATATAAACATACAGAGGCAGAACAAAATATAAAATAAAATAACAAAACAATGAGAAAAGAGTAGAATAACATATGAATTATAAAAAAGGAACAGAGAGAAAGAGACAAAACTGAGAAGGTGATACAAGAAAAATGATTTGATAATTTTGTACCCTGATGATGCTTAGGTTAAGCGAAACCGGTCGGTCATAAAAAAATAAAATAATATCCATGGTCTTGTACAAAGTTATTTTTTCATTTCTTTAAATATGTCAAACCACAAAGTGATTGCTTTCTACGAAAATATAATAATATGTTATAGTTAAAAAGTGTTGATACTCTTAATATCGCCCTGGTGAAAGACAACCGTTCAGAATTGAAGTGTTGCTTTAATGACTTTAGCCGTGTTTGGTGACCAGACCTGAATAGCCAGGTACTTTCCCACCTTCCTCTTCCCCATCTCCTTCTCCTCCCTACTACCTTCAGCCTCAAACCTGCCTTAATACAGCAAGCTTTATTGCTGCTTGCTTCACTACTGTATATTATTTATCCATCTTGTTTAGTTATAAAATCATAGAAATTGCTTATCTTTTTCATCACTAATTTACCTTTCTCTTGGCTTAGTGTACTCGTATATGCATTGTACTCTGTTTTTTGTACAGCCCATTTTTTTTTTTCTATATATCTAACGCCTTGAAATTGTATTGTGTAGTGTTTTAAAAATCAATAAATAATTATTGAAATGAATTGAATAACATACTACAAATGGGGATGCCATAGTCCCACTGGCTCTAGACGGTTGGGAGCAGTTGGGACTCTTGTGCGGTATTCATAGAAAATAGCGTATTATTTTTTTAAATATTTTTACACTTCACAAAATTTAAACTACCCCAGGCGCCATTTGTCTCAGATCTGTGGTTGCAGATACCAGATAGGTACCCGTATCACAGAACAGAAATCCATTACTCTTTTTGGATATGCTTCTTTGTTTACATTAAAACCGTAAAGGTAAGCCAGCCATGTTTGCACTGGGCCGATCTGTGTAAACATCGGTGCAAACACATCGGGATTCCAATGCGATTAGAGAATATTTATGATAATATTCAATGATTCGGCAGGTGGACAAACAGCTATAATAGTATTTCTAATGGAGGTAGCAAATAACAACACGAGGTAATCGATAAAACTAATGTTTAAATAAATTGGATGTTTTTCGAGTTGGTTGTTTCAGGTGAAATACATAGAAATTGGGAAACTCGGGCAGCCTTCGACCAGCAGTTGATAAACGTGGATTTTTTAGCATCATCATCCCAGGGTGGGATTTGGCCTCCTCGACAAATGCTCTCCGCTGGCTGCAGTTCTTCACCATTCGTTTCCAGTCCTCTGTTTTTCCCGTTCTACTTCAATTCCTTTCAGCACAGTCTATCCCTCATTGCAATAATATAGCAGGAGGGATAGCTTTGCGAAACAGTATATTTAAGGATTGTTGATTTTTTCATGACTCGGGCGTGGCTAAGGTTTTCATGGACACACCTTTTTACACCCATTCATAGCACATGTCGACATGATGTTTTGTTTATTTGCATAACTACTGCTAGTATTTTAATCAACACAAATATAAGAAATAACCTCAAAAGCCGTTGAAGTATGTCGCATAACGTAGTGGACGGAGTCGCCGGAGACGCGGGAGACGGAAAACATACTTACATACCTAAAGTTGGTACGATATTATGAAACAGCTTGTCTTATCTCTTTCTCTCTTACGGTTTATGACTTAATATCGTCCGTATTTATCTTAAATTTGTATAGGTTGGGTAAAAATATTTATTTTTCTCTCAATATAAATTCTTACTCCAAGGTGTATCCACCTATTCTTCGATCTGCCTCTGGGGAAACCACTTGGCCATCATTGTTTTATTTTATTTTTATAGTAAATACCGCACTAGAGTCCCAACTGCTCCTAACCGTCTAGAACCAGTGACTATGGCATCACCAATTAAGTATGTTGTGGGGCTGAAGGTAGTGGGGAGGGGAACGATATGGGGAAAATGAATATTGGGAAGTACCTGGCTATTCAGATCTGATCACCAAACACGACTGAAGCCAATATAAGTAACGTTTTGTATTTATTTATTTACGACCGTTAAAGGCTTTTACACAAATAGTAGCATTTTTTTATGATTTTCTCGTAAACAGTGCAAGAAAGAAAAAAAATAGTACTGAATAGCAGGTACATCCAGAGTTAAATAGTTTCATCGGCTCTACTGGATAAAAAAAAATTTAAAAAAACTGTGCTAAGGTGATTATAATGTGATATTTACGTATTAAATATATCAACAACATCGGATTATTTGTTTCCCATATGTCGAATTCACCGCATGGGAGCATATACATAAAATACAAGACACGTAATATTCATACAAATCTTACGAAAAATATGGCCCCACTAATGTTGCACCACCAAATGTTTCACCCGCAAATGAAAAGATAGCCATTCAAAGAATATGTATGTGAGGAAGAGATAGCCATATGAACATCCGACGCTACTGTTATAATCGGGTATCGCCCAACTAGCCGTGGTTGTCTTCCACACGCTTATGTATTTCTGCATTCGCTATCTCACATCGTTCGAGTACCTAAACCTTGTGAATAATGAATTGTATTTATTGAATTGAAATAATAAGTGATTTGTGGGTAATTATGAATAGAAAGAAACTCCATGAGCCATGTTTTTTGCTCCCGAATGATTTTTACACCTCTTAAGGCATTTTTTGCCAGAAAGAAGCCTGCAGCAACCCGTTTGCGACAGTTGGTGACAGCTTGTTTGTCGAAAGAATGTTTGTGTGATACTAAATGCAGTAAATCTCAGGTGTGTCTCGCGAACTCGGTTTAGTGCATTCATGCGCATTGTCTCAGTAACGTATCTACATTATTTAATTCATCTAAGCATAGGAGTACAATATTGCGACTTTGAAATAGAATTGTCACAATAGTATGGTAGGTACTGTATTGTAACTGTCTTGCCAGGAACATGAAATACAATTAAATATGGCAATTCAGGGGTATAAAACATTGAATCAATCATTTCAAACAAGCTCGTTAAATCGCAAATAATTCTACGTTCAGACAATTTTATTGAATTTAATGTATACAGTAAGTAATCGTAATGTAGACATTTTATACGATTACTGATTCTAAAATCTACGTATCTTAAGAATTCATGTTGAATTCTTTCGATCGTGTGTGAATGATCATAATTCGTCGGTTAAAGTCGAAAACTTGAATTAACTTATAAGGAAAAAAACAGACAAGAAAATGAGGGAAGCTTTGGACAGTGCTTTCAGCAAACATCTTCATATCCTCAAGTTCAAGAATGTGACTCCATACTTCCGAGCACTTGTATTCAATACATGATTTTTTTCCTAAACTGACTACCGCAAACATGGGCTCTCACTTATAAGATTTTTACAAAAATGGTAGACACAAAAAATACTGGTTCTTGCGAGTATACCAGTTTGAAAAAGCCTCCAGCAGAGTGAAACCGGTCTGGTCCCAAATAAACAAGTGAAACAGGGATACTATAACGTCATTCAAATATTACAATGGAATTCCAACACTAACTGCAAACAACTAAATACCTATATTTATTTTTTTAAACTTTACGCGCTTTTGGACTTAAGTCGTAAAATGTATATTAACGTTTAAAAACAAAACAAAATATTAACTTGAAAAGAGTATGATACGAAAATGTTATTGTATTTTGTTAGGCTTAAAACCGTGTAAAGAATTTTCTCGCAATCTCCGAATCTGCCGCTTAATAATGATAATAAAAACAGTGAACTTATATAGCGCAGGTTTGTGATATTTCACCTCAAAAGCGCTTCATACTAAATTAATTGAGCTAATAAGGCTAACTAACAAGGAGAAAATATTATATAATATGTATACAAATTAAAACTATCTAAAATCACGATCGTTATCATAAATTATGAGAGAAAATGTTCAGATATGGGTAAAACAGTGCATGTGTACATCAACAGATTAAAAAAAAAAAAACAATTTACTTATTTCATTTAGCTTTGTTAGCTCTTTGCATCGCGAAAAAATTTTATGGGAGGATGCGCGCTCATCTGAAGCCTTTCTTCAAACACCAGCAAGATGCATATAGTCGAAAATTTTCCGTCGTTGTATTTATATGAATATTTTATATATATATATATTTTTTTTTTTTTTACAGTCAATACTGGACAAGAGTCGCGCAACCGCTCCCGACCACCTGGAGCCAGTGGGACGGACTATGGCTTCCCCAATTAGGGTATGTTGTGAGGCTGGAGGTAGCGGAAAGTAGAAGGAGATGGGGAAGAGGAAGGTCGGGAAGTATCTCGCTATTCAGATCTGGTCGCCAAACACGGCTAAAGCTATTTTAAGCAACGTTTAGCAGAATCTGAGTTTGAAGGTTAAAACCTGATTCACACTAACGTCCGGTTCCCCTCAGTGCCGATATTGTTCCGCAAGAAAACTTATTGATATGGTATGAATATCAATCAAGGAGTATGTGCCAAGACAAATTTGTGTGTCAGTAAATCCTTCTGCCCACCCTTGTGATATTTAACTACTTATTTAGTTAAATAATTATTTAGAAGTGTAAAAATACTTACAACGCAGATTTTTTTTTTAAAACCATTCCTTGATTGATATTCATACCATATCGATAAGTTTTCTTGCGGAACAATATCGGCACCGAGCGGAACCGGACGTTGGTGTGAATCAGGCTTAAGAGTAGTAAAATTATAAAGTTTTTAGTTCGTTGATTTTATTAGATGACATTGTGTGATCATTGAGTGAATTATGCGATGATTTACCACTGATCGTTTGCATTGTAGAAATAAAATTAAAAAACCGGTATTGATTGTCGATTGAAGTATACCGAATAATATTCAATGATGTCAAACATTGAAAGTGTTTGAATTTGCGCAAACTGACAGAATTATGACGTTATAATAATATTGCGCATAGTATTACCATAACACGTGCAAATAATTACTTTCATATCAATATTTTAAATGTATTCTACATCTTCAAATTTGTCATTTATTTATGTATATTTTTTAAAATTATTATTTATGTACTATATTTTCGATATTAACATGTTACTATGTAGCTAAAAAACCACTTTTGCAAATTACCATTCCAACACAGGCTTATGCCTAGTGGGATGGGCAATTTACCAACTAATAAAAATGTATGTTCAAGTAAAATAATAAATAAGTAAATTATTTACCCACAATGCGACTTTACAGCAATAAAAACAGAGCTATTTTAAAAAAAAACACGAGTAGCTTAACTTTTTTTCACAGTTGACTGAAGGTACTTTTCAACATGAAAAAATGCGATTTTAGTAATATCTGCAGAAAACTTTACACTTTGGAGCCATCATATTTAATGTTTATAATAATCAATATTATTTTTTCGGAGCCAACGTCGAAACTGTTGTTTCATTGCTATCATCAAAAATATTGCTTCGTAAAATTATTTGTAAACTCCGTGGTCGAGTGGGAAGACGATCGACTACGAATCCAAAGGTCGCGGGTTAAAACCCGGCGTGCGCCAATAACTTTTATTTAATTAATATGTGTCATAACACATTTATTTCATATAAAAATAATAAAAAGTATATTCGCGGCACGTTCCAGAGTGGTAGATACTCTAAGTATCGCCCTGGTGAAAGACCACCATTCAGAATCGAAATGTTGCTTTAAATTGCTTTAGCCGTGTTTGGTGATCAGATCTGAATAGCCAGGTACATCCCAACCTTCCTCTTCCCAATCTTCTTCCCCTCCCCACTACCTTCAGCCTCACAACACACCCTATTTGGGAATGCCATAGTTTGACTGACTCTAGACGGTTGGAAGGTACATTAAAAAATAAATTTAAAGTGATATTAACTTAATTATTATAGTTGTGTTTATCTTAGGTTAAAACATAAGTTTTATTCTATTTTTAATTCCCTTGACACCTTTGGCCATTGTTGAATTTACGAATAAATTAATTACATAATACATAATATGATTTAAAAGGTAATACATGGTTTTCTTCACCATCATAAAATTTAGTTTCTAAACATTTTTTACCGATCGATAAACTAATGCTGCGCTGGATTATAATTCGCATTGCTTTGGTTTGTGGTAAACATTTTAATCCATTATATCGTAAACCATATTAACGATTAGTTCAGTAATAAATACTGACTGTAATGGTTAATATCTGGCATATACTTATTACATCATGTTACTTTCAGAAGACGTAATCAATGGATATTTTTAGGCAGAGATTAAGCCTAATTCAGAGGATTTTTGTAACGCGATGTAATTTCTCCATAGAATACAATATTCCACAAGTGATTTGAAGCCACATTTGCATTATAAGTCCTTAAACACGATGCCATTTCCGCCATTCTGATTTTGCTTTTTTTAGAGTGGAAACTTAAAAAAAAAAAAATATTTCAAACTCTTAAACTTTGACTTGACCTTGGCTTTGATTTGAATGTACTTTCTTATGTATATTTTGTCCTATTTTTGTCATTGCTTCATTATAATATTATATACTCGTATGTATTGTTCTTTCTCTGTTTCTTTTTTTACCATTTCGGGTTATGTTTTTTTTTTTAAATTGGACAACAGTCTGTTAGTTTAAAAATAAATAATACCACACTGGAGTCTTAACTAATCCCATCCGTCTGGAGCCAGTGGGATTATGACGTCTCTAATTGGGGTATGTTGTGAGGCTTAAGGTTGTGGGCAGAGAAGTAGATGTGGAAGAGGAAGATGGGAAGTACCTGGCTATTCAGATCGGGTCACCGAACACGGCTAAAACCATTTCAAGCAACCGCACAAGACTTCTATATGCTGAAGTTTGAAGACCATGAAATTATTGAGTGAATGGAGATGTGCAAGATTAAAGGTCGGACGAGGTACCTGGCTATTCGGATCTAGCCACTAAGCATGCCCAAAGCTAATTAAAACAAGGTAACGTTTTGAATCGGATTGGTGGTATTTAATCTGGGCGATACTGCGAGTATCTTCCACGCTGGAAATATGGTATGATACCTTAGAGTAAGAATATATGGAGAGGTACCTTTGCAAAACAGTGTAGTCAGGTCGGTTGACTTTATACTGACTCGATAGAAAGAGGCAAAGATATGATAAAGAATGTTGGATAGCCTATTAGTTACCGCCCACATGGGATTCGGACATTTTTAATAAACATATTTGAACACATTTAAAAAAAACAATATCAATACACCAAAATGATTTATAAAATCAAAATATCACACTAATACTAATAACAGAAAGTTTACCTAAATAATAATGGAAGATTTTTGTTGATTTTGTGTCTTTATATCATTAAAAATGGGTAAAAAATATTTAAAACTGTTAAATACAACTGTTGTGAAATACCTCTGAAAAATAATGTTTATAATCTTTGTTTGGTCTTATTTGAACATTCACGCATAGCGCATATCACCATCATGTTTGATTTATTTGTATAACCGCTGCAAGTTTTTTATTCAATACAAATATAGGAAACAACCTCGAAATCCGTCGAAGTAAGTTAAACGACTCGATGATGTGAAGTTAGCGCGGACGGAGAACATTCTTACATACTTAGAATTGCTGCAATATTATGTGAAGACTTTTCTTGTCTCTTTCTCTCTCGTGGTAAACTAACTAACTAACCATCACGCCGTTTCCCCGCAGGGGTAGGCAGAGAGGACGGACCGCCATACAACTCTGTCTTGGCACACACTTCTTGCTTCATTTACATTCATACATCGTCTCATACATACTCTTCTGTTATTCTGACTCTTCACATGACCCGATTCAAGTATTTGATTTACTTGATCGTGCCATGTCTTTCTTGGGCGTCCTCGACTTCTTCTTCCATTCACTTTCGCATCATATATTCTTTTCACACTCCTTTCTTACATGCCCAAACCATCTAAGTGTCCCTTTCTTGATCCCATTCATTACGCTCATATCAGCCTTGCATTCTTTCCGGATATCCACATTTGTAATACGGTCATACATGGTTTTACCGCACATCCGTCTCAAAGATCTCATTTCCACAGCATTCAGTCTACTTTCATCCTTCCTCTGCCAGTTCCATGCCTCACTGCCATACATCAAGGTTGGTATAAGCACTCCATTGTGGAAAAACCCGGAGAAAGTGATTTATTGCAAATTTGTATAGGTTGGGCAAAAATATTCAGCTCGTATATTTTTACTCCAAGTATGATACATTCCTACCTGGTGAAGTGTACATTCTCTGGCAATTACTGCAGTTTAATTTCCACTGATTGATTGCAATGTGGTAATAAAAACCGGTATTTTAATGTGTGTATCGAATCATTTAAACGTTTACTGAACACAATATATCCAACGATGTAGGACATCGATAGTGCATGAATTTGCGCAAATGATCAGTTTAACGAGACGTCATGATCACATTGTGCAAGCACTGCGACACGTTCAAAGAGTTACTTCCCGATCAAACTTTGAAATATATTCTTGACCAATCGTGTGAACTCACTGCACGGTCGATAATACGATAAATTGTCGCTGAAAAGGCAAAAGGGCTTAAGCGACACGTTCGTCGAAAAATAGTTAAATACGCAGTTTTTATCAGTTTTTTTTTCTGCATCGAATGCTCTAACTCTCGTTTGATTCTGAAGACTTTTTGGGACCCTTCAGCCATCTAAAGTATATTTACCATTTGGGAGAAGGCTTGACTTAAGCAACACAAGTTGGGGACTTTTTTGTAGCTTGTTGTCGCTTCAGGTAACTCAGTGAGTGCATCGAGTAACTTAAGTTATTTTTTAAATCAAAATTCAACCAGGTTCTGAAGACTTTTTAAAGTGCTCTGGTGTAAACTTCCCGAATTGGCACTTCGGCCCTTTTGATTATTTTTAACTGCTGCCGTCTGAAGCCAGTGGGTCTATGGCATCCCTGAATGGAGTATGTTATGAGGCTGAAGGTAGTGAGGTGGGAGAGGAGATGGGGAAGGGAAAGGTTGGAAAGGCTGGAAACCTGGCTATTCAAATCTGGTCACCAAACACGGCTAAAGCCATTTCAAGCAACGTTTAGATTCTGAATGGTGGTCTTCTACCTGGGTGATATATAAGTATCTACCACTCTGGAGCGTGCCACAAATGTACTATATATTATTTTATTTTAATTAAATGTGAAACAACGCATATTAATTAGATTAAGTTTATTTGAGCGCGTCGGGATTTGAACTCGTGACTTCTGGGTTCGTAGTCGAGCGTCTTAACCCCTCGACTATGGAGGCTCTAGAAACGAAACGTTGCTTTAAATGGCTTAAGCTGTGTTTGGTGAAACTAAATAATTAGTGACTTCAAATTTAGGTTAACAACTAAAACTTATACCTAATACTTATAACTAGTAACTCGAAAATATATGTAATGGTTGTTGCCCGCGCTGTCAAAACCTAGGGTAGAAAAAAAAAGGAATAAACAGTAGTAAAATTAAGTATAACACTACTCGTAGATATTCAGAGTATCCTCCTGTTGAAAAACCATCCTTCAGAATCGAAATGTTGCTTGAAAATGGCTTCAGCCGTGTTTGGTGACCAGATCTGAATAGCCGGGTACTTCCCGAACTTCGTCTTTCCCATCTCCCATCCTTTCCCCAAAAAAAATAAAAAATTACATTAAATTTTAAAAAAAGATGTAAGATTTAAATCTGTCTAGAGCATTTTGCAGATGCGTCTAAATGCTATTCACTAATATCGTATTGATGTTAAAACAGTCCTAAGTTTTGTATTTTGATATTGACTTTTTCGATCTCAATTTTTAAATTCTTTTTTGCCACAGATTGCAAGAAAACAATATTACTACGAAAATTCGATTCACTCAGTAAACGGAAACAAAGATTCATAATTCCAAAACGTAGGTGTGACGCGTTACCTGGCGTCTGCATGCACATGTATGGTAGACTACGGTACAAAAGCACACCGACACTATGAACAAAACACTCGCCTTTGATGGCTCTATGCTCTTTGCTCTCTTACTATTCGTCTCAACAGATCACTCCCCTCTGCACCCAGCGTCCTTCAATCGGCCGCCAAACTGAGTGGATCACTGATAACTACCAACAGATGTCATTGATTGCTATTGAATTTTTTTCTGTTTAAGCACTGCTTTTACAGAACATAAAAAGATACTAACACAAAGATCCACTTGAGCACGCATACATCTCACAGCATACATATTTTGGGTGGTCTAGTGAACATAGGCCATCGAGAGGGAGTCTACCCTGGCAGCGTTAAGATTGATGGGGCCAATTACTTACTCCTATGAGCTTCTATACTAAAATTCGGGATCTGATAATAATAATTATCTACTCTGACGTTGACGGCGTTTGGGCACATGTATATATGTAGTTACTGCTTTTGACACGTTATAGTAAGACAGCCGGTGTGGCGCTCGCGGCGGTGCAATTAGCTGAACATCGTGCATATTTTTGAGGGTAGATTTTTTTTTTGCAATAATGTCATATATTTAATGCAATATAATTTATATTTTTATGCAAGTACGGCAGGGTAGGCAGTGCTTATGTGCTTATATGGAGTGCACGCCTCTGAGGGGTACCCTATGGTTATTAAACATAATTTTATAAATAAAAATAGTCAAATTATCTGGCGTAATTACAGTAAATTTAATTATTTTAAATGTAACATAGATATAATGCCCGCAGATACTTTAATAGTACACATCTGCTGACTATATACAAATCGCAAGTGCGCCCCAATGTTGAATTTGGCAGCCACCTCTGGTCTAGAGCCAGTAAATACTTGAAAAAAATCCCTTGACTCTGTGCAGAAACGAGCGGTCCGTTTGATGGATTCTCCTATCTTAACAAACGGATTGTAATCTTTGGAGTACAGACGTCAGGCTGGAATCCAGTCATGGTTCTACCGCTATTTCAATGGAAGATACTCCGAGGGACTTGCGTCATTGATATCTGTGGCACCGGTGCATAGTCGGTAAACTCGCTAAACACGCGACCAATGTTTGTACAAGGTTGACATTCGATACATGAGAGCGGGTCGTTTCTACGACTCGTTCCTGTGTTCAACAGCTCGGCTGTGGAACGATTTGCCGGCCTCTGTGTTTCCTTCCTCCGACAACATGGGTCTCTTCAAGACCCAGTTTCATTCGTTACTTTCCTCAAAAAGACCCTCCACACAGCATCCCCAAAGATGACATAGGCCCTGAGGGAAATTATTTTTAATTATTTCTTTCAGAGCCTCTCCTGTGTGGAGTATGTAAAAAAAGCGGCTTAGTTAATATTTTCTATTAACTAAGCAGCTTTTTTGCAAGATAAAAATATACTATAAAGGAAATTTTAACAAAACAAACAGAAAAGAAAACCCTTAAATCCAAAAGTTTATAAAATATATTTAAAGAAAAATAAAGGATGTTGAATGCAGTTAATTAAATTTAAAGTTTCTTGTTTGTAAATTAAACAAATTGATATTGAAGAAATTCGTTGTTAATTAATGATAATTCCTTTAAATAACAATAAATCACAATCCAAGGTTTGATAGGCCCCACGGGGGCGGGAAGATCCTTGGCTCCGGACCTCAGAGGTCGAGCGTTCAAACCCGACTAAAAGCAAATACTTTTGATTAATCTAAAAAGGGTTCTTCACAAATAATTTATTACTAAACAATCAAAGAAAAAATTGTTTATTAGTTCAAGTGGCCTGGTTAGAGGTCACCACCAGGGTTGCTTGAAATGCATTTAGTTATGTTTTGTAAATAACTACATAGCCAGGTAATTTACCACCCACCCCTGCATATATTCCCGTCTCACAATAACCCAATAGGGAGTGTCACAATTCTAATTTTAAATTATTTTTATTGATACAAATCACCGAAAAAATAAGGTTGTACAATTTACATACTAAGGAAAATCTCAATTATAAAACAGAAATCTGTTTCTTTTCCTGAAGCTGCAAAATCTCTCGAATAGTAAGCTCTGACGTAACGGACTTGCACATTACCATCAGAAGTACAAAGCTTTGAAATTATAGTAGAGCTATAAAAAAAAAACATTTTGTTTGTTCCATTGAAAACTTGGATGAAACCGAGTTATCATTACCAAGCTTAACTTAGATAAAACTCGTAAACGGTGAGTTCTGGTATTAGGAACTTTCGCAATGAAATGTATAGGTCATTGCGATAAATTCATCATTTTTTAAAATCATGTCTATCGTGGAGCTATGGAGCTTTACAATATCCTTTTGGGTGTCAAAAATAAGACAGAAAATATCTTATATTCTTCATTCAATTAAAAAAGAAAATGATCTCGTAAGAGTTTCAGTTTTAGTTTTATTAATTTTAAATTAATTACTTGTACATTAAAGTTTACAAAGTATCTAATTATCACATTCTCTTTTTGACTTTGTTATATTTTAATTTATATATACTACTTATTATTCTGATTTATATGCATTTTCAATAGTTCTTAAAGGAATGAATTTATTGATTGGCATAATTTTTATGGTTAACGGCAGCGTATTATAAGATTTCATCCCTTTGTATAGTAAGCTATTATAGAGTGGTGTAATCGGGAAAAACCGGGTAATAACTACTAGTTTTATAACAAGTTAGCATCCCCTATTCTGAGGGGAGTTCTAATGCATCCCTGAACGAGAGTTTTGTGCGAAATCTGAGATTAAAGATTACTGAAATATAATATTTACACTTTTGTTTTAGTATTACCAAAACAATTTGCTTAAGATTGTGTCACGAAAACGCTTTAATTAGCAAGATTAAATGGGGTAAATACGTCACCCCCTTCGGATGGCACATTTTATTTTTACTTTCAAGGACGTAAAGATCAATGATGAGGAAAAACAACTATAGCTTAGCCATGTAAATCCCAATAAATAATTGATTAAATCATTGAGTCACTGGCTCGTTGAAAATCAATGAAAATCCAATAACTGGATTTGAAATATTGACACGATTTTCCTACTAGCTGCTGGCACGATCAGATATTATATTGTGGGTAAATCAGAGACTGGAAACCCCGGTTTTCTAAATTCCCAGAGCGAGTTTAGTTAGCGGTAGGTAAAGATAAACTAATTTATGCAAATGGTAAGGTGTTAGAAGGTATTAGAAACACGTATAGTTGACACTGGAGGTGATCCAAGTAGGCAGAGAATACTTACATAAATATGTATTTATTTATTATATACGCCCGTATGGGCTTTAATATATTTTTGAAATAAATTAAAATATTATTATAGTGATATAGAAGTAACACGGAGTAAATGATTAGCTCACAAAAATATAACTAATAAAACTAATGGTAATATATGACACAAAAGTGAATAGAAGAAGTCGGGAACGCCGGAAGAAAACATGGCACGATCAAGTGAATCAAATGCTTGAGTCGGGCCATCTCAAGAGTCAGAATAACAGAAGAATATGTATGAATGTGAATGTAGCAAGGAGTGTGTGCTAAGACAAAGTTGTATGGCGGTTCATCTTCTCTGCCTACTCCTGTGGAGAAACGGCGTGATGGTTAGTTAGTTAATTAGTAATTACCCACTGCATGTAATCTAGGTACAAACGAGTATCTAACTGACTCAGTCCTTAAATGATTGGTACACATTATAAATCATTGAAACATCAAAGATAAAACTCTAAAATTAAAAATCAAACAAACAAATTAAATATTTAAAAAATAATGTGTGTTTATTTCACATACAATGTACTAAAATAACAAATCGTATATTTGGGCCACGTTCCAGAGTGGTTGATTCTCTAAGTATTGCCTAGGCGCAGAGGCGGCTCGTGAGTTTTTAGTGTGCGTAAAAATACGACACTCTTAGTGTTATTGAAGCCGAAAATGATTTAATGCTTTTTTCAAGTTTTCTTTTCGTGTGAAGATTTTCAGAAATTTTCAGTTTTGGTAGTTCACTACACGGATTTCTGAAAAATCTTTTTTACAGAAAATTGAAATTTTAAATGTTTTCGGCTACAACACCATCAATAACGACGTTTATTTTCAATCTTAGCACGCTAGCACACTAAAAAGTGACGAGCCGCCACTGCCTAGGCGAGGAATAAACCATCCATAGTCGAAACGTTGTTTAAAATGACATAAGTCATGCTTGGTGACCAGATTTTAATAGTCAGGTACTTTCAGAACATTCATACGTCATTCCCATATTATGTTTGCCATAGTCCCCTGACTCCAGCAATCGGGACTCTTGTTCGGTAATCATATAAAAAAAAATTAATTGAGAAAAGAGTGGAAAAAATATATTGAAAATAGAATATAGAATACTTTCTAGTTTACTTTTAGACATACGTATTATAAAGTCAAGCTTTGCAACAAGAAAACTTATTCTAAACAGACATTTTACGAATATTACCGACGCATTGACAGTTGTAATGTTAAATTTCAGAATGATGTGTGCACTGGCAAACATTAACTTCAAATTGTTTACTTTCCAAATAGAATCAAAGGCGATATGGTAATCATCGCCTCTCCAGAGTCTTTCCCCATAAAACCATTTTTATGTTTTAATATCAACAATAAATTTTCGGTATCTTTGCTTTGGTTAAATTATAAAATCTGTTTATTTATTGAGTATGTGCCTAGTGTCTTTCTACATAATCAATATTATTTATTGGTTTACCAGAATTCCATAAATTCCTGAATAAGCATAATAAAATTTTAGTTACATCATCTATTTTATACGTAAATAATTATTCACATATGAAAAGATCTTTGATCGCAATTACAAACATAGTGTGTTTCTCGAAAAATATAAACTTTTATTACCAGGTACGTATTTTTATTAAGTGTGCTCGAAAATTTGCCGCATTTTTACGAAATGAGGATTACTTACTTTAATCACTTTCTCCGGGTTTTTACGTCGTAAACCGTGAGAGAGAAAGAGATCAAACAAGTTGTCACATATTATTGCACTTTTTTTTGGTATGTAAGCATGTTCTCCGTCTCCCGCGTCTCCACCCACTACGTTTGTTATGTGACATAACTCAAAGGTTTTCAAGGTTATATCCTATATTTTTGTTGAAAACAATACTGTGAAAAAGTGGTTATACAAATAAACAAAATATTATGTCAATATGTGCTATGAGTGGATGTATAAATACCCTAGCCCTAGCCACGCTCGAGTCATTAAAACATCAAGAATCCTGACTACACAAGCAATCCCTCCTGGTATATTATTGCTCTGAGGGATTACCGCAGGGTAGTTATTTGGGGTCACTCTTATTTTCTTATACAGATTTGTATAAATTTTATGTGATCTAATAGATTTTAGATAATGCATGATTATGTTGGTCTCAAAAACTGCGATGAAAATAATGCTTGGCTAATTTATATAGCGCTATTTTTTGTAAAATATCCTCATTCCTCAAAGGCTAGCCATTTAGAAAAGAATACCCATGGATTCCCATAAATCATTCAAAGGCAGACCGAGTAATGGGTATACTGACGATGTCCTTTTCTTTACTTTAACAAATTTGTTCATATTTATAGATACTTTTTATCTGGTCTCTTTACAACCTTAGCTTCTAGTAAATTGTTTTTTCATCTGTTGATGTACGCATTCACTGTTATACCCATATCTGAAGTTTTTTTGTTCTTAATTTATGATAACGATCAGGATTTTAGATAGTTTTTTTTTACTTGCATATATATCTGTAATATATCATATCGTTATTGTATTGAGTTAGGCAATTTACGCACCTGAGGTGAACTTTTTTCACTTATTTTTTTTATAGTGAATACCACAAAAGAGTCCCAACTGCTTCCAAATGTCGAGCCGGTGAGAATATAGCATCCCCGATCGGGGTAGGTTGAAGATAGTGTGAAAGAGGAAGGTTGGTAAGTACCTGGCTATTCAGATCTGGTCAACAAATGCGAATAAAGCAATCCAAGCACCGTTTCAATTCTGAATGGTGGTCTTTCACCAGGGTGATACTTAGAGTATCTTCCAATCGTGAACGTGTCGCAAATATATTATGCATTATTTTATATTAATTAAATGTGTTATGACACATATTAATTAAATTAATTGCGCACGCCGGGTTCCAATCCGCGACCTCTGGATTCATAGTCGAGCGTCTTACCACTCGACCATGCAGGCCGCCAACTATCAGAAAACTGACCAATATAAATTGACTGCTATTATTGGACGTAGTTATGCAGAAAACCTCCACCCCAAAATTGCATTAGTAGCTTGGATGTTTTCAGCAGATATAAATCTAGTATGGGATATATCTATAGGAAAACATGTAAAACTCGATTTTTTTAAATTGTGGGTTGGACGTTTACTGCATAACCACGCCAAATTATTATGAAGAAAAAGTTTAGAATATGTTGGAAGGGTCTAAAGACTGGATAAAAATGACTAGGGACCAAAGCCAGTGGAAAATATTTGTATAGGGGGCAAAATCTCACCCCAGAATGATTGTTGAATGTTGATAGTGAATATACTGTGCTGCATTGTCTCCTAATTTGAGAAATAATTCTCCAGAAATGCACAGGTTTTCGTGAGTTTCACAATATTTAATAGCATTGTATTCTCACCACCTCTATTACTATGACGCATGTTGTACCTGTAAACATTAATGAGTTTATGTCACGAATCGTGAATCATTTGCCGTGTTCACCATAACCTGGGCTCTAGACAACAAATACTCTAATACTGAGACTAGGTAGATACTGACGGTAGCCCCAGGAATAATAATGACGTCACGGTGTCGGGACAGACACCCTATATCCTAACCGTCAGTGGCGCGCAGAGTTCTTGATCAAGATGTATGCAGTAGGAAAAAACAGTTGATTAATTGATAATAAATATACGAGTAGACACCAACAGATGACACTGATTGCTATTGGATTTGTTCTGTAAAAGCACTGCCTAGACACTAACAAAGATACTAACACGAATAAGCCACTTGAACGCGCGCACAGCTCACAGCATACATATTATGTATAGTCTAGTTCTAGTGAACATATTGTCTCGCTGGAAAGGAAAAGTGGCTTAAGCGACACTTTAGTAAAAAATGAGTTAAATATGCAGTTTTGTTCAGTTTTTATTTCTGCATCGAATAATAATAATTGGCTGATTTATATAGCGCCGTTTTCGTGACAGAAATATCACCTCAAGGGCGCTTTACAGCATAATTAACATAATATTATAACTAAAACTTAATGTTAACTTATGCTTAATACTTATAACTAGTGACTTACAACTAACATATTAAAATTAGCACATATTTATAATGGTTGTTGCCCGTGCTGTTGGACCTAGGGTAGAAAAAAAAGTGAAGTAAGTAATATTTAACTATATACATATATATTTGTATATAAACTATGTATAGCACTCGGACTGAGTGATCAAAACTCTAGTTAAAGAAATTGACGTAATTGTGGGTATGATAATTTAAAAAGATGTGTCTTTAGTTTTGCTCTGAACTCAGTTGAGCTGTCGATCTTTCGCAAATGTGAAGGGAGGTTATTCCGAGCTGTGGGGCCTGCTACGCTAAAAGCTCGCTCTCCGAAATTGGTGTCGGGATTGCGTTTAGGTACAGTGAGTCGCACTGACTCTCGTTTGATTCTGAAGACTTTTGTGACCCTTCAGCCACCTTAAATGTATTTACCATTTGGGAGAAGGCTTGACGCAAGTGACACAACCTTGCATTATGTTACCTGAGGTAACATTTTTTTTTCAAAATCTAACCAGGTACAGAAGACTTATGAATATTATTGTAAAACAAAAAAAAAACAAAAAATCTGTAGTGTAAACTTCTCAAAATGGCGCTTCAGTCCTTTTGCCTTTCCGACGACAGTATAATAATCTACTGTGATATTGGCGGTGTTTTGGCATATGTAGTTACTGCCTTTGACACGTTATACTAGGATTTCGGTAGGGCGCTCGCGGCGGTGAGATTAGCTGAATTTTCGTAATTTTGATTTATTTTTCACAATAATTTCACATTATTTAATTCAATATTATACATATTTTTAAGTGTGCCTTTGTGAGTAAGCTTATGTGCCTTTGTGGAGTGCACGCCTTTGCTAACCGTAGCCCAGTGGAATCGAGCACACGACCGTGAAGCCCAAAATAATCACCAGCAACAGGGAGCACAGAGAACGAGGGTCACCTTTTTACTTTTAAGAAATATTTTAAAGGTGAGAATAGACGATTTAAAAATATTGTTTGGCCTTATGACTATCATCATATTATGAAGAACTTATAATATTAATGTCAGAGTGGTAGGTACTTTAAGTATCGCCCTGGACCAGCATTCATAATCTAAACGTTACTTGAAGTGGCTTTAGCCATGTTTGGTAACCAGATGTAAATAGCCAGGTACTTTCCAACTTTCCTCTTTCCCATCTCCTTCCCCTTCTAACTACCTTCAACCACACAACATACCCCAATCAAGGTTGCCATAGTCTCACTGGCTCTAGACGGTTAGGAGCAGTTGGAACTCTAGTGCGGTATTAAATGTAAAAAAAAACCTAAATTTACATTAGTGTGTTTTTGGGGAAAAGATCTAAACATGATAAAAAAAAAAACGCCAAGAAAGAAATGAGTTATTTCAACAACAAAAATTCAGATATATTGTTTTTTAAATTTTAAATAAAAGTAACTTAGTTTTAACACCACTTTATTGGATACATAAACCAACCGGTTTCGGCTCTACCTGAACCTTCTTCAGGGCTGAACAAATATGTATTGATGATTGATGACAAATATGTATCCAATACATATTTGTTCAGCCCTGAAGAAGGTTCAGGTAGAGCCGAAACCGGTTGGTTTATGTATCCAATAAAGTGGTGTTAAAACTAAGTTACTTTTATTTAAAATTTAATTATGTCTTTCCACAAAGTGAGTGCTTCATGTCAAAGTTTAATGTTTTTTAGTTCGGACGATCTCTTTATACCCGAAAACTTCTACGGAACAAGTAGGCAAAAATGCATTGAAGATTTGTCGGTCTTGAATAATAGTTTTTTTAATGATTTTTAGAGTGAATACCACACAAGAGTCCTAACTGCTCCTAATCGTCTGGAGCCAGTGGGACTAATGCATCCCTGATAGGGGGGTGTTATAAGGTTAAATGTAGCGGAGAGGGGAAGAATATTGGAAAGAGGAAGGTTGGGAAATACCTGGCTCCTTAGCTCTGGTCACCAAACACGGATAAAGCAATTAACTCTGAATTGTAGTCTTTCACCAGGGCGATACGAAGACTATTTACCACTCTGGGACTTGCCGCAAATACACCATATATCATTTTATATCAATTAAATGTGTTACGACACATTTTAATTAAATAAAAATTATTTGCACAGTCCGGGTTTGAACCCGCGACCTCTGCTTAGTTATTTTTTAAGTAAATGGTTTGTTAACTCTGAGGAGTTAGTATTAGATTAAAGAATTAATTAATTATATCAATTAGAGCAATAATATATATGTGGAAAGAGCTAAATAATTTAACCCAACCTATGCAAATTTACGATAAATCACTTTCTCCGGGTTTTTATCGTGAGAGAGAAACAGATAAGACAAGTTCTCACGCAATACAACACCGCTTTTAGGTATGTAAGCATATTCTACGTCTCCCGCATTCCCGGCGACTCCGCCTACCACGTTTTGTTATGCTACAAAACAGGACATAACTCAACGGTTTTTAGGTTATATCCTACATTTTTGTTGATAACAATACTGTGAAAAAGTGGTTATACAAATTAACAAAAACATTATGTCGACGTGTGCTATGAATGGATGTATAAATACCCTAGCAATAGCCCTATCCACGCCCCAGTCAGGAAAAAAATCATCAATCCTGACTACACTAGCGCCCCCTCCTGGTATATTATTGCTCTAACTCCATATGGCGACCAAGGATAATTGAAAACTAAGGGTAATAGAATGCCCTAACTTCCTAACGAGACTGTGGGTGGGTAAGGTTCGAGACCTTCCCTACGCGAGCCGCTAGTGGCCGTTGTAATCGTCACACATGGCTGCTTCACGCCCCAATTCTACATCACCTGTGCCGGGTCTACCTGCACGCCTTCACTAGACACCTACCTTCTCACTACAACTCTCACTTATCTATAACATATGGTCGCTGGAAAGGCAAAAGGCTTGAGCGAACATGAAAAATGAGTTGAATATGCAGTTTTGATCAATTTTTTTCTGAATGCTTTGATTCTCGTTTGATTATGAAGACTTTTGGGCGCTTCAGCCATCTAAAATATATTTATCATTTGGGAGAATTTCAAGCGACCCAAGTTTGGGACTTTTTGAACTTTTCGTCGCTTCAGGTAACTCAGTGAGAGTATTGAGTTACCTGAGTTAACCATTTCTTCAAAATCCAATCAGGTACTGAAGACTTATGAATTTTATTGTAAAACAAACAAAAAACTTTTAAGCGCTCCGGTGTAAACTTCTCAAAATGGCGCTTCAGCCCTTTTGCCTTTCCGGCAAAGATGTATCGTTCATTTTTTTTTTAAATAAAGACATAGTGACACAAAAAAACTTTAAAGTGCTCTGGTGTAAACTTCCCAAAATGGCGCTTCAGCCCTTTTGCCTTTCCGGAGAAGATGTACCGTTCATTCGCTCAAAAGGAAAAACATAGTGACACCATCGGAAGGGTAATTTAACTGTTTTTTTTTTAATCTTGAAAAAATAGGAAAAAATGTATTTTCACTATAATTTTACATTAATGATCATTTTTTAAAGCGATTTCAATTATGCGTCATTTGGTTTTCCACCAAAATGTTTGTTTATGTTCGCTCGGGAGGCGTCTGTGACGTCACACCGGCCGACGTTCGTAGGCAGTCCCGGGTCCCGATGACAGTTGTGTTAGCAACCAGTAGCGGTACCTACGTCATAGTCAAATTTGGACCGTTTGGGAATTAGCGATTTTGGAGCGTCTTTTAAATCAATAATTATTTATGAAAATATTAAAATCTTACATTTTTGGTAAGACGATCGGAAACTGTAAAGTAATCTTTAAATATTCCACACGTTTTAATAACAGTTTATATACAGTGTTTATAACAGTATCCCTCATTTGTTAACATACCCCCATTTGAAAGGTTTTAAGATATGGCTTCGTCTTTGGAACATACGAAATAATCAAGCACTTAAAACGATGAACGTTTTTTTTTTTAAATAGACGAACATTTCCGGGTTACGAATAACCTCACAGTGTTTTTAAAATTCCTACTACCATCCTTTTAAGCGGAAAGTGTTGCTTGTGCATTGATGGAGGACTTAGCTAGCAGAGGAATTGAACCCGACGCATTTGTGAACTCAGCTACTAACCGGTCAAAATATAAATCATATTATAAGTACGCTGCTCGTTAGAATGTGTGTCGTATTTATGAGATCTAAAGGTAAATAACAGAATAATATGTGTCAACAACATTCACTTTTCTGTCAAAATACAAAAAGACAGCATATTTTTTGTTTCCTACTTTCAAGTATTCAATCGGAATGTTGAAACTTGGACTAAGTCGGGTAAAGTAGTGGCTATTATAAAATTGACATTTAAAAAAAAAATGCCCGCCTATAAAATTAGATCAAATAACGCGTTTGCATTTTTTTTCGGCAATCTCTAAAATAAAGGCACACAAATTGTGAAATTAATATGTGAAATTTTATGTCACAATTAAGAATTAAATTTTTGCGACAGCGACATACAGTTTAGCTAATCTGATTTGAAAAAGCAGTACGATTTTTTTTTTGCGGAAAACGTTGCTATTCTAAAGTCAACCTATATCAAAATGTATGTAAGTCTTGCTAGAGGGGTTCCCTCTTATCAGGGCCGGTTCCACGACATCTAGCGCCCTGTGCAGTAAGTACTAAGTGCGCCCCCCCCTCTCCATAATCCTTTTTTATTTGACACAAATAATCAAACATTTCCAAATTGCTTTGCGAATTTAAGTATTCTAACAAATGATTCCAATCATACAATCCTGAACTAGCCAAAGCACTATTCACTAGAGATATAGAAAATAATTTCGAACAAAAGTTTAACCTATGTACGTAAAGTAAGACCTATGTATTTATCATCGTATTATTTGTATTTCGATAAATGTACGCAGCCAATTGAAAGCTTTGAAATGACATATGTCAAATGTCAACGAAAAAATTCCCCGAATCAACAATGGACAGATCCAACTTCATGAATTCATACGAGAATGAACTGTAAAGTAACTGTCCATAGAGTTTATTTTAGAATAACAAGATTTTCGTAATACTTCAAAACAGCTGCGTCTTAGGGATGTAACATCTAAAATAGGCTGTCACTACTTTTGGAACCAGTTAATAATAGCTATAGAAAAAAGTCGATAGCGGAGACGTAAGGTTTCATTTTTTTATATGACTCAAGTATTACATGATTGAAAAATAAACTCCAAAAAAATATTACAGTTAATGAATTCTGAAAAACCAAATAAGCGCAAAGTCACCAGTACAATGTCGTTCATTTTCACTGTTGTATGAAAGCAACGGGCACGGTGAATAATTGTAGACTTTGCTTCTCAGAATTTTAACGTATAACACTCCATAGAAAAACAGACTTTACGTCCAAATAACCACTATGCAATACGTAAAAAATCCGTGACACAAAGGTACTCCCCATACATGTTCGCTAGTCGTTCAATGCACAGCTGCCAGCGCAATAAAAAAACGTAATTATCCCACGATGTGGGTAAATTTTAAAAGATTTGGGAAAATTTTGGTATGATTTAGGGAAATTTTTAAGAAAATTTAAATAAGATCTTTATTTTCTTCAGAGATGGCGCCTATGTTTTTTTTAACGTATGGTGGATCCGGCACTGCCTCTTATATTGCCTAAATGCATCCTTTGTTGGGGAAGAGAAGCAAAAGCTTTTCTTGACAGCGTTTATGAAATCAACCGTTTGTATTACTATAACAGAAAGCATTCTGTAGACTACCTTCCCTAGTGAACGAACCAACTAACAGATGACATTAAAAATAGAATTGCAACTACAAAGACCAGGAAAGGTGCTAGGTGCTATACCTGTACAAATAAGCAGGTAGTATCTGAAATAGATCAGCTGTTCCATAAAAAACGATTCAGAAACAAACACAAAAAAACACTATCAAAGCCATATCGTCGCTGGAAAGGCAAAAGGGCTCAAGCAACACTTTGGTCAAAAATTAGTTAAATGTGCAGTTATCAGGTTTTTTTTCTGCATCGAATACTCTGACTCTCGTTTGATTCTGAAGACTTTTGTGGCCTTTCAGCCATCTAAAATATATTTAAAAGAAAGACAAAAAATCCCGGGTTACGAATAACCTGACAATATTTGAAAGAAATAAGGGGAAGATGTTACTTGTGCCAATGATTGAGGACTTTGCCAGCAGAGGAATTGAACCCTCGACGCTTCGATGGGAACCCGGCGCGTTTGTCCACTCAGCTACTAACCGGTCTAAAAAAAAAAGTTAATTCATCCTATCATTTTGTTGTGTACTTTCGCCATTATTTTTAATATAAACCGTCCAGGATATTTTGTATTACACTCGCAACATTGTAACTGTTTAAAAAATATATGTGTAATGCTTTTTTGTAAGCTATTTCAGTGCTGTTAGAAATATCCGCAACTTCTGCGTATTGGTTAGTGCTTACGTAAGCTATGTATGCGTGAAATAAGAGAGTTTATTAACACAAAGTAGTTTTGAAATTATTGTTACACTTTTAAGAATTTTGGTTCGCGTGATTGTATCAGGTGTGTATTATGTAATGGGATTAGTTGCATAAAACAGGGCTGCCAATTACGAAATTAATGATTTTATTAAGAATCTTTAGTCAGACGGCATTATTTAATTAAGATTTTTAAGCAAACCACTACAATTTATATTTGCAATAGGAATCTTAAGATTATAATTAATAATCATTATTTGTGTTGATTTTTTTCTGTAGAATCTGGTGATACTTTAAAATGCGGTGACCAAATAGATGAGTTATACTCTCAGAGCAAGAAGAATATATATGAAGAGAGAGCATAATATTTATACCCAACCTGTACAAATTTACGATCAATTACTTTTTGCGGGTTTTTACGTCGCTAAGCGTAAGAGAGAAAGAGATAAGACAAGTTGTCACATAATATCGCACCACTTTTTGGTATGTAACCATGTTCTCCGTCTCCCGCGTCTCAAGCGGCTTCGCCTACTACGTTTTGTTATGCGACATAACAGGACAGAACTTAACGGTTTTTTAGGTTATATCCTACGTTTTTGTTGATAACAATACTGTGAAAAAGTGGTTAAACAAATAGACAAACTATTGTGTCAACATGTGCTATAAATGGTTGTATAAATACCCTAGCCACGCCCGAGTTAGAAAAAAACAACAATCCTGACTACACAAGCTCCTGTTATATTATTGCTCTGTGGTTATTCTCAACTTAAGCTCCGAACTAATAAAGTTTAAAAAATATTCTTAAAATTAATATTAATAAAGTTTAAAAAATATTCTTAAAATTAATATTAATAAAGTTTATACTTTCTTTCTTTAAATATTTTTTTTGTTATTGTTAGCGCGTTATTGTATTAAACAGTGATAGCACTGGTAACAGGTAAAACTTTAGATAAATAGGTACATCAAAATAAATTAAATTCATTTTGAACAAGAAATACAATTGACGAGGAGCCTTGATGCTCAGATTTTAACCGTTATATATGTTAGTAAGCCTTAGGGCAAATGCCCTTTTGTTTTCAAGACTGATTAATGACCCATCAAGACAGCAATCCTTGAATGAGCCATCATCGAAGGTAACTCTAAAAGAATAATCACATCATTAATTGCAGATCCAAACGCTTAGTGCGGGTTGTTTTAAACTTTCGTCACATTTGACATCGTCAAAATTAAACGATTGACGCCATTTTGTTTTTTGATCCCCGTTAAACACCGATTGTCGGTCCATTTCAATTTTAGATGGCCAGCATGGTCAAGTGGTAAAACGCTCGACTACGAATCCAAAGGTCGCGGGTTCGAACCTGGCTTGCGCAATTTAATTAATATAAAATAAAAATATAGTATATTTGCAGCACGTTCCAGAGTGGTAGATACTCTAAGTATCGCCCTAGTGAAAGACCATCGTTCAGAATTGAAATGTTGCTTGAAATGGCTTTAGCCGTGCTTAGTGACCAGATAGGAATAGCCAGGTAATTCTCAACCTTCCCCTATCCCATCTCCTTCCCCTCCCTACTACCTTCAGCCTCAAAACATACCCCTATTGGGGATGCCATAGTTTCACGGGCTCTAGACGGTTGGGAGTAATTGAGACTCTTGTGCGGTATTCACGTAAAAAAAAACCAACTGAAAACCACAACAGTCGTGTTTTTATGGCTGTCGGAAAATTGTTCAAAAGCTGAAACGGGCCTAGAATTGCCGTTTAATGGGGACGAAAAGTAAAAAAAAAACAATTTAACGATTTAGCGCCATTTTGATTTTCTAACACTTTATTTCATTTTCATGTTTCTCGTTTTAACGATTAGGTTTACTAAGATTAACTAACGATCTCCGTGACCGAGCGGCTAAGATCCTCGGCTATGAATCCAATGTGTGTCAAGTTGCATATTCTTCAAATGAAATAATTAATAACCTTAAATACAACTAGCCAAGTGGAAACCTATAAATGGTCATATTAATACTACCCATATAATATTCTACCGAATCCAGAATAATACAGAATCAAAAAGTTGCTCGAAATGGCTTTAGCCGTGTTCGGTGACCAGATCTGAACAGCCAGGTACTTCCCATCCTTCCTCTTCCCCATCTCCTTCCCCTCCCCACTACCTTCAGCCTCATGACATACCCCGATTGGGAGTACCATAGTCTTACTGGATCCGGACAGTTAAGACCAGTTGGGACTCTTGCGCTCTAGTCACATAAAAAAATAAATGATCCGTAAACAATGGAATCTATGTCACACATCCAAATGCAGAATCAACTGCCGCACAGTGTACCTTCACAAAAGTTGCTAAAAACCTTGGAGTAACGATATAAGGAGGTATAGCTAAATATTTTTACCCAACCTATACCAACCTAACTTTACATCATCGAGTCGTATAACTTACGTCAGTGGATTTTGGGGTTATTTCCTTTATTTGTGTTAGTTAAAAAACTTGCAGTAGTTATACAAACAAATCAAACATGATGGTGATATGTGCTATGCGTGAATGTTCAAATAAGACCAAACAAAGATTATGAAACATCACTTTTCAGAGGTATTTCAACAGTTTTGAATATTTTTGACCGAACTTTAGAATTTTCACATTTTTAATGATATAAAGACATGAAATCAACAAAAAGCTTCCATCATTATTTAGGCGAACCTTCTGTTATTAGTGTTTGTGTGATATTTTGACTTTATAAATCGTTTTAATTGTGAAGGTATTGATATTGTTTTGTTTAATGTGTTCAAATATGTTTATTAAAAATGTCTGAATTTTATGTGGGCGGTAACTAATAGGCTATCCAACTTCCTTTAACATATCTTTGTCTCTTTCTATCCGATTCAGTATAAAGTCTACAATACTGACTACGGTGTTTCGCAAAGGTACCTCTCCATAGAGGTATATATTCTTACTTCAAGCTAACAACCTTTGCTCGAAGTAAATATACATTTTCACTTATTCTTGGTGCTCTCTCGAATCTCTATGAAAGTGTGTGACACCGATCAGTGTTCATGGCTTCGCAGATAAATGAGGGAAGTGACCTCAGGGCTAGGAATGCAGTAGATGCACTCTAGCGCACTCTCTCCGAGACCTTTCCACTTTCCACTTGCCACTTGCCTAGTTTGCCAAGTTCAATATGAGATGCATAAAGACGAACTAAGATAAAATTGACCTAAGGGCACAGATGTCCTAACACACTTTCAGTTTATTTCTTCAGAGGCCGTATCCCTTAACAATCCCATAACGGCCCAGGAAATTTAAGATTCAATCGAAGGACAACAAATAATTATTTGCGCACCAAATTTACTTTCAAAATGAGAGCGTTGGAGTAGGACATAAAGCCGATTTTAAATGTCTTATGGAAACGAATGAATTCAAATAAAATATTAATTCTGGGTCAAAATTACTTTATTTCAACCTTTTTAGTAGTATATTCACAAAATTTACGGGCAAAATGCGAGCTTTGGGGTCGGAAAAAAGCCTCTTCTCTAAGGCTCCATGGGATCGAATGAATTGAAATTTCGTATTTATCATCGGCTTCATGTTCCAAAGAAAAATCGATGAAAAAATTCTCCAAAAGAAATATTAGTTGCAAATTCACCAAATTTACGGGAAAAAATTTAGCCTTAGTCGAAATGAATACCTAGTTTTTTCGGATTCTGTCGGACTGAATGGAGTGAAACTTCGAATTCATCCTCAAAATGGTAGTCTGAAGATGATTCGGTGAAAAAAATTCAAAAGTAACTTTAATTGTAAGTTTTACAAAATTTACGGACAAAATGCAAGCAACAAGGGTCGGAAACAAAGCCTTTTTTCCAAGGCTCCATGAGATCGAATGAATTGAAATTCCGTATTTATCATCAGTTTAATGTCCGAATACGATTTGATTAAAAAATTCTCCAAAATAAATATTTGTTTTGAATGCACACAATTAAAAAAAAAACCTTTAAATATTTACTACTATGTAATATTTATTATTATTATTTATTATTCCCTTCCCAGAAAGAGTCTTTTTTTACTGCTTGGGATTAATATACCAAATGTATTTTGAACATTTTAAAATAAAAATATTCATCAAATTTACGGGCAAATTGGAACCTTGGGATCGGAAACAAAGCCGCTTTTCTTAGGCTGCATAGCATCAAATGAACTAAAATTCCATATTTATGATCAGTTTAATAGCCCGAAGACGATTTGATGAAAACACTCTCAAAAATAAGTATTTGCTGTAAATTCACTAAATTTACGAGCGAAATGCCGAGCCTTGGGGTCGAAAACAAAGCTAAATGAATTCCCATTTTTGTGAAGTGACTGAAATTTCGGATCCATCCTAAGAACGATAATCTTCTGAAATTTGTTTAGACTGTCAACAACTTTAACTGTTTTATGATTTTAATTTTTTTTAGCTTCGTGTTACAACGGGCTAGGGCCAAAGTAAACCATCTTTACTAGTTGGCTTCATTAGAGATTTCTGTTCTAATTTTTATAACAAAGAATATGTCATATTTTCTTCAAATTATAGAAATTCAGAATAAAAAAATATGCGCAAATATCATTGCGTCAGAGTCAACGGTTCCAGATTTTTTGCTGTTTCATACGATATCCTTTTAAATTCCACGTCACATATACTCCAAGTACCCACTTAAGCAACCTACCGCTTTATTATTAGGTATGATCAATTGTTTATAATTTACTTAAATACATTTCTTAACAATATGATAGAGGTACTTACAGTCATGCAATGGTATCGTCAAGACCAAGGAGTTTTCATCATTTAATGGTATATGATTTTAGTATCATCTACGTAAGCTATAAGTATGGCATGGAAGGTCAGATTAATTTATTTGAAATGTCAAAGAAAATTACAAGGACCGGATTTATTGTAATGGGAATTTCAGGGATGAAGAGTATTTGGAATTTTAGAACTGTTTTTCAGAATTCTCATGAGTATGTTTACGTTTAAAATAACAATTTACATAAAGTGTTTAAGAACCGTCAAATAGCAAATTTTTCATACATTGGGACAGTTTTGCTGAATAGATCATGTAGCACGAACGGAAGATAGCTGATCATCAAAGAGGCGTCTCTATGGTAAAGGCCTTCAGGACTAATGGGTGTTAGTGAGACGGGATTTTATCTAGTGTCAGTGGCGCCTATCTCCTCTCTGCCTACCGCTGCGGGGAAACGGACTGATGATTAGTTAGTTAGTTATTTCGAAGGTACGTACCTACCAAATGTACAAATAGACCTATCGCTTCACCCTAATTTTTTTAATTTTGGCAGTGTAGTTTACTACCTGTTACCAGGGCAAACTCATTATTTGTACCGCTCCAAGGTCTAACGTTTACGACACAGCAGCTTTTAAAAACAGGCTGTTTAAATTACCGGTTGCCAGGAGACATGAAGATGACAGGAGGATACGGATTACCACGTGTCTGTGGCTAATGGCGTCACGTGGCCTGTGTGCATCGAAAGATGTGCGGTTGGCATCTAATTACAGACCTCCGGTTACTGCCAGAAGCCTTATGACTTATAACTAACCCTGTTTATAATGTCTGATAATGCAGCAGTAATTCGATTTATCGTGATTGTGTATCGGTATTTCACGTGTCGGCAAAATGTTTTTTATTGTTTGTAAAAGAAAATCGACAGTTAATGCGTAAATTCTAATCATGTTTCGTCAATTTAGTTGATAGCTCCGATCTCCTACAACTCCTATTAGCCCACGTACTTTTCATTTCCCTCATTGTTACACCTATTCAAAAAAAAACCCTTTCATTTACAAGTCTACAAATTCATTCAATATGAATTATCACCACATTGACATTTTCAACTCGACTTTACGTGGTATTAAACAAAAATTCATGACCCGACTGCACCCAAACTAGATCATTGAAACTAACCTTCTATCTGCTCCCGTCCTTCTTCCCTTTATCCTATTCCCATGTTCCCTTCCACCTTTCTCTCCCCCCACCAACTTAGTTAAGTTACTAAATTAAATCTGTACATTGTTACAATTTATTTATAACATTTATCATCAACAGAGGAAAATTTGTAATTGGCATGATTTGTTTTTTGTATTATTATATATGTACCAGGGGTGTTAGTTGAAGTTTGCCGGTTTTTTTAATAAAGAAAACGCTTAATTCTCAAAAGAATCTCAAAAAAATTTTTTTCAAAGTATTGACCATCGGATTCTATACATTTTGCTCATTGTTGAGGCAAATCATGGATACCATTCCAAAAAAATATTCTCTTTCGAGGCAAACCATTCGACGAGCTATTTTTCGACTTTTTCAAAATTGGCGAAGCGCTGCTCTGCGAGTGAGTGTCCCATCGATGCGAAAAGGTGATAGTCGGACGGGGCAATGTCTAGAGAGTAAGGCGGGTGCGATAAAATGATGATGATATGATGCAGAAAAGATTTATTTTCGAACCTTTGAAGCAGCATTTCACAAATGGTTTTTCAATTTGTCTCGTTCATTTGGTGTGGTACCCATTTTCCATGCTTTTGGATCTTTCCCATGGCTTTCAAACGTTGGCAAATTGCTCCTCGGATTACATTAAGTGTTTGGGCCAATTGTTGTTGCGATTGGGTTGGGTCTTCATCCAATAACGCCTGCAGTTCCTCGTCTTCGAACTTTTTCGTTGCACCAGGATGTTCATTGTCTGTTAAATCGAAATCTCCACTTTTGAATTGACAAAACCATGTCTCACATGTTCTAATCACTGGAGCATGTTCACCATAAGTTTCTACCAGCAACCGATGAGCTTCAACTGCTTTTTTCTTTTGATGAAATAAGAAAAGCAACGAATGCCGCAAATGCGATTTACTTGGAACGAAACTCGACATATTCACTGAGGTAAACAACTATGACACTATTATTTTGGCAGAATGTAACTTTTGTTTTATACGTATTACGTATTTTTGAAGGTTAATGTCTATAAAAAAATATGACATAGATGCCAAATCATAGAAATGTATACATATATCTAGCGACATCTATGAGTAAAACCGGCAAACTTCAACTAACACCCCTGGTATTGATTGATGATTTGCTGTTAATTTTCCCAAGAATAAATATGTAAATTTGTTTGTGTCGACCAAATTTATAAGTGTGTCCTGTTATCATGTGTCCGAAAGAGGTATTTAAAATCGCAGCAATTACTGAAATGGTTGTGTAAATGTCTGAAATGGAAAAGTTTACAAGCTTGCACAACCAACCTCACCTAACTTAATCCAACGTGAACTAACGTAACCTAACCAGTGGCGGCGCGGCTTTTTAGTGTCAGGTCACGATTAAGATTTCAATTTTCACGTCAAAATTTCAATTTTTATATGATTTTTTTTCAGCAAGCCGTGCAGTGAACCACCAAAACTGAATAATCCTGAAAATCTACTTACAAAAAAAAAATTTTGGCAACAACATAAATAACGTTGTATTTTTTAATCTTAGCCCCCTAGCACATTAAAAAGTCACGAGCCGCCACTGAACCTAACCTAACCTAACCTAACCAAGCCTAACATATTAGGTTAGGTTAGGTTAACAAAACCATTTAGAACAATTATACAACAATTTGATCTCATTTTTTTCAGTAACCAGGCGTATTTAGTAACACACATAAACTTACACTATAGACCAGTGGTCCCCAACCCATGGGCCGCGGCCCGGTACCGGGCCGTGGACCAAATGGTACTGGGCTGCGCAAAAACATTCAAAAAAACTACATTCTATGTGTCCCCCGCACCCCCTACCCTCAGCGGGCCGCGGTAAAATTATCAAACGTTGACCGGTCCGCGGCGACAAAAAGGTTGGGGGCCACTACCATAGATTGTTATATAATAAAATATTAAGCAAGAAATGCACTTAACCAAGATTTTTAGTAGGTAACAACCGTCTTTCTGTAACCTTTTATTTACTAGACGTACCTAAACCAACCTTATTTTACATAACTCAAACCTAACCTAGCCATTTCGAACTTTCACACAGCCACTTCTCAATAATTGTTAAGATTTACCAAACGAGGTTTTACAGTCACAGTTCGATTCCTACATGAAGTAAGCGTAGAGCATTTTAAAATACATTTGAATTAACCGGGCAATCTGTTGTATCGGGATTTATCCCAGTTAATCGAGTGACCACTGTTTATTGATCGTGTCACGTTTTATCCACGTATATACATTTGACATCCTCGACTCGTTAACGAAGAAGGTGACCCAGGACCGACGAGTCCCACAAGAGGCGGTCTAATTGGCTTTTGCCTCAATTAATTCATGCAAGAATACAAATGTTATCATTTTGTTTACTTTGTAGTCGAATAGTGTTGCCCTATGATTCTAATTGTTGCCATTTGCATAATGCACAATCACTAATCTATTCTGAAAATAATAATTAAGATGTATTTAAAAAATATTGATCATCTGAATACCGCACAAGAGTCCCAACTACTCTCAACAGTCTGGAGCCAGTGGGATGATGGCATCTCCAACCGGGTATGTTGTGAGGCTGAAGGTAGTGAGGAGAGAAAGGGGATGGGGAAGATGAAGGGTGGCAAAGTATCTGGATATTCAGATCTGGTCACCAAACACGGCTAAACCCATTCCAAGCGACGGCCTCCATGGTCGAGTGGTAAGACGCTCGACTACGAATCCAAAGGTCGCGGGCTCAAACCCGGCGTGCGCCAATAACTTTTATTTAATTAATATGTATTTAACACATTTTATTCATATAAAAATAATAAAAAGTGTATTTGCGGCACGTTCCAGAGTGGTAGGTAAGTATCGCCCTGGTGAAAGACCACCATTCAGAATCGAAACGTTGCTTGAAATGGCTTTAGCCGTGTTTGGTGGTACTTCTCAACCTGCCTCTTCCCAATCTCCTTTCCCTCCCCACTACCCTCAGCCTCACAACATACCCTATTTGGGGATGCCATAGTCTCACTGGATCTAGACGATTGGGAGCAGTGCAGACTCTTGTGCGGTATTCATATAAAAAATATAAAAAAGCAACGTTTTGGTTCTGAATGATGGCCTTCTACCAAGGCGATACTTAGAGTATCTGACCACTCTGCAACGTCCCGAAAACATGCTTAAAATTATTTTTAATGAATTAATTATTTTGAAATAACACTAAAATCTATTTGCGCACGCTGGGATTTTAATCCGCGACCCTGGATTCGTAATCGGGCGTCTTAACCACTCGACCACGGAGACCGTCAACTGTACTCGTGAATGTAAAAGTATCAAGTATTATGTGATTTGACCAAAGATTTAAAAGGAAAAACGAGTTCACAAAAAAATGGGAAGAGACAAAGTATCAATTTTTCATATTATGATTTATTTTATTTTCTAACATATCGTCGCCGGAGAGGCAAAAGGGCTGCATCGCCATTTTGGAAAATTTACACAAGAACACTTTCTTTTTTTGTTACAGTAAAATACATAAGTCATCAGTACCTGGTTGGATTTAAAAAAAAAAAAGTTAACTCAATATTCTCACTGAGTTACCTGAAGCGACAAAAAGCTAAAAAAAACGTCACAAGCTTGTGTCAAGCCTTCTTCCAAATGGTAAATATATTTTAGATGGCTAAAGGGCTACAGAGTCTTTAGAATCAAACGAGAGGCAGAGCATTCGATGCAGAACAAAAAACTAATCAAATCCATTGACATAAAATACAAGACACGTCATATTCATACAAATCTTACGAAAAATGTAACACCACTAGAACTATCCTGTTTCCCGTTTTACCCGTTTATGAAAAGGATAGCCATTTAATTAATATGTGTGTACGGATGAGATGGCTTTATGAACATCCCACGCTACTGTTATAATCGGGTATCGCGCCACTAGCCGCGGTTGTCTTCCACACACTTATGTATTTCCGAATTCGCTATCTGACACCGTTTTCGTGAACCTTTGAACCTTGTGAATAATTGTATTGAAATAATAAGTGATTTGTGAGTAATTATGAATGGAAAGAAATTCTATGAGATATGTTTTTTGCTCCCGAGTGATTTTTACACCTCGCGAGGCATTTTTTCTCAGAAAGGAGCCTACAGCGACGCGTTAGTGACAACTAGCGACGGCTTGTCTGTTGAACGAATGTTTGTGTGATACTAAACGCAGTAAATCTCGGGTATGTCTCGCGGACTCGGTTTAGCGCATTCACGCGCGTTTTCTCAGTAACGGATCTACATTATTTAATTCATCTAAGATCAAAACTGCATATTTAACTGATTTTCGAACAGAAAGTGTCGCTTCATTCCTTTTGCCTTTCCGGCGACGATATGAAGAATGGCGTAGCATACTCATATAGTTTAACATGCCTCAATGGCATACACGAATATGAAACCTACGCATTGTGATTATCCTTTTGTTGACATTCATACTTAGCTGAACGCAAAGAGGTCGTAGCTAGCTATATTTTAAAAGCGTATGTGCGAATACAGGTCTAAACTAGTTCCACTTGGAACATGCACCGTCACAGTCATTACCCGCTTAAGCCTAGAACATTGTTTAGACCATGGAACTGAATTGTTCTATTTACCTCCTGTCTCTTCTCCACTTAGGATCACCAGGGCTTTAGCACGAAGGTCTTAAAATTATCGACAATATCGATAATTACTAATTAGTCAACACTTGCTAACAACACCGCAAGTCACTCGTGACACTTGACAATTGACGTCGACTAACATATGATTACTTTATCGTGCCTGTATGCTCCCTAGGTAAAGTTGTCAATATGTCGACATTGTTGATAAAAAGATCGTGCGGAAAAAATATATATTGGCTGATTTTTAATGAACGAAAAAAGATTTAAACTTGGGAAACGGAGTTAGCGAATATTGGCGAAAAAATGAAATTATTTATTATAAACGAGCTCGTTTGAATTTGACGTTTGAAAACGACAAGCCGTTAAATGTAAATGTTTTATGTTTTATTTTGATATAAAAGTACGAAAGTACATATTTACCTTGTGAGTAGATATGTTAAAAAATTATAATTAATAAATACATCTTTTCAAATCCCTGCCTACCTAATAAAGTACTTACCTGTAATGTATTTTAGCGCCCTGAGTGGTAAGAGTACTTTTAGTGGTAAGACGCTCGACTACGAATCCAAAGATCGCGGGGTCAAACCCGGCGTGCGCAAATAACTTATATTTAATTAATACGTGTCATCACACATTTAATTCATATTAAATAATAATATAAGTTCCAGAGTGGTAGATACTGTAAGTATCGCCCTGGTGAAAAACCACCATTCAGAATCAAAACGTCGCTTGATTGAAATGGCATCAGCCGTTTGTGACCAGATCTGAATAGCCAGGTACTTACAACCTTCCTCTTCCCCTCCCGACTACCTTTAGCCTCACAACATACTTCAATTGAGGATATCATAGTCTCACTGGATATAGACGGTTGGGAACAGTTGGTACTCTTGTGCAGTATAAAAAAAAATAATTGAAAAACGCAGACATTGTTCTAAATTTGAAATGGGTGGATTAACGACAAATATTTTAAGTTAATATCCCGTGATTTCGCGGTATAAAATATATTTTTTAAATTACTTATTCGAGTTGTCCTATTTTTTTAAAATAGCCACACTTTGATTTTTTAATCTGGTAACCCTAATTTTTCTGGGAGGAAGTGTCCTTAATACGGTATCGTGATGAACGTGGGCTATATTTAGACCACCTAGATGGGATGGTCTCCCCAATCACTCTTTCTATGTAACAATAACGCTACGCACTGTGGATGGACTGTACGAAAATAGCTATGGGCTGAGCGCAGTGGCGTAGCGAACCCTAAGGCAGCATGGGCAATCCCCACTGAACAGATACTTAGAAATGCAAGTTGCACTGGACTTTTCGACCCCTTGGCCCCATATAAGTCAATGAAATTGGTTCTCTGGACAAGAAAGAATTTTTTTTTAGAGGAACTAAATTGGCTAACAGTAAAACAGATGCTAACATTAAGCACATTGATGTTCATACCTAAAATGAAGAACAACTTTTTACCAAAATATTTTTCTGACAAAATAATCTACAATGCAATTCACAAATATAACACGAGGGCTTGCAAAAAAATCAGACTACCAGAAAAGAATAAAGCCAACACACAAAATAGCTTACTATATAAAGGGATGAAATCTTATAATGCGCTGCCAGAAACCATCCAAATTATGCCAGTCAATAAATTCAAAATAGCCTATAAAAACCATAGACATAAAATACAAGACACTTCATATTCATACAAATCTTCCGAAAAATGTAGCACCACTAATGTTGCACCACTAAATGTTTCACCCGCCTATGAAAAGGATAGCCATTCAAAGAATATGTGTGTGCGGAAGAGATAGCTACATGAAGCGTGTTTCGATGGTATGTCTCGTTGACTTGGTTTAGTGCAACCAGGCGCTACATTATTTAATTCATCTAAGTTAAAAACTTTTTAAAATGCACAAAAATCAAAATAATAAATAGTATATAAGTTAAGATATTATAAAATCAAAAAAGAAAATTAAATTATTACATACTTTGTAATCTTTAATGAACAAATAAATAATGTAAATATATATTTATTAATAATAATAAAATAAAAGTTTGACCAATTTTCGCCCGAAGTAAGAAAATTTGACCCCGCTTCGGGCAAACGGACAAGTTAACAACACACTTATATCGCAACACGTTTATCTTTCGACCCTAACTATTACGCCGTTTCCCCGCAAGGGTATGCAGATAGATTGAGCATGCTGTTTGTAGAGATTGTAAAGCAGTGCTAGCCCAAGCCAATCCCCAAAAATAGTATATAAGCCGTAGGTTAACAACAACTTGTACTAGTCTGAAGATGGCCGTCATAGGCTGAAACCGGTCCAGTCATAAAATAAAAGTGGAATAAAGTTATAAATTTGTTTTATTAAATCATTAAAATGGAATTCCACCACGAATTAACAGTTTCAAAATTAGAAATAAGAAAAGAGGAATAAAAACAAAATTTAAAATATTTATCAATACCGTCGCGGGAAAGGTAAAAGGGCTGAAGCGCCATTTTGGGAAAAGCACTTGGACCTTGAAACCTAGTAGAATTTAAAAAAAAAAATGGCTCAATTTTCTCACGAGTTACCGGAAGCAACAAAAAAGATTTTTAAATTTCCATACTTGTGTCGCTTGAGTCAAGCCTTCTCCCAAATGGTAAGTATATTTTAGATGGCTGAAGGGCCACAAAAGTTTTCAGAATCAAACGAGAGTCAGAGCATTCGTCGCAGAAAAAAGAACTGATCAAAACTGTATATTGAACTCAATTTGACTAAAGTGTCGCTTAAGCCCTTTTGCCTTTCCAGCGACGATACAACATTTTTTTCTAGTCAATACTGCACAAGAGTCCCTACTGCTCCCAACCATCTGCAGTCAGTGTGACTTCGGCGTCCCCAATTGGGGTATACTGGCGCTTCGGCCCTTTTGCCTCTCCGGCGGCGATATGTTTTTGTGGGGGTGTTCACGCTACGCCACTGGCTACGCTTAGCCAATGTACGCTAATGGAGCAATTTGATTTACTGGAACAAATAACAGAGCTTGATGAGATGAAATTGGATTATGTGCGGACGATCTGCTCGTACGCCGTACGGCCGTACTCTCGGTGCCCCTGTACTCTCACGCGGTCACACGGGGGGAAGTAGGAACTAGACGTGATAGTAGACACGGCGTAGTATTGTCGCACGGGCCTAATCATTCGTTGATATGACTGTTGATGATCGAGCAGCTTTCTGTGACCAAAGGTCAAAAATATAATATTATAGTTTAATTTTGTACCCTGACGATGCTTAGGCTAAGCGAAACGTGATATCCGTGGTCTTATAAAAAAGTTATTTTTAACTAACTAACCATCACGCCGTTTCCCCGCAGGAGTAGGCAGAGAGGACATATAACTCTGTCTTGACACACACTCCTTGCTTCATTCACATTCATACACCGTCTCATACATACTCTTCTGTTATTCTGACTCTTCACATGACCCGATTCAAGTATTTGATTCACTTGATCGTGCCATGTCTTTCTATGGCGTCCTCGACTTCTTCTTCCATTCACTTTCGCATCATATATTCTTTTCACACTCCTTTCTTCGTTCATTCGCTCTACATGCCCAAACCATCTACCATAAGCGTCCCTTTCTTGATCCTATTAATAACGCTCACATCAGCCTTGCATGCTTTCCGGATATCCACATTTTTAATGCGATCATACATGGTTTTACCGCACATGTCTCGGGGATCTCATTTCCACTCTGGAACGTGACGCAAATGTATTATTAAATAATTAAGTGATTAAATAAAAGTGATTTTTCGGAAAAAACGGCGGTATACAAATTATTTACATATTGTTATTAATAAAAAAACAAGATTTCAGTATTTTCATTGATAATTGTTTTGTAGAACTAAGGAACTATAGTAAATAAATGTACTAGTTGATTAACAAATGATAGTCTTAAAGGTTAGGTATATCACGTTTATTTTCAAATTTAAACACGCTGACGTAAGTAATCACAAAACAAGAGGTGTTTCCGTCACGAAAGGTAAATCGAAGTCACAGCGGGCAAATTCCTCCTTTCCCGCTAGAAACATCTTTCCCGCGGGAAGTACCTTCCTCTGCTAGGCTGTTGGGTGCGCCCCGTTGCTGGCCATGTAGATACATATTACAATACGCCTAGATAGGCGTTATAGTTTATTCGAAAAACAATCTTCCACCATAAATACATCGACGATTGTTTCCCAATATTCAGCACTGATCACGCACAGTTTACTGTGTTTACAAAACGTGCTGTAAGACAAGTCCAGAACTTCTGGCGAGAGATAATGCAGGTAATATCACACGGTATAACCACAGCAAACTACTGGCGTTAAACACAAAGCACGCTTTATCTCGTCTCGCTCCATCTCCAAGAAAGCATAGCAATAAAAATAAACACCCGCCTAATTACCCAATAAAAGTAACATTATTTTTCCGCGTGCTATTTAGCTGATGTGTTATTTCTCTGGCTGCCGATAATTTTCACTAAAACCGCTGCTGCCACTGAAGGGATAAACAGGTAGAAATATGTTGTGGGCGTGTCTGTGTGCCCGATGTAACCTCAAATCTGACGGGTAAATTAACTTTTACGAAACTTTTTCAAATATCGAAATCGTTTCAACTATCGTGTGGTGACACTTATATACTAGCAATGCATCGATCTACATCAGCTCACAAGGTGGGCTTCCTTCATATACGAGTACAATCCAAATTAACAACTAACTAAACATTGACGACCTTCATAGTCGAGTAGCAAGACGCTTGACTACGAATCCAAAGGTCGCGGGTTCAAACTCGGCGTGCACCAATAACTGGTATTTAATTAATATGTATCACAACGCATTTAATTAACATGAAATAATAAAAAAGCATATTTATGGCACGTTCCAGAGTGGTAGATACTAAGTATCGCCCTGTTGAAAGACCACCATTCAAAATTGAAACATTGCTTGAAATGGCTTTAGCCGTGTTTGGTGACCAGACCTGAATATCCAGGTACTTCCTAACCTTCCTCTTCCCCATCTTCTTCCCCATCTTCTTCCCCTCCCTCACTACATTCAGCCTCACAACATACCCCAATCGGGGATGACATAGTCTTACTGCCTCTAGGTTGGGAGCAGTTGGGTCCCTTGTGCGGTATTCACTTTATAAAAATAAAAATATAATTCGCAAAAAAAACTTAATTTAAGTTGATGATCGTAATATGAACATACTAGCAAATAATTCTCAGTCACAATATTAATACTACCTATGGTAAACCTTATTAATTACCCTAGTTCGATAACCACAATAAACTCTCCAGAAGCTCTCCAGCAAGAGTTACCAAAGATTCCAACTCATATATTGATCACATTATGCTAAAACTAAGAATCTTTATAAAACAATTGTTTTTGAATCGACAATAACTGATTACTATGCAACCATAATCTCACCTTAACATTCCAACCAACTCCCAAAAATATAACATAATTGTCATTGAATAAGTTAATGTTTAAAAAAAAAAAGTGGCCAAAGAAGCGAGGCTAGCAGTTCACAATGGAGTGCTTATACCAACCCTGATGTATAGCAGTGGTGCAGAGGAAGGACGAAAGTAGAAATAAGATCCCTACGACGTAAGTGCTATAAAACCACGTATGACCGTGTCAAAAATGTGGATATTCGGAAAGAATGCAAGGTAATGTAAGCGTAACGAATGGGATTAAGAAATGGACGCTTAGATGGTTTGGGCATGTAGAGCAAATGAACGAAGAAAGGAATGTGAAAAGAATAAGAATGTGAAAATTTTAATTGTTTTATCTATTGTTTTATCATGTAATTCGAAAAATGTCCTCCACATCACAGGTGAACGACGAAGAAGTCGAGGATGCCCGAGAAAGACATGGCACGTTCAATTGAACCAAATACTTGAGTCAAGAGCTCTGGCTGTTATTCTGATAACAGAAGAGTACGTATGAGACGATGTATACCATACATGTGAAAGAAGCAAGGAATGAGTGGCGGTCCGTCCTCTCTACCTACCCCTGAGGATTAACGGCGTGGTGGTTAGTTAGTTTTTAAATAAGAATGTTTTTAAAATTGCCTATTTCAACACATAATATGAGACAGAAACAAAAATTTTGTAGATGTAAAAAATAAATCAATCCCTTTCGCTGCCTGTCTGGGCCCTAGGAGTCGAAAGGTCTTATGCAAATTGTCGAATTAAGTTTTCTTTCAGATCGGTATAGGGCAGACGTCTAGATATTTTGTGTTCAGAGGCTGCCGCGTTGTCTTTTCGAAGCAGTGAACGTAAGTCATAAATTATGCATGTCCCAAAGAGTGGAGCGAATTCTCACTTTGCCTACTTTTCTAGCCAGCCGTGAAAATTTCCATCTCGAAATGGGAAACATGGGAAAACGTTTAGCACCGGGAAAAACGCGATTAAAGTTATATTTCGCCGCTGGGAAGGCAAAATGACTGAAGCGCCATTTTGAGAAGTTTACACAAGACCACTTTAAAGCATTTTTGTTTTACAATAAAATTCATAAGTCTTAAGTTCTTGGTTGGATTTTGAAAAAAAAGTTAACTCAATGCTGTCACTGAATTACCTGGAGCGAAAAAAAGCTAAAAAAGTGCCAAACTTGTGTCGCTTGAGTTGAGCCTTCCCTCAAAGGGAAAATATATTTTAGATGGCTGAAGGGCTACAAAAGTCTTCAGAATCAAACGAGAGTCAGAGTATTATTCGACGCAGAAAACAAACTGATCAGAACTGCATATTTAACTCAGTTTTTTTACGATAGTGTCGCTAAAGCCCTTTATCGCCAATTTATCGACGTGATCTGTTGTCTGTTCCTTGGCGATCTGCGGTCATGCTCGGAAACGATGACGAATTACCGACATTGTCGATAAAAACTTTATCGATGCGGTCGTGCTGAGGCCCCAGTTGCGCACCGGTGCCGAAGGGATCAATAACGCTAGTTCTTCTGAGCGTTATCCATTAAAATACTGGTAGAACAAACACAATAAAACTGCGTTCGCTTGAAGAAATTGTCACCCTTTACTCTGCTAGTATAATATATTAAGTGTTCACATACAATATTCTCTTAGCATCAATATTTCTTTCATATATAGTATAGGGGCTCCAAACTAGAGGCGACTGCCAATTACTACAGAAGGGCGCACTTGCGGTTTGTATTGGAAAAGCAGTTGTATACTCTTATTTTAGGTTATGGGAAAAAAATAGTAACCACGCAAGATATTTTTTTCTGTATTTTTTTAAATATTATCAACTTACTTATATATACTCACTCCCCCATATTCTCTTGTCGAAATTATATAAATAAGAAACTACAAAGGCTTTTCGTTAATAACATCCATAAATTTAACGGTCCGTTAAAAAGCGTGAAACGTTAAAAACCTCACGTGCAAAAATAGTTGTTTCCTAATTTGGAGACGTATTACTTACCCATATCATTTACGTTTATCACCAACTGTAGGTTCTATTGGAATGGAGTACATACGAAGTACATTATTCCATTATTTGCTTCTGGTAACATGTGCAAATTCAAATACAACTAATTATTAAATGCGGGTTTGCCATTATGCATAAGAAATCTAATGACCTTAATGTTTTGTCAACACGTATTGAATGTTTTTTAATTGATTATGTCTGTAAATATGCTTAAGGCTACACTAGTCATTTTTTATGTGAACACTGGTAATAAAATACTAGAAAACAACGTATTATGTACTTACTTTATATGAAGTGGAGGCAAGCACAATTACAAGCCTAAATATTTTATAGTGGAATTATTCTTTTTTAAGATAAAGATAGGATCTTTTAAGTTTTTTATGACACTAGAACCATTTAGGACCTTAAATGTTCCACACGTACGTTTAAGTAACGAAAAACTACGCATTTACGAATGTAAATCTTTGTCAAATGAGTCAAAATATCCGGAAGATGCTTTTAATGATTTAAAAATGTTTTTTTTTTTTAAACCTCCTTTAAAATACAGGAATGTTCCCTGATTATATTTGCTTACACCTTTACACCACATCAAGTTGTTAAGAATAACAAAAAAAAAGTTGTTTATTTTTCCATTGTTAATATCTTCATATGTACCTAAGATTAAAACTTTTTTTCAAAGTAATCCATAATAATTTATAGGGTATTATTACACAATATAATAACTTCCTTTGTGAATAAGTACATACGAGTGTGAACTTTTCAAATTTGGAACTAATGTTATTTGAAATCGTCAAATTTAAAAAATAATCTTTTCAAATCCCTACCTACCTAATAAAGTACCCAGGGCCGATCCTGTGCAGGCGCAATTATAGCAATTCGCTCCAGGGAATTGCTAAGGCGCTGATAGTATCTAATAACAGTGTTGTTTTACGCGTCCAGCGCCTTTAAATATATAATTTAAAAAAAATGGAAAACTATGGGCGACGGAGCGGATTTTCGATCAGCGCCTCTCGTTTAGTACTTGATAGGAGTTGATACCTATCTTCTGTTCCAAAGAAAAAATCAGACGAAATTGAGCAGTAAAAAGCAAAGAAAATGAGAGAGATGATTAGATTATAATAAATTGTTTTTGAATCTGTTAATGTACACATCTCAGAGCAATAATATACAAGAGAGAGCGCTGTAGAGAGAGCTGTAGTCAGTTTATACGAGGTTTACCGGACTCGGCTAGGACTAGGACTGGGGTATTTATACATCCATTCATAACACATGTCGACATAATGTTTGTTAAATCATTAAAATGGAATTCCACCATGAATTAACAGTTACAAAATTCGAAATAATAATGTTTTTGTTTATTCGTATAACCACTTTTTCACAGTAATGTTGAAAAAAAAAACATGTAATCTAATAAACCGATAAGTTATCTTAATTTATTTCGCGTATCATAACGTGTGGGCGGAGTCAACGGAGACGCGGGACACGAAGAACATTCTAACAATAATTTAAAGCGGTGTGATAATTCGGGAAAATTTGTTGTCTCTTTCTTTCTCATGGTGTACGACGTGAAAACCCGGAGAAAGTGATTTATCCCAAATCTGTATAGGTTGGGTAAAAAGAATTAGCTCTCTCTCCATACTCGTATATTGTTACCACAAGGTACACATGCACCGTTCTACACCCATATCTTGAATTGTTTTCTCGTTATTATATCAGGTTAGGTAAGTTTGTGTAAAGCGCACTCGAGGTGAACTATGACAAAACTGCGTTATACAAATTCGCTGTCATTATTATTACTATCTCCTTCCTTTCCCACTCCCTTCAGCCCCACAACACACCCCAACTGGGGATGCCATAGTCCCACTGGCTCAATGCAAATAAATTAAGAAAACAAAGATTTACAAGCTGCTTCTTCGTGTCGAGAGTTAATTGACTTTCGATGTCACTTGCTCGGAAGGCCGGATGTCCGGAGAGAGGTTCGTGGTTCCCTCAGCATGGCAATGTGCAACACCTGCGCTTTACATTGAAATAAATTACCGCAATGTCCTCCGGAAGTGCTCCCGTGATGATGCTTTTGTGTTCTGACAGTCGTGTCTTTATTGTTTAAACGGAATCACGACTCACGAATCCTTTTTTTCACACAATAGAAGGTTCAATTGAATTCTAAGCGAAGAGTGCAACGCGTATTTATTATTCAACAGTTTTTATTTTTTATACTGAATACCGCACAAGAGTCTCAACCGCTCTCGTGGGCAGTTGAGACTTTCAGGGGGGCAGTAAAAGACCCATAGAAAATTAGGGGGCGTTGGAAAAACACGTTGGAAGGAAAAAATAGCCGATCACTGGAACGGTTGATATCCTTTGTTCGTTCTTTTTGTGTATTTTTGGGCGAGGAACCGGTTCCAGTTCCAATTCTTTTCACCTAGCGATAAACCAGTTCTAGTTCTTTTCGTTTTCAAATCTCTACCGACTAGTACTTTTTTGGAGAGGAACTTTTGTCAATTTGTTAGTACTTTTCAAAAAAACACCTGAAACCGGTTCCAAAAATAACTGGATAAATGACCGGTTCCTCGGTAACTGGAATCGCGAACGTGACAGATGGTAAGTAAAAAAAAATTAGGGGGGCTCTAGAAAAAAATATATTCTCAAAGTGGGCGGTGGGAAAAAGAAGGTTGAGAATCTATGGTCTAGAGCCATTGAGACTATGCCACCCTCAATCGTGGTATGTTGTGAGGCTGAAGGTAGTGGGGAGGGGAAGGAGATGAGGAAGGGGAAGGTTGGGAAGTACCTGGATATTCAGATCTGGTCGCCAAACACGACTAAAGCCATTTCAAGCAACGTTTCAATTCTGAATGGTGGTCTTTCACCAGGGCGATACTTAAGAGTATCTACCACTCTGAAACGTGCCGCAAATATACTTTTTATCATTTTATATGAATTAAATGTGTTGTGACACATATTAATTATATAAAATTTATTGGCGCACGCCTTGTTTAGACCCGCGACCTTTGGATTCGTAGTCGAGCGTCTTACCACTCGACCATGGAAGCCGTCTTTATGAACTACATACTGGAATTTTAGATAAATGTTGGAAAATGCCTGCCTCCACTGGTTTTCAAACTATGCCTGTTAAAGAAATTTTAGTGTGTTTTTCATAAAATTTAAATAGAACACAGTAAAAAAACACTAGGAACCTTAATTATTTTCCTAATCACTCGTGTAGAATTTATAGATGAATCATTTGTAGCATTGCTTGTATTAGAATGATACCAAGTGACGTTTAGCGTCATGTTTGGGTGCTGAGGCTTTTATTTCAACTATAGATCTTGATGCATTGCTGTTCACCAACAACTTTGTGACAATGCCGACCATTTCATTTGACCATATCTAGAAAAAGACGCAGCGCCGCATTAAAATCCTAATCTGAACACGGTTTGAAGACTGCATTCGGACCTTGGAGGACATGGACAGGTACCTTTGCGAAACAGTGTAATCAGGACGGTTCACTTTATACTGACACGATAGAAAGCGACAAAGATATATTAAAGGATGTCGGATAGCCTATTAGTTACCGCCCACATAGAATTCGGACAGTTTTAATAAACACATTTGAAGACATTAAACAAAACAATATCAATATTTCCATTAAAATGACTTATAAAGTAAAAATATCACACAAATACTAATAACAGAAGGTTTGCCTAAATAATGATGGAAGCTTTTTGTTGATTTTATGTCTTTATATTATTAAAAATGTGAAAATTCTAAAGTTCGGTCAAAAATATTTAAAACTGTTTAAATACCTCTAAAAAGTGATGTTTCATAATCTTTGTTTGGTCTTATTTGAACATTCACGCATAGCACATATCACCATCATGTTAGATTTATTTGTATAACCACTGCAAGTTTTTTAACCAACACAAATATAGGAAGTAACCTCAAAATCCGTTGACGTAAGTTATGCGACTCGATGATATGAAGTTAACGCGAACGGAGAACATCCTTATGTACTTAGAAGTGCTGCGATATTACGTGATGACTTTTCTTTTCTCTTTCTCTCTCGTGGTATACGACGTAAAAACCCGGAGAAAGTGATTTATCGTAAAGTTTTATAGGTTGGGTAAAAATATTAGCTATACCTGCCCATATCGTTACTCCGAGATTCGGACCTATAAAATATTCCGCCATCATAATATCCACACCTCTGGCTAAATGCGCCAATGTAACCGACAGGAAAACAAAGACTTGCACCACCTGTCATTAGGTTTACATTGCCTCGGTAATCGTCCCATTAGGAATCCGTCAATCTACAAAAGGAAAGTTACATTTGGTATTAAATATGTTATTTTCCATTCGACATCGCTTCCTCGTTATTTCGTCTCGATAAAAATAATATTCCATACAATATTTACGCAATTTTCGTAACCCGACTTCCGCGTGCGAAGTCTGCCATGAATGGTGATTAGTGATTACACTGATTACTGATTATGATTACCGACTGGGTACCTACATACTCAGTACTCGTAACATTGCGATTTAAGTAGTTTTGTAGGCACTACTAACTGCCACAAAAGAGAGACCTTCGAAATATATCTGTATATTACACACTAGTTATGTATATCATTAGGTAGGTACTCAATTGTTATTAATACTCGTTTACGGGTAGGTACCTACCTACTTTACGTAAAATAAAATTTAAGAAACCAAAAGTTTTTGTGTGGCTATATAACCTAATCTAACTAACTTAACCTAACCGAAATTCGTTTCTTTTCTATTTTTACTGTCCCGTTCGGCTGATACCCACATACCTACGGATATATCTATTGGGTTGGGTTAGGTAACGTTAGGTTAGGTTAGGTTCGTTTAGGCATGCACAATGACACATTCGATACACAAAAACTTGTAACGTTTACTCTTAGGTTGTTTTTTTGCTCCTGAATATCTAGCGGCTTACTTTTGGTAAAAATATTAATTTCACGTTTTCTTTACATTCCTGCTAAAAATCGTATTTGCCGGACGATGTACAATAAAATTCTTGTTTTGGGTATAATGGCGCAGCCGCCGACTACAAAGTTAAGTGTGTCGATATGTGTTGTAGTCAGTAGTACACAAGGACTTGCTCACTTCGCACACACGTACTATAATATGATTGGAAATACGTTTTCAATTTGAATGATGTATGTAGGAAATTACCTCAATATCAATTTATTTAATAATCATGTAGTTATATATGGCTATGTATACCTAATTTGAAAAATAACAAGTAAATCGCAGATAATACGCTCCATTGGAAATAATTAATTTAATGATGGGCACATATCTACTTACACAACATGAAGGCATAAGGTATAGTGTGATAAACGAAAGAATGTGGCTGTCGCTGATGCGCAGAAACGTATTTTGGTAGGAGGCGGGGTCAGCCGGAAAATATCGCCAATTACCATTGTACGGATTGTCTACTTCCCGTAGGGGTTCGGTATAGCTGCGCAATAAACGAAATACCATCCCCATTATTTATTTTGTTGAGCTCTACCTACGTGCTTAGCTTTCAGGCTGTTGGATCCGAACCTACGATAAAACACCGAATGTGTTTTCAGCTTCAGATGAATTTGGAAAATAGTGGCCTGTAAACAATAAACTATACTACTTGATGGAAGTGTCTAATTATGGGTGTGGAAAGATTAGTTAGATTGAAAGAAAAATAAAAAAAATGGGAAACCATTCACTCACCGATGAAGTTGAAGTAATAAGTTCTTGAAATCTTCTTAAACAATTTTACTATTAACGAACACGAATATACCACACTGATTTAAGTCTTCTTAATTCACAAAACTACATTATTTAATATTATTTTGAGAACAACAAAACCGACGAACGAGCGAAAAACCAACGAGCAACACGTTTTTTCACATCAAACTCTTCTGTTTGATTGTCAATTGTTTCGAGCACAGTGTTGTTGAATTCGGAAATCGAATAGCGAAATGGTTGGATAGTTAGGGAACTTGGGTGAAAAAACACTAAGGTAAGAACCTAACAAATTATCACTTGTTGATAATATTGACCTTTTCTAATAGGTTACTTGTGAAGTTTTTACTCGATACGAGAACGAAGACGAACGTGACGATTCACGCCATAAAATGTGTTGGTAAAGTCTATCTTCTGGTCGAACCAGCATTTGTCTATACATTTTGCAAATATCTGCTGTAAAGACAACTTTGTACGTTCTGAACCTAGATCTTAACAACATCTTGTTGAAGTTTAGGTTCTCTCAAAAGTATTTCATTCAACGACTGATTAGAGGTTGTTTTTGAACATGCGTCAAAACTATTCTAAGTTTTTTTAATGGAACCAGTATCTTTAATTACCCAATGACGAGGAATAAAATATTACCCAAACAAAGTTGATGAGTTTTTCACATCTATCAGTATAATAATAATAAATGGATAACTTTTATGGCGCTATTTTCGTGGGAAAATCACCCCAAGGGCTCTAGTATAATCTAAGTATTCATATTCTGTCATGAATTTAATATTAGCAGTTTTTAAATCAGGATGCCGAGACAATCGACGTTCAAGGCGATGCAGTCGAGATACTGCCGAATGATATGAATCATCAAGTATCGATGTAACTTCCTTCAAATAGAGTGGAACAAAGTACCGTCCCGCAATGCCTCTATAATGCTAAGTTGAAAACGCTTTTCACAAAGTAACTCTTTTGGAGTTAACAGTGAAGGATGAATGGTAAGGTCTTCGATTTTCCAACGCTTTCAAAAGTGTATCAATAGATGATCCTGATGTCGTCAAAAACGAATCAATGTGAGAGGACGTACAATTATCCATATTTACCATTAAAATCTACCCAAAAGCTGTATTCAAAGCAATAAGTTCGTTAGTTTTCCCTTCCACTCGTCCCGAACGAAGAGTAGCTACAAACAACCCCGCATCCAGTAAACTGTCTGTTGCAGATGGATTTTCGAAGTTTGGATCAGCCAAAGTAAAATTTCTAAGATGTATCCAGTCTCCCCGATGACTAAGAGAACTAGGCAAATCTACATAAATATTCGATAACACAACGAATTCCCCATCAAAATGCTAATTCGAACAGAAAGAACGGATCCGACATTAGACTAGTCCCTTTGAGCGTCCAATTCACCGAATAGGAATTTCATTATTAGAGCAGCGTCGAGGCCCAAAAGATGGCGACTTGCGGAATCCAGAAAAACGCGAACATTGTGATAGCGTCCTTGTTTATACGATAGCCGTAGCTAACAACACGGACGACGATTTACTAGAGCTAGTTAACACCTCGGTATCATAGTCTCTCCAAATGAGGCGTGGTTGCCGCGATAGTTGATACAATTGTTGATTGTCTCAGGTGGCTAAGCAAATACCTCTACTCTAGGCTGGTCGAAATTATTGTTGTTTGATGCTGGCACTTGCTTACTTATGTCACGAGGGAAATGTAATAGCGAATGATGATTTTTACGACAGTGAAAACAGTTAAAGCGCAAAGCACAATTTTTAACCAAATGCTGGGTAGAGACAATTTTGGCCAAATTATATTTTTTTACGATGTTGAATCTAGCAAGCGGTTGTAAATTTAAAAATTGGTCACACTTTGAGAGAAAATGTCCACTTTTGGAAAGTACACACACCGATTTTTGTGTACTGTAAAAATAATTTATCACTCGATTAGATTTTATTCTAGGAGTTTCCACCTTCATGCCATAATCATGAAAATATAAGAAAAATTTACATTGTTCCAAAAAAACAATAGCAGTGAAAACCATGGAATTTCTTCACTGTGGCCGATTAACTCAAAACTAGTTCTTAGATCATCACTGCTATTAGGAAGTTACACAAATAACGAATAATAAAATTAATATTTTTTCCTACTGGTATCCCCAGTAAAAAAATATATTTTAAATAGCAATGTTCGAAAGATTCAAATTTTGAACGAATTTAGCCAATACGGAACGAGAATGTGTAATAACGAATATCATACGAATTTCATACGAATTTTCACTTCAATGATGATAATTTTTTAACCTCAAATTCCTAAATGTCCGGATATATAGAACACAGGATTAAGGTTTTTAGGAAAACAAATACAATTAAACTAACCTCATCAAGTATATTAACCAATAAAAGATAAAAAAATTTCAGGCTCGATTGGACCAAAATGAAGGATCCGAAGCTGCGATAAAACACCGAATGTGTTTTCAGTTTCAGATAAATTTGTAAAATCGTGGATTAACTATACTACTTAATGGAAGTGTCTAATTATGAAGCCATTCACTCATAGATGAAGTTACACGTTCTTGAAATCATCACAATTTTATTATTGACGAACACGAATATTATTATTAACACTGACAGTCAACTCAATTCACAAAACCACATTTATTTGCATTTATTTAATATTATATTGAGAACAAAACCGATGAACAAGCGAAAAAAAAACCAACGAGCAGCACGTTTTTTCACATCAAAACTCTTCTGTTTGATTTTCAATTGTTTCGAACAGTGTTGTTGAATACGGAAATCGAATGTTGCGAAATGGTTGAATAGGTAGGAACTGGATGAAAAACATGAAGGTAAGAACCTAATAAATAATCACTTGAAATCCAACACTGTGCCTACAATGCCCTTGACATACCCTCAAGACAGAAAAAAAATGCTCTTTTCATTTGTGTTCTTCTGATGCCCTTTTCTATCGGAGGTTGGAACCTATCAATCTTCAACCAACAAACTTAGTAGAACTGCATTCGTAATAATCACATAGGTTTTGAAGCCATGAGGTGCGGCATATTCCTCTTCGTCTCCCATTATTAGCCCTGGAATTGTGGATCGATTGAGTAATCTTGTATTGCACCGTTGAAATACCTATAGAACAGACTCAGCATACCTATGTTGCGTCTGTGCATTAGAGATGGCAATCAATCTGTTAACAATGGATTATCAATCAGACAAATTGCCATCCTTTGCACAGAATCAAGCAAGTTTAGCCAGTATTTGGGGGCTCCAGCCTAGAGGTGGCTCCGGAATTCAACTGTTGGACGTGCCCGAGATTTGTAAAGGTTCACTATTGATGAATCTGATAGTCCTATACGAGCTGCCAGTTTCTTGGAAGCAAGATTTACTCAGGCTTCTATGGAGCTACAGTACTTGACCTGGTCTGAGATACTCAATATATAGGACTTTTGACTTTTTTCAAGAAAAAAATCATATCGTATGACTTCTTATGTAATTCAAAATACCATTTATTTGACCATTACTATATTTAGGAAATAGATGTTTCGATTTGTAACAACACTATAGATGTTATCATAAATAATAAGCAAACTGAATCATCACCTAAATTTAATTAATTAAAAATTCTCTCTCCGTCCTAATGAAATTTGTTATTCGACAGATACTAGTTTACTGAAAAAATGTTGCCAACTTTGCTCACAGCTAGAATTGTTGACCTTCCTATGAATCCATTATCCGTAATCATCGAAATATTGAAAAAAAACATGATTTCAATTTACAAAAAATATCAACAACGTAAATCATATTTGGCCACTTTACACGAAGGCAGAACTTTACGATTTTGTGCAAGCGGAAGACAGTTGAATGCCCGGTGAGCCGTTTTTTTTGTAGGACAACTGCCTTAGATAAAAAAAACTATTTTAAATCTAATGCAATTTTTATAGTTGAATGGCACTACACAATGCCAAATACGTACAATGATGGTTTCACCATGAACAATATTTTCAACTTCCTAAAATCCTTTAACTCTTCAGTCTCGCAACATTCCCGTGTTGGGAACGCCATGGTCTCACTGGCTCCAGGCAGTTGATATTTTTGTGCGGTACTCATATAAAAAAATATTTTAAATAAAACACGAGCTCAGATTTTTTTGGTGTATTTTTTAATCTTATAAAATTAATTACATGTCAAGCGCTTATATCCTCGATGGGTACATCATCTGGAAAGACAGAAAGGCAAAGTGGTTAATCAAGTTGCAAAGGTAAACTGAAAAGCAATTGGCTTAGTGTCGATGATCAGTAAAAAAATTGTCCACAAGAATTATTTATTCAGGTTTCAAATGTCAAAAGCATCATTTAATATAAATATTTATTAGACAAGGGGAAGTCATTCGATATAAAAGGCATATTGACTGAAGGTTTTTATATTTCCATACAAATTAAAACTACTGGTAACTTACTGCCAAATTTTGCCAGAAATGCAAAGATCTTTTTTTTAAAAAGGTTTTTCTTATTGAACAATTGGAAAACAGAAAATGTTATTTAGTTTAATTTATTACAATTGAATGGGTATTTTAGGGAGGATTCGCCTAACTAGGTCACCCCGATAAGATAATCCAAACTATAAAAAGCAGAAAATCTGTCTTGTGTTGCACTAAAAACTCGAACACTGAACTGTGGCATTGTGGAATTTGCAGTTTTTTTCTGGAATTACTCCATTATAGCAATTAACCGCTTCATGCTTTAACGAGTCACGCTCGCGCGCTAAATGCGTTACAATTTCTGCTAGCCCGAGTGACGCTCGCCTGTTTCGACTCGCAGCGTTCTATTTTTAGCCGACACGAGTGACGGTCGTCAATATTAGCTATGTATTTTACCCAGTTTGAATTTGCCTGCAGTTGAGATCGGTCGTGTTTTTGAGCTGCTTATTTCGTTTTTACTATATTGTGTTCATGTTTTCGTGTATGTATGAATGCATCGTTTTTAAAAAAAAAATAATTTATCATACCGTATCAATTTGATTTTTTTTTCCAAAAGAAGATATAAACTTTGAATAAAACATTGAAAAAACCTGATGTTTTTTAAACACTTTTTTATAAAAAAACCCTAGCATCAAGGGGTTAATGTAAATAAGGTGTTGAAATTCAGGCCAAGCCGGGTTTAAACTACCAACTTGTTATTTATATACTGTATTACACCAATTATGGTTTTTTTTCTTCGCATTTTGCTGCCACGAAATGAGTCTTTAAATTGACGTAAAAAAAATTAAGCACTTTTGTAAGAATTCGTTGACACTTTCTCGTAAGATCAAAAAAAAGAGCTGGCATTAAAACCTGCAGAATTGGTTGGAAAAAATTCAGAATGATGTCCGAATAGTACAATTATTCCTTTAACAAATGCTGCAACACTGGTTGCCTTTGAAGGCACAAAAGATTATATTATTTTATTTTAAAACATGGATATCGGTCAAACAATGTGTCAAAATGTGATTAAGAAAAATCTAAATCAGAAGAAGTTGAGTTAAACCTAAGATTCTTGTGGCCAAAAATATATATATTATTTTTGGGGTAATAAAGTTGTGTTACGCTTCCTCCTCCTCTAGCCGTTTCAGTCTTGCAGTGTCCATCTTCGGGGCAAGTGTTGGATGGCCGATGCTGGACTCTAAAAGGCTGTCTGAAACTTTGGCTAAAGTGGGGAGCGAAACATGGCTTATTGCCCCAAAAATCAATCATCATAGTAGCAACACAATCAGTCCCGCAATTTGAAAAGCAGATTACAGAAAAAAGTACATAAATAATACATAAATTTTTGTTATTGTACGACTTTTAACTTTGTAATAAAAGTTTTAGATGTCTTTTAAATTTGTTATTGGTATTTAGAAATATGTATATCTTATAACCAATGCAATAGAGTAATATAAAAAAATATATTAGCATTCCCAGATTATGGATAATTTGATAATATTTAAACTATCCCTAATCTCGTCATAAAAATCCGAACTTGCTTGTCTAACGATGGAGGCCTTTGAGCTTGCAAGAGGATTGAGCGCTTTGCATCACTCGGTTACAAGCCGGTGATACAACTAAATGGCCAGTTCAACTTGTCGATATGCTATCATTGACACAGTGATGATAGCCTCGTTGCAACTCTCCATCATGTAACAGAAAGAGGTTACAACGGAGCTCTCAGCGGGAGTAGGACCAAGCAAGGAGGATGGACTTACGATTCTGATTCTGTGTCCCATGGCCTTGGCGGGCAGGTTCCTCTTGAAGATGGCGCGGACAGCCCCGGAGCCACCGTGCGGGCGGGTGACCTTGCCCCAGATAGCGCGGACCTTTGTCTTGCGCCCCTTGGGGCCGCCGGGAACGCATGTGCGCTTCTTGGCACGGTACACGTACACGCAGCGCTTGCCCACGTAGTAGGCGCTGTCGTCCTTGTAGCGGCAACCTTCGATCTGTAATAAGTTGTAAAACCGTGGATTAATTATACTGTTCCCACTGTATTATTCTAGTTTATTTATCCTTTAACTGTTTTGGATTTTGTTCTTTTCTAGCTTTGTTAAGCACCCTCAACGTGATTAAATAAAACAAAACAAAAAACCCTCAACGTGATATTTCACAAAAAATTGTCAAGAATTATTACATATTCCTTAACTGACCGCCACCACAAGTTGTGTTACAGTTATGTAGTATTTAGAGCAACGATTCATAAAGTTATAAAGGAGCAATTATGGCAATGAGGCATTCAAAAAAGGTTAGCTGAGGTATTTTACCACTTGACAGTATAATTAATAATCTTTTGTTTATTTTACAGCTTGCATATTTACGCAATGTTGTATTTGGTTTGCGGCATATTCACTAGTCACAAATAAAGATGGAGGCATTTAGCAAACAAAATTTTAAAGAATGTCGTATTGGAGAAGGACTGGTCTAAAGTTTCAGCGCTAACCTTTTTCTAATGTATATGATTTGATATTTAATATTAAAGTTTTCACATGTCTGTAACACTCGAGTTCCAAGACAAAATATGCCACAAAGCTTGCTCAAAATGTAAAACTACCTTGTTACTGTTAATCTACTTGGTGCTAATAACACAATGTGCTTGCAGGAATAAATTGATGATCATAAGTCCCATTAGAAAAGGGGTTCTTACTATCAGGTGATTGAATGAATTATTAAATAACTATTGGTCAGCATGTTCATAATGAATTGACAATTTAAATGTTTAAGGTGAGACACCCATCAGGGTAAATCTTTAAATTAATGAGGGAATGAGACAAGCACTGGGGTCATCTCTTAGGAGTTGATGATTTTATAGTCAATCGGTAACTGAATTTCGGTATTATCTTAGAAACGCTGTCTCTGGGTATACAAGATATTAATAATAATCTTAACCTTATGTGACAATCAGTGCAAAAGCTGTTTAAAAAATGATTGCAAATCCTCTGTTGATGTCATAATACATAATGTAGTATTTGTCTAAATGTTATTTATCGGGGAAAAAAACTTTAAATATGAATCGGCAAGTGGGCAGTACGTTTAAACACCACATTTGCGCAAACATCAGATGGTAGATTGGTTAACCTCAAAATAAACTTCACTTCACTAAACCAGTTAATCAACACTCTAGAAAAATCGCTTTTTAGGAAGATATGAATAGTTTATTACGGAAAGCTGTCATGATCAGTAAAAAAATTGTCCACAAGAGCATTTTTGCCTTCAGGTTTCAAATGTCAAAACATCATTTCAAGCAGCACTTTGTTTATCGAAAAATGGTAAGTAATCAATAAAATGTTCAAGTAACATACCTTCAGAAGGGCTGTGCCTTCATGTTGGTTCCTAAGACCGCGCTTGTATCCAGTAAAGATAGCTTTGGCGTACAGCCTTCCGTGCCTCTTCTTGGCAACTTTGACCGTCTTGGAGGCAGCCTCTACCACGGGCGCTGGGACCTTGGCGGCTTTGGGAGCCTTCGCCGGCTTGGGTTTACTTGTTGCCGCATCGGCCATTGCTGAAAGAACCACAAAAACAATAAGAAACGAAGTGACATGTGTACTTACTTTAAGCTTTAGAGGTTAGGAATCTGACGTCTCGAATCGAGAAACATCCTATGTTTAGGGATACCGATTTTGCAAAAACACTAATCCGACGCCATTACAGGAATATTATGAACAAATCTGTATAAATATTTCGTTTATTTCACTTATTATTTCATCAAAATACCTATTTTAATATCACAGTTTACGGAATATACGTACCGGAAATTGATATCAAAAGCGAAAGAAAGTAAACGCCGGCAGATGTCGCGTATGACGATGTGGAATTTTGCTCTATGGTCGCTAAATATAACTATTTTCAGCGCAATATTTAAAAGTGTAACTTGTTTATGGTATCACAAAGCGCAATATTCGTAATTTCAATTTGTTAGATGGACCATCGAAATTATGTTAGGTACTCGTTACTCTAAGGTTAGATACACAAATAAATTACTTCTGTAAAATATTTTTATTTTTTTTATTATGGGGCAAATGATGTAAGTACTTTTATATGGTAGCTTGTTGATTATATTTTATTTTCATTGTAACTTTACTAGGTTACTAATTTGACAAATTTATAATACTGACAGAATCATTCTAAAGTGTTAGTGGATTTTTTTCACGTACCCCACTCTCCTTTGCTAAGATAAATATATATTTAAAAAATTATATTTCCTTTAGTTAACTCATCTTCATTTTTCAACAAAGAAGGACTTTATATCTGCATTATCTTTATTTAATATGTGACAGGTGACTTAAGTACTGGTACCCCTAATTTAACTTCAGTGTTCCATAGACTGCACCTGTAACCATAATAATAGGAATTAGGGTGCTATGCTATGGAAGACACTAGAATCCTGGTTCTAATACCAGAGGTCACAGCATATTATCATTGCTGGAAATGGTTTTTAGGAACCAGACCTGAATTGAAAGGTACTTCCCATCCTTCCTCTTCCTCTCCCACCACACAACATTATCTAATTGTTAGTGCCATAGTACCCCTAGCTCTGAGAAGTGAGACTCTTAGGAAAAAAACATGGATGTTATTTTTTTGAGGTAAAGTAATATTTTTAATTCAATTAAAAACAATTACTTTAAAATTCACCATTCATCATTGTGTCCTGAAAATGGGTGCATAATTTTTATAAAAATAAGTATCAAACCAGGAGTAAGAAACAATATAATTTTATTAAATTATAATAAAGATATTTACAACATATTCAATCACTAAACATACATACACTCTGATAAAAGTCCCACCTAAAGGTACTGCATTGAACTAGAGATGGCCTTACGAATATTTTATAAAAATAATCATAATATTGCCTCGAAAAAAATACAATATATATTAAGTAACATCAAGTCATTTTACTTTGTACTAGGACAATACAATCTTTTATGTCATCACTTTGGAAATATCACCTCCTGACTTCACCAGAAATGTTGACCTTGACAAAAGCTAGCTTCATCGGTAAGTTGACCTTAACAAAAGCTAACTTCGTCGGTAAGTTGACCTTGACAAAAGCTAGCTACATCGGTAAGTTGACCTCGACAAAAGCTAGCTTCGCCGGTAAGTTGACCTTGACAAAAGCTACCACCAGCCAACTGGATGCATTTTAAATGTGGATATACCCTAGAGTGCTCAACATCTTGTAAATGAAAAAAGTTACAAAGAATGGAAAGTCATAATTGCGAAATCATCAATAACAAAGCGAAGAAAACTCCAATACATAGTCCAAAACTCCAGTAGTCCAGTCATACAGTGATGAGAAAGGATAAAAAATCAAAGAATCATTGAAGGGAAACAAAAAAATGGATCATTATTTCCTTTTCTTCGAAAATATAATTTTTGACGCATCTCTTTCTTCCTATCCCATACAGAAATTACTGGCAGTCAAATTTATGTCCATTTATCCAATACAGTTATACAATTTGACATGACGTTTATTAATAGACTGCTACATAGTATTTTTTAGTAAAATGGAGCATAGAGACATAGACGTTTTTTTAAAGAATGTTATTGTGACGTAAATTTCATACAAGAACCCAACAATACGAACATATTGTAAGCTGCAAAATTCCAATATTGAATATTCCAGAATACAATAGATTTCACATACCAATGTATTTAGGCTACAAATTTCATAAAAACTTAGGCATTTTACAAATAAATACATACAAAATTAATTTTCCATTTAAATCGATATTTTTAAACATAATAATGTTCTAGCGGCAACTACATTGTAATCATAATATTTACTACACGGCTATGTCCGATAATTAAAAAATTTGGAGTCTTACCTTCTTTTTTTTTTTTTACATAAATGGATATTTCAAAGCCTCATAGCTCCTGATGTAAGCGACACTGTGAGCTTAAAGTAGTTGAATTAACATATAAATTCCAGATAATAAAAGCTGTGCAAATTCTAGAACTCACTGTTCAAGAGTTATAACTGTTTCATACACACAGACTTTCTGCTTTATAGTTAACATAATAATTCAAATGAGTACAGTATATTGTAAATTGGAATCAAGGTGACTTTATTTTATATACATATAATGATAACGTAGATATACAACGGAATGGAAAAAAATACAACTGAACTACAATAAATAAAATTTATTATTACTATGTTTTATTTGTTACCTATTACAATATTTTGATATTTATTTATATGTTATTATCAAATACAGTGAAACCCACTTATAAAGTTCCCACATAAGGAATATTTTTCTTCCGGTCCCTCGGAAAACCTTATAAGAGGGTTTCACTGTAATTATAAGTGTTCAAAGCCATAAATGACAATATTCATAACAATAAAATTACGCAATCAAATGAATCATCTTACAAATTAAATACAAGCATGACTTTGTTAGTAAATTTATAGTCAAAGTTAGTATGGAAAAATAACAATAATTAGATGACGGAAAACAGTTTTTTTGGTTTTTAATTATTTTCTATGGATAATATTGGATTTGTGCTTTTAAGATGGAACCCTTGAAGTAATCTTAAAGAGTTAAATCAGTCTTTCAGAGAACCAAAGTTTTTAACGAAAAAATTCAACAAAAAGGCAATGAATTTTCATATTCTCGTACTCACATATTTTTGAATTTTGCAATTTAAAAAATTACACAATTTCGAACAAACAATATATTAGGTACTTACATATGTATTATTTTTTTGATTGATGTATTACCGTCATAAGAATAATGTGATGAATAAAAGGACATAAGAATGGCGGTAAATTGTAGTTCTTGAAAGATCAACTATCTTCCACTACGAGTTATGCTACATCGAAACATTGCGTTTTTCGAGGATGGTAAAAACACTAACCAAAGTAGTTCTTGGGCAACTGAAGGAAAGCACTAGCACTGTATTTGATGGCACGGAAAAACAAATGTTAGGTTATTGTAATATAAAAAATCTTATGTTATTATTAAATTTATTCACTGTAAGTTAAACGACAGAATAATTTATTTAAAACTATTATTATTATTGCACATATTTAGTCAGCAAGCCTTTTATTGACAAAATATCGGCTTTGTAATGTTTCTTTGCTAAAAGCATAGTTATTTATTATTTTCTCTTAAACTGCAAAAGATTGTCACAAATGAGCTTTGTTATTGACGTATACTTTAGGAGAATAAAGAATTACATACACTCTTTTAAAACCGAATGATAATTGTTTAAATGTCCTGTATATTTGCTGTGAATATTTTGACAGACCGACCCCTTGACATAACAAGACACGGCAATGTCATGCGATAATGGTCTCTATAGAATGCTACTTTAGAGTTTATTATCGCATGGCATTGCAGTGTCAGATGGAACCTTGTTATTCCAAGGGGTCGAGATGTCAACAAGAATCCTCTTTTTAACACTTTGAGCGCCAAACAGTTTGCACAAATGTTGATGTATCATATAAGAGACATTAGGAAAGATTGTGAAATCGTTATCCATCAGTGAAACATTATTCAACAATATTTAAATTATCTTGCCGCGTATCAAACTTGTTTATGTCAGTGTTGCGATTATTAAGATACTTAAATATTTGACAGTTATTACCCATCATTTGAGACACACAATAAAATTCCACAGAAAAAATCACTTTAGAGCAACCTTTCATGATTATTTATTGAAAAACTTAAATCATTCAAAATTAAAATACATAAGTTGTACCGTTAGCCTCCATTCAAAGAAATTTGAAACACACAATAGAATTAAACCTCAAAAAAGACGTTTGCAATGAGTTGGCAGAAGAAGAAAAAAACAATAAATATAATTGGGATTTGTATAAAATCTATGACTGTTTAATTATTAGTAGTATCACGGCCGATATATGACGCCGTCAACCAACGCATATTCGCTTGTACCAAAGAGCTAAAAGAACATACAAAGCGTAAAACACCACAATATCCACGAAACGAAAATATTTTTTTCAATATTTTTTATTGCGTTTGTTAGTCGTCAATGTTCCTTGCGAAAGCTGTGAACCTATTTTAAGATTCAGCAAACACAATAATAAACATCACAACGCCCTGACTGCGGATACCCAAGATGGCATGACGTACAAATGTAGTAAGTGCAACATCTCACAAGATGATTTAAATAGTAAATAATTGATACGTATGAAGGTGTTTTGCTTTGATCCTCGAAGGGAAAATTTTAAGTTGAATTTTCAAATCGCAATCAATACATTTGTATACTATGCCATTGGTATATTAAACTGATGTCAATCCAGTGTAATCCTTTTATAAATTTCCTAGGCTAAATTTTGTTTATTCGGTCCTTTGAAAACTTTAATTATAAATCCCCATAAGTTTTATTTTACCGGCCCCATGAAAAAAACATTATAAAAGAGTTTCACTGTATTTTTTGCACGGTGGCAGAAACTGCCATGTAGTAAAACTTTCGCCATTATACAAAAATGAATATTGTTCAAGTTTGAAGTTTTATGAGTACGGGGAGAAAACACGCCGTTAAAAAGAAAGAAAAAAACCACCCTCGGCTGCGTTTCTTGGCAAATAAGTCTATGACGGTTAGCGCTTTTGATTTCTCGGGCAGCGACACGACGAGCTGGCCGTTGACATAGCTCATGGTGGCGCGGCAAGAATGGGTCGGTGGCTGCGCTAAGGGGGTGTGGGCTGGTGTCACCGGGCATGCGGTGTTGGGCGTGCATCAGTTGAAGTGGAACTTGAACTGGAAGGGGCTGCCGTGGTGGAAGTGGTGGAAAGGGTTGCCGCCCTGGCCGCCGCGGCCGTTCTCGAGGTCTAGGGGGTCGTCGCCCGCGTCGTATTGGGCTCGCTTATCAGGGTCCGTTAGAACCTGGAATAAAAAAACATGAAGAATATTTGGAATTTACTTTTCATAACGTTTATCCCTCTTTCCTTTAAGGGTCACAATTTAAAGATATCTCTCCTACACAGCTCTGAGTGAGTTTATAGTGCTAATTAATAATTTTATTAATATTTAGATACATTTTAGTAGATTGTAGTAAGATGCTTACGGCTTAGTGGAAAATTCATTCAACAAAACTTTATTAGTAGCTTAAATTATAAATTTAAGCAACGATTTTAACATTTTTTCCCAATTAGTGTGACTGTTTAACCATCCGAGTTCTAGACTATTTTTTCGTATTATGTATGTGCACATATTAATAAAAGAGGGTATATTAAAAAAAAAAACAACTATAAAAAGTTGTAGATCTTTTAATAAGTTAAAAAATAAACAAATTGTTTTCAATTGAAAAGGCGATGGGGGAAGGGAAAAAAGACAAGGGTTAAGATAATACTGGGTGGAGTAGATAGTGTTTGTTTAGTTTTAACTCAAAATTCCAATATAATTCAGATTTTATGAATAAATGGAATTATGTACTCAAAAATAAATAGTTAAACGACAAATGTGTATATAGTGCTGCATATTTAAAATTACGAAAATTTCAATACACAAGAAGCTATTTTCAAAAACAGAGAAAGTAAGTACTGTCAGTAAAGTTTAACCTCATTTCATTCCAACATTATGAATGCTTTTAATTTTTTTATAATAGGCCTTCATTGGAGATGATCTTGGTGATATAGGATATGATAGATATAGTATGTGTGTACCTCTTTGGCAGCCGCCACGTCAATGAACCTCTTCTCTGCCACCTTCTTCTCGTCGCCCTGGAAGTTGTCCGGATGCCATTTCTGTGCAGCTCTTCGGTACGCCTTCACCACCTCCTGCTTCGTCGCCGATCTGAAATACAACAAGCCAATATAATATACGCAAAACTCCACAATATACAGTGGAATCCGCATATAAGGTTTTCCCAAAATAGGTCTTATGGAAAACCTTATAAGAGGGATTCACTGTATAAGATTAAAAAAAGAAATTAATTATCAATGGCTTTAGCTGATCTTGATTTGATATATTGTTTAAATAAAACTCTTCACGGAATGCTTTTTTAAAATAAACATTATTCTGGCTTAAGCAAGGTTTTTAACGAAATTGCATACCAACCTTGGGTCATTAATTTATTTCTGTGAACCCAATGATAGTTGCTTAAATCCATGATTTTAGTTACGTCTTTTGACAGCTGTGGACCATGCACACTTTTTATTTGATTAATGCAGCTGTTCAAAGGTCAATAAAGATCACCGAAACAGAATGGTTTATAATTTGTAATCCCGTCAGATCCCGAACTCAAGCATAGAAGCGCATTGGAGTAAATTATTGGCCCCATCAATATTAACGCTGCCAGGATGGACTCCCTCTTGATGGCGTTTTACAGAAATGAGGCCTAATATCCTCCATTAATATTTTTTTACTTGTATTATTTAATTTTTTATTTTAGTTTATCTATTTAATTATTTTTTTTTAATGAATTTCTGTTCATTTTTATTTGATAATATTATTATTACAGTGTATTAATATCAATTATGAAAGGTATTGCATTGCACTACTCCTGCATACTTTCTGGAATAAAACCTTATTATAAAAGATGCAACAATTTTGCACATCTTAAAAATGCAATATTTTCGAACAAATGCTGTGGTTTTGAAAATACAAACAAAAAATGTATGACTTAAAAATCCTTGATGAACAGAAAATCATTAATAATCTTTAAAAAAAATTAAGATAGTCAAAGGTGCCGACTGCGTTTGTTTCTAAGTGCATCAAGAATGGGGTGAAATATGTATTCAGAAGACCAACCTTTTAACGTCAAGTATTTTATAATAATCTCTCTTCTCCGCTTGTTTCTGCAGCTTCTGTGCCCGCTGCCTTCCTTCCTTGGCCCGAGGATTCGTGTCGTCCATTCCGAGCGCATCCTGGTACTTATAAATAGCTGGAATCATAAACAGTTCAATTGTAATTCAGGCAAAGTTTAAAATCAATTTTTATTGTGAAAATTGATAAGTAATACTTTGTACGTAGTAGCATAGATAATTTTAACGAGGCCCATGAATTAATTTTTAATTGGCTTAGAAAAAATCACGTTAACAGATCTTTAGTACAGAGAGTACTGAAATGCTGCAAAAAATATTTTTTACTTCACATTTTAAAACTGGTAAAGACATTTTCATGATGATTTTAATGATATTTATTTATTTATAAATGAACGAACTGAAGTCCAATTACAAAAAAAAACATATAAAACATGAAATGGAAAAAAGAGCAACAGAGAAGGAATAGCATATACATAATAATAAATGAAGCGATGACAAAAATAAGGTAAAATAAACATAAGAGAGAACATTCAAGCCATGGTCTAGTCAAAGTTTTGGTAGAGTCGTAAAGAATGACAAAAACCATTTAGACTGCTACCAAAAATTTCAAGACCATGGCTTGAGTTAACAAGTCTTGACATTCTGGACATTGGAGAATTATACCCATAATTAGTATTGTGATGATTGAGGAACAGCAATTCACTGTTTCTGAGTCTACGGCAAGGAATGTTGAACTGGATAAGTTGCAACAGAGAGGGTGAGTCAATAAATCAATTAATAATTTTGTAAGTCTTTCCTGCGCTTTTCTAATGAAGACATTTTGAATAATTGTTCGATTTAATTGTAAACTTGTTGCAGTATAATAGGTTTTGATCTGGTTCCTTGAATCCTCCTGCCTATGAGCTTTATCCACGGTCAGAAGATTAAAATTATAATATTGTTCGACATACCATCATCGTACATCTCCAGTCCTATGAGTGCCTCGGCAAACTCGCAGTAAAGATTGATGTCCTTCATTATCTCAATGGCTTCTCGACAGTAAGTAACGGCAGGTGTCCATTGTTCATCCTGAAAGAAAATAACATAGTGTTACAGCTTGACATAGTTCACTAGCAGGCGGAATAGATAAACTAAAGATGCCATTTTTTTATATTCGACTGTTAAAATATATTCAATTAAGGTTTTTGCTGTTGTTGGAAGCAACAAGTCTCAGGATAAATCTCTTTACTAACCTTGTTGCTGCAGACGCACAGCATCTTCTTGGCCTCCCAGATGACCATGGAGGCCTCCTCCTCGTTCTTGATGATCTTCTCGGCGGACTCGATGCACTTCTTGAAGTCGGCAGCCTCCAGGCCCGCCTGGGCGTCGTTGACAAACTTGTCTATCTTCTTGATCTTCTTGTACAGGGGGAAGCAGTCTTTGTGTTCCGGATCTAGCTTCAGGCACTCTCTGATTTCCTATTAAAAATAAAATAAATAAATAAACAATAATATTTGAGCACCTAAAAATGGACGACAATTTATGGGTTTATCGATTCTCCAAAATAAAAGGTTACCTAGACTCGATCATTCAATTGCAGATATAACTATATAAAGATATAATATTCAAATAACTCTTTTGGATATACATTATCTTATTAAATGTGGGGTGTAAATAAATACTGTAAGTTTCTTTTATTACACAATATATGAATGTAACTTCACGTTTTTTTTAACCTTTACTTTATTCTTTCGTGATGTACCACTATCATTCATCTCTTAAATTATTTGGTGAATAAACTGTTTTCTTAAGATCTTTGTTAAATAAATACTGCAACCAGATATTAGATTCTAGCAGCGAAATATTAGCACCAGTATGCATAAAGGTTATTAGTACCCTGAGGTGATATTTCACAAAAATGGCGCTGTATAAATTAGCCAAGTAATTATATATATATTATTTTTTTTACACACATTTTTACACTTGCCAATTCAACGATTATCTCATTACATGGGTATAAGAATGAACCTCTCTTATATCTTATCTTTTTTGTTTTTCATCGCTAACATTATTTGCGATATTATATCATATATAGTGCGTCACACTACTTCAGTTTGTACTTATATAACTCCTTCGAATATATAATACCTTGTCTATATGTGAGGTGTACTTAAATGTTTAATTTCTTTTTTTTTACACTATGCATGTATCTACAATATTTTTATATCATTCATCTCTTAATGTATTTGGTGAACAACTGTTTTTATGAGATCTTGTTAAATAAATAAATTAATTATTGATACCCACTGAACATATAATCCCTAGAAGTGTGAACTATACTGATTTGAAAGAAAACGGATGTGGCCAATTTACGCAAGACCTTTCGACTCCTAGGTTCCAGACAGGCCAATGAAATTGATTATCTGCCCGAGAAAGAATTTAGATATTTGAAAACGTTTGATTAATTTCACCAGAAGTAAGGAAAAATTGAGCTCAAACAGACACATTTCAACTAATGGTTTCCGGTAAAATAATATTGATATTTTATTTATTATCAAGAAAAAAACAGATTAATCAAAATTTTATTGAAGCATAGGACACAAAAAATATTGAGTGTATTATCTCATTTTGATAGAGTTAATATATTGAATAATTTCCTCTTATTTTTGCAGAGATAAAATTCATACATTGATGGTGTCATTTAAAAAATAAATCGAAAAAGGTCAATGAAATTCAATTGCTGCCCAAATAGTGTTTAAAAGTAATTGAAACAAATGCTATCTACACTGCTAAATGTATTCCAAATATAAATTTCACATTCAGAACATTTAATTACAGATTTCATTTTAAGAATTTATTTCCAAATACAGAATTCATAATAATAATTTCTTAATATAAATTTCATATAAAAAATTTGAAATTGTTAATTTCTCCGTATTAAAAAAATTACCTTCAGTGAGTCAGCAACATGGCCGAAGTTGCGAGTAGAGCAGGTTGGCCAACCTGAAGTAGCCGTCCGTAGAGTCCTGCTGTAGCCTGTTCACGGATCTGATGTCTGACACGGCTGCCAATACGTCACCCTGAAATACGGAATATTTAAGAACATTCTGTGTTGGGGATACCAACCTAAGTAAACTAATTAAAATTTCTGAGATACCAACTAAACTGAACATCAGCAGACAGTCTGCCTTCTTTTATCAATCGGGCCAAATAAACCCCACGTTCTTTCAAATATATTGTTGATTTTAGAAATTTAGGTAAATGTCTGAGGGAGATGATCCCTCCGGAGGATTTGTTGGGCTTTTTACAAGGTTATTTATGGACGCGTTTTAAAGGAATCTGCAAGACGTAATATATGTATATACACATGTCTATTTAAGACGGGAAATTTTGAACCCCGTTGTAATTGTGAAACCCTCATCCATTTTGGAGCTCCCAGGGCTAACAGGGTGGTTTTATTTTGAAATATTTGTAATCTTTATACACTGCCTCGTAGCTGTCATAGTTTAATAATCAGTCACCGAAATTAAACAAATTTTAAGATGCACATTCATATGCCTTATATTCGCAGGACATTAATAAAATTAGAACAGAACTTATGAGAAACGGAAAATTATACACATATTATGTACTAGTTGAAGAATATATAATTCAATAGGTTAAATTGACAGAAAATTTAAAAAAATATCAATCTAAGATTTCCATTTGCCACAGTGGAAACCAATACATATTATAAATTTGAAGGATATGGGAAATTTTATTACTTCTCATAAAATAATCATAAAGTCCACAGATATTACACTGAATGTAATCTCATTTATGAAACATAATAACATTTATTGAAAACATTGTAAGAGAAGTGTTTAAAAAGCATATTATTAAAACAATATTATGTTGTTTATTTTTGATATCATTATCAGTATCTAAATAATAATAATATGTTATGTAAAATTTATCACATCTAGGTTGGATCGAATCTAGATTAAATAAGCCATACTGCACTACTTACGGAAAGCACAGCAAAAAAACATCGAAGAGTTTAATGGGTACAAATCAGTCTCATGTCTACCAAGCCCAGGTTGTGTGCTAAAATGCAACAGCTAATTGATTATTCAATATCGATAAGCTGACATAATGATACCTTTTTATGACTAAAGGTCATTTTTTTCTCATGGCACATTATCAAAGTATTGAGTATCAGTGCAGGTCACTGTGTTTGAAAGTTTCATATGCGAGAAAGAGACAAAGATATATGACTGCTTTCCGTTAAAAAGTAATGCAACTACGAACTCTATGCATACAACGATTGATTGCTTAGTACACCATGAGCTGTTGTTTTCTGTCATGCTTTAGATTTTATTTTTATAACTCCAAACAAACCTACAACGAAAGTATTGTCTGCAACTGTTAAGTGCCATGACTATAAAATTAACCTAACTTAATCTATATTATTACAAATATGTTTCTAAAGTGCACCATTCTCTAAAACGTACATCGCTGCAAGACCTACAGAAGTAACTACAACGTTTTTAGGTTAGGTTGAGAAGGGCAATGCAATTGTGAGCATATCAATACAGTCACGTAAAAACTTGCAGTTTTATTTTGCGTTTGTATGAAAGTTACATACACAATTTGATAATAGTAAAATTCAGTCTCACCAGTCCGATGTAGGCCTCCGCCCTTAGCTGTCGCAGATTGGCAGCCCAGGGGCACAGCTCCAGGAGTTTCTGTACCAGTTCTACGCAAGCCTGATAGTCCTGCCCTCGGTAATAGGCCTCGGCTAGCTGCATATCCTCGGATGTCTCGGCGATACGATTGTAGTTTACATTCGCTTCTTCGTTGTAGGGGTCTGCCACGAGCTGATATTTTGAGGTAGATATTTTGTTACGGATTGTTTTATAATAATTATTCGTTAACTTTAAATGGCCCCGTTTTGTGATTAAATCACCTTGCATTCGCTTTATATATATATATGTATGATGTTTACAATAATTCCAAGTGTTAGAATTTTATTTTAATACACAAATCAGTTAATAACTTAGACTAAACAATGAAGAATATGAACAAATTAATATAGGTTTTTTTAAATGCGAATACCGATCCTCCGCAATAATATCTACAATGACCATGTTTTGGAATGTTCCGATTATTAAAATGATTGATTGTTCCGGAATGTTTTTCTCGATTGTGTCCATCGCTAATCGTAGTAGCTGATTACCGGAGCAAGTGGGACTATGGCATTTCCAATTGGGGTATGTTGTGAGGTTGAAGGTAGCGGGAAGGGGAAGGATATGGGGAAGAGGAAAGTGGGGAAGTACCTGGCTATTCAGATCTAGTCACAAAACATGACTAAAGTCATTTTAAGCAATGTTTCGATTCTGAATGGTGGTCTTTCTACCAGGCGATACTACAATACGACCACCGTTAAAATGAATAGCCAAGTACTTTCCCACCACCTTCCTCTTATCCATCTCCTTCCCTCCCCATTAACTTCATCCTCACAGCACACCCCAATTGGGTATGCTATATTACCACCGGCTCCGAGTAGTTGGGAGTCTAGTGAGGTATTCACATTACAACAACAACAAAAACCGTTATAAATTAGTAATGTTGACTAACCACATCGTAATAGTCTTGCTGCGCCTCCGCCAAGGACCCGAGTTTAAAGTGCAGGTGCGCCCTCTGCAGGCGGGCGCCGGTGAAGTCCGACTTCATCTCCAGCACCTTGCTGAAGTCCTGCAGGGCGAACTTGGCCTTGCCGAGAGCAAAGTATACCGTGCCCGCTTTGTAGTATGTGAGATAATTGTCGGAGTCACCCTCTGCAAAATATTCAAGATAGAACATCGACATTTGTTTGTTTTACACTTTATTTTCAACCGAGCAACGGCTCACTGTAAAAAAGGTACTATATTCTCTACACCGGTGTTGACCAAACTTAGAGAATGGTGTGTGAAAAGAATATATGACGCAAAATTGAATGGAAGAAGAAGACATGGCACGATTAAAGGAGTGTGAAAAGAATATATGATGCGAAAGTGAATGGAAGAAGAAGTCGAGAACGCCCGAGGAAGACATGACACAATCAAGTAAATCAGATACTTGAATCAGGTCACGTGAAGAGTCAGAATAACAGAAGAGTATGTCTGAATGTGAACAAAGCAAGTAATATGTGCCAAGACAGAGTTGTATGGTGGTCCGCCCTTTCTGCCTACCCCTGCGGAAAACGGCGTGATGGTTAGTTAGTTAAATACTTGAGTCGGGCAATGTCAAAAGTCAAAATAACAGAAGAGTATGTATGAATGGCAATGAAGCAAAGACTGTGTGCCAAGATAGAGTTGTACGGCGGTCCGTCCTCTCTGTCTACTCATGCGGAGAAACGGCGTGATGGTTAGTTAGTTAGAATCACAGTGTATCTTTAAGGGGAAGGGGTTTGGAGGGAGACATTGCGAAATTTTTGGAAAAATGTGTTACATATTGCAATTTACGATTTTGGTTTTTTGAACTCAGTATCAAAAGTTAAAATTAATAATTTCGTGAGGCAAACAAAATTTTCGTACGAAAATTAGGGAACTGAAAAAAAAATTATTGCACTCAATCGTTTATTGGCCAGTTTTTTTTTATGTGAATCGATTTCAACATGGAGTTCGTTAATCGAAATTAGGTTTCATAGGTACGGTGGATTTCAAATTAACAGAGTTTTACAGTATACATTACATTATGTGCTTATTCACATTAATGGTTTTTATTTTGATCGAAAAATTCGAACATAAAAATTACCCGCGGCAGCTTGCTAGTGATATAATAATACGTCATGTGGCATATTATATTCACACTCATTGGTCAAATAAAGTGCATGTGTAATTTTCTATTGTTCATTGATTAGTTTGAAATTGCAATATCATCACATAGTTGGCAGTTGTCCTTAATTAGGATAATATTTTCAATTATGAAACCATATGTTTGTGTTAGATTTGTATAATTAAGGCTTTAATTTCAAACACATCACAAACGTGATTAACACATAAAGTGAATTTAATTATTACAGAAGCTATTCAGGCAGCAATGAAGGCTGCGTCAATGAGAGATACATTAAAAAATAAAAAAGGATTTCCATTTTGAATTTGTAAAAATGTATTGATATCAGAAGTGATTCTGTTTGGAAACAATTTGTACAATCAACAACAGTAAATAATCTTATCTTCTTTGAAACATTGTGCCATAAAATGTCAATCATTTGACATTAAAAAAATAACATTAGCGACACTGGGAATGACAAAGAAGTGTTAAGGGAATAACATGAAACCTTTAATAATAACTAGTAATCTGTCATAGCGAAGTGGGAGATGAGAAATAAGTGTAATTATTTAATTCATTACGCCATTTCACTGCAGGGGTAAGCAGAGAGGATGAACCTCCTCACAAATTTATATTAGCACACACTCCCTTACATCGTTCACATACATACTCTTCTGTTATACTGAAACAAGTGTATGATTTACTTGATCTTTAGGATAATAAGTCTTTTCATTATGTATTCATTGTATGAAAAATGGTCAACTTTGCACAAATGTGAGGTTTGAAATCGGCTGATTTATGACTTAAATTGAAGACTCGATTGCTTGTCACTGTGAAGGTAAGATAAAAAATAATATTTAAAATATAAACTCACCGACAGCGGCGTGATAATGTGTAAGAGCATCTGACAATTGTCCTTTGGAAAGGAAATCTCTACCTAATTCTAAATGTTTATTTACTTCAGCCGATGTTGCCGATTCCGCAACTAAAATAAAAAATGAACACAATACTTAATAAATCGTAAAAACATTATTTCAAAGTGATCAAAATTACACGTACACTGGAATAACAGTTTGAGTAGATTATACAGAAAAGCAAACGTCAAAATTGTATGACAATAGATAGGTTATAAATATAAATACACCATTAATCATTACTTACAATCGAATAATAGTTCTAGTACTAGTAATAATAAACATGGCGTTAATTTGTGCCAACAAAATTTTTGTATACAGTCCATTGCTGGTTACTATCTAAAGAATTTACTAAATTGTCTGTTATATTGTTAGATTAATACAAAAATGACACACGCACAACACTCCATTTCTTTTCGTGGTTTAATCTGATTGGTCCAAATAATTCTGATGTAACACGAAGGGCTACAATCGATATGCCATAAAATGTTAGAAGCCAACCAATTGCTTTTTGTCAAAAACAAAGTTTTGTATTCATAATTATTGGCGTGCGACCTAAGTTATTTTTTAACAACTTGATAAATTTCTCTGAATAAATCTATTTTATTTAAAATAATTTTTGAAAGACAAGTCCATGTATAAAATCAAAGTTATTTCGTGGGAGGGTTTTTTTTAAGATCTGGTAATTTTCATAGCATTTTCATGCAGTAATGTTCTAATGATCCCAATCGAATTTAATAAATTGACAATAATGATTGAATGCTTATTGCGTTTCTTAAAAACATTCCAATATTATATTATTCGTATAGCAACCTTAAAGGTATGGAATATCAAACTTTTCATCGACTTTGCACTCGACAATTTTTGATTACAAATTACAACCCCAAAAACAGAGTTTTTTTTTATTGCACTACAAAAGTTTACTATCTTTGAAGTGTTAGTTTTGAATCGTTGGACGAGATAAATCATTTCTCAAAATAAAATTATTGAAAATGTTTTCGCGGATTTTTGTCACGCGCCCTAATATAGCCTTAATTGTTGATGTTTATAAGTGCTATTTTCGCAAAAATTTATAACCTGCTTCGGAGCTGACCCTTTTTTTCTTTTTAGTGCAATTATAACCTCTAATGTTACTTTAGTTAGAGCTGACTATCACGCACATAATAAACAATATATATTTTTAAAGGATACAATAATAATCTCTACTCGATCCTATTTTGTAACTCCCATCACGTCTCTAAAGAATCTCAATTCTAACTTTAAATTAAACCCTGGAACCTATAATAATAATTTGACATCTAACAATACGTTACAAAAACAAATATCTAATTGTTTTTTCATCTACGTAGGAAAGAACAGCATTTGAAAATTCTCGTTTATTGTGTTATTTTTAAAATTAATTAATTTTAAATGTTTTGCTAACGAAAAAATCGTTTCTTGAATAGTGAAATCAAAATCGTTCTCAAATATGCTATAACGAAAGAAAAGAAATGGTCATACAAGGTGACAAAAATAAATTGTGAGAAAATACATTCCCTAGATGACGACCTTCGTGGTCGAGTGGTAAGACTCCAGAGGTCGAGAGCTCAAACCCGGCGTGCGCAAATACGTTTTATGTAATTAACAAGTGTCACAACACATTTAATTCGTATACAATAATATATAGTATATTTGCGGCACGTTCCAGAGTGGTAGATACTTTAAGTATAGCCACAGTGAAAAGCCACCACTCTGAACCAAAACGTTGTTTGAAATGGCTTAAACCGTGTTTGGTGACCAGATCTAAATAGCCAGGTACTTCTCAACCTTCTTCTTCACCATATCCTTCCCCTCCCCACTGTAGTATATTGTGAGGCTGAAGGTATTCATCCTCACAAATGGCTTATTTTGAGTTTTTTTTAAATATATTGAAAATTGGTCAAAGCCGGGTAGTAATGCCAGAGAGATTATAAAAACAAGTTCACAACATTATTGCTATCAATAAAAATTTATTCAAACAAAACAAGACTAGACATATAAATTAAACATACATGGTTATTTGAATTGGACCAGCTGTACAAATGGCATAAAAATCATAAACATTGTATTAAATTCCTATAAAAAATACAGCCTCTAGCAGAAAAGAAAAGACTGAATTTTTCTATTCACAGTAAACCTATTTTCATACTGAATCGTTGAGAAGCTTTGTGGCAGAGTTGTAAGAGTTATGACTATGGGCTGCAGGTTTGAAACCCGGCTGAATGCAAATACATATTATGCATTACGTTGACGTGAGTATTTTGCAAATAAAATTTGTACAACATAAAAATATTTTAAGATAGGTATTCTCAGCATTACCCGGGTTCGAGGAGACCACCATTCATAATCGAAACACTGCATAGAATGGCATCAGCTACGTTTAGTAATCAGATCTGAATAACCGGTTACTTCTTAATCTTCCTCTTCCACTCTGTTTTGATAACCGATTTGATTTTTAGTATGCAACTCATTAATTGCTTCAAAGCCACAGCGTTTTTCATGCACATAATTTGATGGTTCACATAAAATATTAAACAATACAATCTTTTCTAATAAACATTGGTCAATTATTATTGTTTATATTTTAAGTACGTTTGGAGAGGATATTGGCATTAAGTGTTGCAAATCTTGAGGAGGTAGGTTAAAAACCCAAAGAAGTTTATACATATTCTATGATACATGTATCTTCAAAACAGTAAATATTACAAATTAAGGTTCATATTAAGGCAGCTATAAAACTGAAGGTGTGTAGCTGCCTTTATTGAGGTACAAATGAAACCTTTTTTAGGTGACCTACTATGTAAATGCATTTGTTGACATCATCAAATAATATTTGTTTATATTGATGCATAGAGGTTTTTATTCATGGCACGTCATCAATGTATCAGGTACCGATACATGCCACTCTGTGGATGAGAATTTGCTATGCGGGAAAGTGACAAAGTTACACTATATAAACAACAGTTGGTCTATACACCGAGTGCTGTTGTTTTCTGTCATGCTTTATAAACATTCAAAAAATGAACTCTAAAGGAATCTATAAAGGTAAAATGTATTCGAAAAAATCATGTTATCACCTGAGACTATTGTACGGTGCCACGACTAAACGATTTACCTGTAACGGTACCACTTTTTTGCCAATATGTGTCCCTTAAATTATCTTTTTTTAAAGTAAACAATTTTGATTCCAATTGTCTGATTGAAAGATGATCATTTCAGAGATTTGCTTTCCAAATGAACACATTAAATAATAACCAAACTCTAAAATGAACCGGAATTAGTCACTCCTACCTACATAATATCAACCTTTATCTTAAATCTAGTAAATATGTATCCAAAAACATTGCTTTGGTACAAATTTATGCTAAGTTACATTACAAGTTTAAAATGGAATTTTTTATCAATCAAAAGGCATCGCCTTGGTGAAAATCTTCCATATTATCTCTAAGTATTTTATTATTTATATCATTGTCTTTGAAAAACTTTGAGCCACATAAGTGCTTAGATTGTTAGCACATTTAAACAAGTCCGTTAAGTACAGTCTGACAAGTAAATGAAGAGAAAAGGGGAGTGGGCTGCAATAGTTAAATTGCTTTAAATTGGAATACTAAGATGGTTTACTTTTAAAAAGCCCTATGATCCAGGTGCATATTTTTCACATTATGTATACATAGGGTCCTAGCATGAAACATCGATATAAATTTTATCGACAGAAAACACTAACGACTGTTCACATCGACTAAATTAAGCATGTTTTGTCAATGTGAGTTGTCGTTGGTTTGTGGGCATCTGCAGTTGGACTCGGGAAAAATTCCAAATTACTGACATTGTCGATAAAATCTATATCGATGTTTCGTGCTAGAGCCCCTGGTATTCATAAATTAGCGGTACTTTCCAAAAGAGAAGATTCTACATTATGATCTAAGGTGATTTAATATTCAAACTTGTATTTTTTTAACGCTTTGCAAGCAATATAATTGCGTGGAAAAGTGTTTCTTTGGTATTTTTGAAATGCAAACTTCAAAGAAGCCATTTATTAGATGTTGAATCAAAACTAATAACTTTGTGCAAGAGTCGTCCACTAGCGAAATTGGGTTATGCCGTTTATCTTGTTAAATGTCAAACTGTCAAATTTGAGAAACCATTTTGAACATCTGAGAATTTTCTATAATTTGTTCCAAAATCGTTGTTACCATGAAAACTAACTAAAGAAAACAGCCTTTTGTCTTGCTTATGCCTACTTATTGTTATCAGCGAAAAAAGGAACATGTTTATAATATATGATGATCGATTTTGAATATTTGAAAAGTTAAAAATTAATTCTTTACTTCGAAGACTGTAACAATTTTTTTACATTTTCACTGGAATTTTCTTTTCTGAAGTCGAATAACAAGTTTGAAACATGCTGTATGCAAGCAAAGCATCTGTGCGAGTACTGTGTTCGAACATTCGCTGCGATACCTAAACTATTATTTCTATACATTGGAAAAACCTGATTTTGTGTCTACCAATGAAGGATTATTGCCACAATCGAATGGTGACAGATATGCAGGAATAAAATATGAAGTAAATCAGTTCTAAATTACAATAAATTCCACATAGAAGGTTTCCACGCAAGACATTTCACGCCTGAATGAATTTTTGTGTTTTTGTTCTTTGAAAACTGAAATAAACAAAATGGCTGAATTTAACAGACATTCTTTGAAGGTTTTAGGTTTTTTTACTAGAGTTAAAGAATTAAAGTGCTTCTCTCTGCTAAGATAGGAAGCATTAAGCATATTTTTTTTACCATTTGAAGTGCTTTACTGTCTTCATACCCTACTAACATAATATATTATATCATTGTGGTGTCAGAGATCAATTATTATGTATATATTAATTTGTAAATTTTTGAGGTGGTCATATTATTAATAAATATTTTGCATATTCTTATTTAAAATCATCTATTTAATCTACTTCTTGTAATCTAATAATATATTTCCAAATATATCTTTCACTAAAATAACTTCAATTTATTATTGAAGAACTGCATCTATCATTGAAAACAATTAGTACCAATTATTGAAAATGATTTGTTTAATTTATTTCAAATATTAAAATATTGATATAAAAGGTTTTAAATTATTTCAACGAAATCTCTCATTGAAAAGCACATTTAAAGTGGCAACACTGAAAGAAATAGAATTTGCATAAAGAAAAAAACAAACTCGTGTAAGCCTTAGAAAAATCAAAAATCCATTCACTACCTTCTCATTGCTGAATGGATTGTCATTGCTGTACTGATATAAGGCTTGCCCAGCATCTTCATCAACATCATCACTGACAACATGGACAACATCACTATCAACATCGATCTCAACATCAACATCGACCTCAACATCAACACATACATGCACAGCTTCAAACTAACCTCAAGTGACTTTAATTTTAGTGCTCCTTAGCAATTGTATTTCACCAAACGTTGTGTGCATATCAGAGAGCAATGGAACGTAGAACGCTCTGAAGAATTTGTCAGATTTCTCTGGGTCGAGGAGGGGCAATGAGGTAACGATTGTCCACATGTCAGTGTCCAGGGCATAGTCAGGCTCCGCTGCCGAGGTTTCTCCGACCGTGGAGCTCACGAGGTAGTGGCAGTTGGCGATGTCGGTGTACTGGCGCTTGTCTTCGAGATTCATGTCGTTGAAGTGGTCCGGAGAGAGCTTGGTGGCTGGAAATATAAGAAAATGTTCATACGCCTCAGGAATCTCATGTCTACAGCATTCAGTCTATTTTCATTCTTCCTTTACCAGCTCCATGCATCACTGCCATACATCAGGGTTTGTATTAGCACTCCATTGTAAACTGTTAGCCTCGCTTCTTTGCTGCATTCACCCTTCTTCCAATGTCCTTATTAGCTTTTCCATCTCCTATGAACATACTTCCCAAATAAACAAATTCATTCACTTGCTCCAAGTATTCATCTTTCACAACTATATTACACACTGTTTTCGTACTCTCTCTTTCAAACAAAATGACTTTGGACTTACTAACATTCATCATTGACTCATTCTTCATAAATACTTTGTTCATCCTACACATGAAAGACTGTAGATTTTCCATACTGTTAGTAATAAGCACCGCATCATCAGCATACGACAGGCAACATAGTTTCAGAATGTTCATTTTTGCGCCCAAGCCCACACCTTCCAATTCTTGTATGCAATTGTTCAAGTATAGCTTGAATAATATTGTTGCTTGCAATAAGGAAGTAGAGGAACTACTAATTATAATATAAGAGATATGGTTAGGATGAGAAATTCTACAATAAGATTAATTTTTTTCAAAGTGTAAGCTATGATTGAAAAATAATTCTCACCATTTTCCGCGTCTGAATAATAGGCCGGCAGCATTCCGTCGAAGTGCGTTTTGAGGAATCCGACCTTGTAGCGCTGGTCCGGGAAGAGGAAGGAGGAGGGAAAGCGGTACCACTCCTTGCCGTAGCACACCCTGACACTGGGCAGCCCCGTCTCCTCCGACAGCCCTCGGAGGATGTCCATCGGCGCGTGATAGTTGCGGTACAGGGCCACGCTGCGAGATACACCTGAAATTTTACACAGAAAAATAAATAAATAGTTCCATAATAACGGATATCGTGGGCTGGTTTATTTACTAAGGACGGGTCTCTATCGTATTGTGCATGTCGATCTTAACCTAAACTAACCCAACAGCATCCCTCTTTTAACCCCATTGGGCTGATCCCAACATAGCTCTATTTGTTGGGTTAGGTTAGGAGGGGGCATGAACAGTGTGATCCTGGGCACGTCGATACAATCATGCAAAAACTTGCAGTTTTATTTAAAATTGTATTTTGCGCCTGTATCAGTGGCAGCTCGTGACTTTTTTGTGTGCTAGAGTGGTAAGATTGAAAAAACGTCATTATTGACGAAGTAGCAGAATTTTTTATTGTTTTTTTTAAATTTCAATTTCAATTGTATGAAGATTTTTCAAAAATCCGTGCAGTGCACGACCAAAACTGAAAAATCCTAAAAAACTTATGGAAAAAAAATAATCTTCCAAAATATGAAAATCATTTTCGGCTACAACACTAACAATGTCGTATTTTTCAATCTTGGCACTCTAGTACACTAAAAATTCACGAGCCGCCACTGGCCTGTATAACAGTCAAGTACCAAATTTATATACATCCCATGATGGTAATGAGTGTAGTGGCATTTTAAGCAGAAAAATAGAATATTTACAAATTTAATAATGCCAGACCTCATCGTTTGAGAGTTTTTAAAAATAAACTCACTCAGCGTAGTTGCAATTAAGATGAAGGCCACCATCAGGTGGGTGGTGCGTTGGGCGTAGTGGCCCCCGGGGGCCTCCTGGCGCCCCCCAAACAGCTGCGCCACCAGCGGCCGCTGCCGGAAGTACAGCTTTTGCATGCAGTCAACCCCAACCGCCCCGCACAGACAGATCATGGAGTACACGGGGAAGAGAAACCTGAAATTAAGTTATGTATTTATTTATTCCTTAATTAATTAACGCCCTCCTGATTGGGTTTTATATACTACACGCTGAACAAAATGTTTAAATAATGTCAGCATGTAGAATTTAATTCATTACGATCAACAATATGCCGTTTCTCATACATTCATACATTGTTATATTTTCTTTCGGAATATCCACATTTTTTAATGTTTAATATGTATCCGAAAACTACATACCGTCGCTGGAAAGGTTAAGGGCTTATTTTTTTTTTTTAACGTTAATACCGCACAAGAGTCTCAACTGAGCCAGTGAGACTATGGCATCCCCAATCGGGTATGTTGTGAGGTTGAAGGTAGTGGGGAGAGGAAGGAAATGGGGAAGGGGAAGGTTGGGAAGTACCTGCCTATTCAGATCTGGTCACCAAACACGGCCAAAGCAATATCAAGCAACGTTTTAATTCTGAATGGTGGTCTTTCACCAGGGCGATACTTAGAGTATCTACCACTCTTAAGCGATACTTTGGTCAAAAATGAGTTAAATACGCACTTTCAATCAGTTTTTTTTCTGCATTGAATGCTCTGACTCTCATTTGTTTCTGAAGACTTTTGTGACCCTTCAGCCATCTAAAATATATTTACCATTTTGGAGAGGCTTGACTCAAGCGACTCAAGTTTGGGACTTTTTTTTAGCTTTTTGTCGCTTCAGATAACTCAGCGAGAGCATTGACCTGAGTTGACTTTTTTTTTCAAAATCCAACTAGGTACTGAAGAATTATGAATTTTATTGTAAAACAAAAAAACTTTAAGCTGCCCCGTTGTAAACTTATTATTATTTCGACTTGTATTGTTAATGCATCAACACAGTGATATTATTAATACCACTATTAACAAGAACAGACTAACCTTTCCTCTTTATGCGGTTGCGCGAAGAACACAGCCAGCCAGGAATAGAGAGGAAGGAGGCTGAGCATGTAAGGTTTGCAGAAGAAGGCCCGCGGACGGCTGTTGGGCAGGTGGTGGTAGGAAATCAGCAGCAGAGGACATAGCAGGGCCATCAGCTACAAAAAATAATCAAAACACATTGCAATATTCTCAAAATGTTATCAGTTGGTCTTTTGACAGCTGACAACATATTTTATTTTTATTAATAAAGCATATTACAGCGAAACCAGCTTAAGAAGTTCCCGTTTAATATATTATGTATTCCCAGCTTAGAAGTACAGTGACAGTAGGCAATAACCTAAAAATTCACATACATATTCCATTTAACCTTTGAAATGCCGGATTTCCGCAAGGTACAGATACAGTACAGTTCCATAAAGTTGAATACATTTCCATCAAAATAAGAATAAAATTGCATGAGGTTTTCCGGTAAATACAAACAAAATAAAAATATATGTAAAAATCAGCTAAATTTTAAGTTATTATGATATGATGATTGTGTCCTGCCAGAAGTGTCCTACCAGATAAGTATGTTGCTGTATATGTATTTATATAAACTAGGAATTAATATTAAGTAGAAATTAAGATTTGTACAGCGCCCTTGTGGTGATTTTTCATAAAAACGGCGCTATACAAATTATCCAAATATTATTCTTATTAATAATGTCACTTTGAAAATCGAGTTTTTTCAGCCGTACTGACATAAGCAAACTTCAAATATTTATTACTTGACTTATACCGAACTTAACGCAAAAGCAAAAATATCTCTATGAATTAATTATTTTGTTTACAAGCAGTTATGGTTCATTTAAATATGCGAGCAACAGGTTTTAAAGGACAAAAAACTCCTGAAAAAGATGATTATGAAAGCCCAGGTCCTATAGGACCCTTTGGCACACTAGAGGTTAATATTTTAGATTAGTGCGCCTTGTTAAGATTTCAAAGTTTCTTACCCAAATAATATTGTAATTCAAGAAGCCATTCACAAAATAAAAGGTCCAAGACTCTGTTCCGTACAAATCCGGCCCGTGGTCGGTGAGGACATTGTACTTGATCAGGTTCCAAGGCGCGATGACCAGCCGGCCGTAGTAGACCGAGTCCACGTAGACCGCGGGGCCGAGGATGAAGGTGATGCTGAAGAGGCTCCAGCGGACCAGGGTCAGCCGCTGGCCAGGCTGGCGGAAGGCCAGGTCTATGGCGATCGGCAACCCCAAAAGAGCGGCAAATGGCCAACCTGAAAGATGAAAAAGAGATGCTAGTGATAATAATACATTTTTATCATTCTAGTTCTAGAAAATTTGTTATGATATACATACAAGTGTTTTGGATTACAAACCTATATACATATTTATTTACGCCCATTAAAGGCTTTCAAACAAATGTAAACATTTTTTTTTTTTTAAAACAATAACCTCATAAGTGCAAAAAAAAAATAAAAAATAAAAATAAAAAAGAGTATTGAATAGCAGATACAAAATATTGTAGATGAAAATAACTAATAATATTTAATAAGTAACAGGTTAAAAAATATTATAAAAGAAAAGATAAAAATAATATTAAATAACAGGTCCAACTACTAGTTTAGCTCTGCCAGATGACAACAACTGTACTAAATTAGACTTATAGTTTGATATTGACGTGTTAAATATATCAGCGACATCAGAGTATGTGTTTCCCAGCTGTTGCATTCGTCGCATAGGCGTGTTAAATTGCGAGGTTGAAGCAGAATTGCTACAATAGATTTAGGATTGTAAACTGAGGTTTCATTGTATTTGACAATATTCAAAGAAATGTTTCGACTGTCCAACTAGGAATATTATACATACATATATGTATCGTCGTTTCCATTGCAAAATTATGTGTATGTCTGCAAAATATGCATTTCAACATATTTCTATGGTTAAAATATTTAAAATCGACCTCACATACGTTTTTGTGTAAATCTATATAATTTGAAATAATTGTGATTTTTTTTATTTTTATTAAATTGTATAACTGCCATAGTTGCTTTACAAATTTGTTTAAAATAATTATAGAAGAATAAAAGATACACTGCAAAATTAAATAACAGCAGAAGAAAGAGAAAAAAAAAACTGCTATGTTTATAACTGTGAAGAAAGTAAAATTTGTTTCCAAAATAGTGAGTACCGGAAAAAAACATGAGATAAAATATGAGTTACGTGCTCTAATTTTTTGTATTATCTCATTAAATGTTTTTATGCTTCCCTGAAAACCTTAGATTTTAATGATATGCATTTTAATTATATTCACACATGAAATCAAACTGTAAAAACAGTTAGTATTTTAGGTTGTGTTAAGTTTGCTTACCCAGGAGTGTGCTAACTGCCACCGTGACCACGGCCACGGGGTAGTTCCTTTTCCACCAGGCGGCCAACGCCACGGTGCTGAGCACCCCGCAGAAGGAGCTGGGCAGCAGTGCTGCGGAGCTGATGAAGGCCCCTGCGCTGGGCAGCGTCAGAGCGAGCCATAGTCGCGCCACCTGCACCCCAAACTCCTGGCTGATGGCTCTGGAAACACAAATAGAATACAAAGTTAGTTCAATTTTGCCAAATGTCCATTTCCACAACAAATATTTCCTGCAATTTACGCAGAGTTTTTTTAGAACCCAGGTTATGTCAATTCACCTACCAGCTATACTTGAAATTATTAAAATAAAAAACTAGATTCAACCCGGACACAAAACTTTTTCCATCAAGTCAATATTCTGTACAAATAATCACGCAAATTACGCTTAAAAACAGGTAACAAAAACCGTCTGTCCTCGTATTATGAGTTAGGGACAAAAAACAATAGTATGTATTTCCTTCTCAGCCAGTTTATATAGTGCAGCAATATGCATAATATGTATGCGCTAACATGCATCCACAGATCGGGTAGTCAACTGTCAAGCAATGCTGGATTAATTACTCGTAAGCGAGGAAAATCAATGCCTTTACCTACATTTGAAATGAGCTTGGAGGTATCAACCATTTTGACAATGCAACATTATATTCATTAGGAAAAAGGGAATTTGTACAGGGTCAGTATTTTGCAATTGCAAGCACTGTACAATACACCCAGCTTTGGGGAGGCTAAATTAACTCTGGCCTAATTTATTTTGAGTCCATCATATTCATAACTTACTTGTAAAAGTAAAGGTCAGCACTGGCCGCAGCTAGGGCCAGAACACATCTTGTCACGTAGAAGGCGATGGGGGCGCCGGCCGCATGCCCCAGGAGGGCCAGCGGGGCTCCAAACAGCCACAGGGAGGCGTAGGAGCGTAGGGCAAACTCCGCACTGTACTCCCAGGTCTGGAGGCCGCTGCCGAAAACTGCAAATACAAAGGATTATCTTACAATATATCATAATACAACGTTCTATTTTATTTGATTCATAAAAATAGTCAAGCGTGCTGCATTCAAACATCTGTCGCAACTAAACTAAGAAACGTTTAGCACTCAAATTGTGGCAGAATGCTAACTAGTTGGGTTCTCACCCAGGGGTATTGAGTTCAATCCTCTGCTAGCTTAGTCCTCCATTACTACACAAGCAACATTTTCAACTTATTATGACGGACTATTAAAGAGGAATTTAATATTGTTAGGTTATTCGTAACCTGGGAATGTTTGTTTTTATTTATCAAGAAAAAAAATGTAGTGATGATTCTGCAAGAGTTTTATTTCATAAAGAAATAGTTACTGAGGCAGTGCAGCGGCTCCCAGTAGTTAAAGACCTCGTCGCAGTCGGTGACGTGGCACCACACGGCGGCGCAGAAGCGGGCGGACACCAGCGCCCTGAATGCGGCCGGGCCTCCGGGCAGCGCCAGTCCTGGGACATTTGACGGCGCATCGGTGGCCATCAACTCTCTGCAACACACACATATACAATTGTGACTCAAAATATGAACAAGTAGATAGGCAAATTATAAAAAAATATTACATGGCATTTAATTAAAAAATGAAAGACAAACATTGCCAAGTTAAAACATTTGAATTCCTCCATTCCCATCATTAAAAGCTTTATTTTATATTTAATAGTATATGGGATGGTTGGAAGAAATTGCCACCTGGCAATAGGTCCGCCTTTACACTACTATATACCACTGAATAGAAAATCAAAAGAAGTGTAATCTATACCGATTTGACAGAAAACTAATGTCTCCAATTTACATAAGACCTTTGGATTTCTAGGCCCCAGACAGGCCAGTGAAATTTATTATTTGGTCAAGAAAGAATTTCGATATTTGAAAATGTTAACCAAGTCCTTACTTCGGGCACACAGTAATTAATGCACACACACCACAATGGATTTACCTCTTCAGTGTGTATAACGTACATAAAGTGTTTATAAATAAATAAATATTTATATCTTAAGCTATGATGGAGGACATAGTTGTCAGAGGATTGAACCTGCAATGCCTGGATGTGAACCCGATGCTTTCGACCACTCCGCCACCAACCATACATTTACTGTAGGCAAAGTGTTTTTCCTCCCCTCTAACATTGTTTACCAGGATAGTGCAATCTATAGAGGTTTTGTACGTCCCAAGAAAACAAGTAAAATAGAAAAATTATTTATCACTATTTATTTGCCTTTTTTTCTTGAGATTCGCACAGTTTTACCGCCTCTATGAGCGGCGTGCCCCTGCTGTTTACCAATATGCTGCTATGTACAGACTTTTACGCGAAAATTATGTATTGGATGTCACCCTTCGAGCTGCCAAGAGTCTGCAAAACTAGAGAAATTTGGGGAGGCCTATGCCAAAGCTGGATGCCAGAAGGCTCATTAAGAAGAATGAGGTATGTGTGGAAATGACTGTTTTCCAGGGCTCTGTAAAAGTGTTGGTAAGAATCTCTCAAACGGAACCGCAATCTAAAAACAAATATATGGCACGGTTAGGTGGAGTTAAGCTTAGGATGTTTAGAGAGACAAATATATAGTAGAACTAACAGTTTAAACATCACATCGGCGAGGAAAACACAAAATATTTATTATATTTTCCGCAGTAAGAAATGAATAAATTAACGTAAATATTCTTCAGTTTTAAAACACCATGCTCTTTTCCTTATGTGACCTAATATACATGACCTTAACAAATGCAGAGATAAGCACAAATATCACAGCGCAATATCACCGATGAAATATTCAAATAAATAGATTGCGGCGAATTTAAACCATACCGATATTCTTCGTGCTTCATGGCGGTTTTGGGGATTAAACTCTTTGTGGATGTCCTCTGCTTCGTGGAAGATCCCCTTTTAGTGCTTCCATTTCTAGCTTGTAAATTACGCTGGCGAATATATGATATAGGCGGCATTTCGCTGAATTAGCCATTTGGCCAATTTGACAGCTTTGACACACAGATACTGGTGCTGCCATGTGTTGTGATTGTGCGGATTTGTGGATAGATAAATAAATAACAAATCCCCATAAAAGTACTTGCATAAGGTTTTATCTTTTCCAAAAAACATTCTCGGTATGTCAAACTGAATGTTAAGTGTGATTCGCAGGCTATCTTTCTTCCAAGGTTTTGCCAAATGTTTTTGAAGTAATTAATTAATCTAAATAAATAAGGAACAGATTTTGATATTTTTTTCTTAGTTCATCAAAAAAGGGAAAGTGCTTATTCAAAAGATTTATTTTTCAATATTTTATTGGATTTGTCGGACGGAAATTAGAAAAAAACTTTATCGTTTTTATTACCATCTGATTTTTTATAATGAGTAGTTGGAATCTGTATTTCATGTTTCAAAATTATCATTTTTAGGCTGTAAGTATGTGGAAATATATTTTTAAATATTTTATTTACCAGAAAAAAAATGGAAAGTTTTCAAATATTGGGAAAATAAAAGACTACAGAGTGGCAGCACCGGATTCAAACGTCAAAACAAAATTGACAAACGTTAGAAGTAGTTTTATTATTTGCCAAAATGCCAAAAGTAGTTTCACGTAGTATTGTGTGCTCAGACACCAAAGATCAAGAGGAATACAGCGAAACAAAACCTTTGCACATCTACTACTGTTTATGCGGACAAATGTCTTTGATATTAGGTATTGTATAACCTCTAAAATGCCTTTTATTGTATGTTTATGGCGAAATGAAACGTCCACCCTTCGATATTCATACAGTTTGTCCACGCGCGTTAATGATCTCAACTTTTAATCACTAACACTTCTTTATTAATCTACTAAAATCCCATAATAGTAAATTTTGGTTCTTGATGACTTTCAAAGGCAGCGTCAGATTGAATTCTAGCCTGTTGGGGTTATTACAATGGCCAACGCGCCAATGGCCCTGCTGGTAGAGAGGGGTGTATAGTGGTTGAATGAAATAATTCCTTTGTTGATATATTTTACGTCAGTGCAGAGAGATTCAAAAGAAAAATCCTTTTGATTCTTGACAGAATCCTTCATAGTTTACGAAAAATTCATTGATGCCTGCGTGGCTTCTTTAATAACTGGTTTGATTTTATTTCTTATATGTGTTGAATGAGGGGCATAGAACCAGAGGCAGCAATCTCCACTAACCTCAATAGTTATTATTTGTAAGCATGTAATAACGATTTATTCAATTTTCTTTCATATGTTTATAAAATGCGAGAAAGCTTTTTGAAACATCTAACTAATACTACTTAATATTTCTAATCAATTTTACTCATAAAGTTCCTACAAAAAGTTTTTTGTATTTTTGCTTTTATAATCCTCAAATAATATTTATTATGTATTTGATTTTCAAAATAATCATATTACCTGATCTAATGTTTTTTAAATATATTTTTCATGAGCCTCTATTTACTTCTTTTGAAAATTTATTTAGGTAACTTCAAACAGCTCTAATGCAGTTTTACCAATTCGCACATCTGACATTGTTCGTTGCGACAGTCGATATATTATAGTCTAATATACATGAGTCATTACCACTGGTACCATATGGTTAATTACTCCAAGAGGGAATGAGAGAATGTCAAGAGTCGGCATAACATAAGAGTATATATGAATGTGAATAAAACAAGGAGCATATGTTCTAAGACAGAGTTGTATGGTGGCCTATCTTGTCTGTCTACCCCTCGGGAAAAAAACTATGTGATGGTTAGTTAGTTTAGCAAATAAGAACCCTTAAAAAACTTCAATATGTTCTGATATTCTTGTATTTGTGGCTGATTTCAGACTGCGCCATCGAGAAGTTACCCCTGCGTAAGAAAGACGGTGCGCGCGTGATAGACGGGGCAAAGCACGCGCACAAGATAACCTGCGATGAGGACGAGCCCGTCTACCTCAAGTGGCCCGAGGGAATAGAACGCCAGTTTAGACTGAAGTGTAAAAAGTGCAGCCTGCCTATATACTATAAGCACGATAGTGGGAGCAATATTAACTTCATTATCAAAGGTAATTTATCATTTAAACAACTCTGTCATATTATGATTGAGTGGTATTTGGTAATGGTTGGTAAATTGGTCATATTTCATAAAATGATACTTACCCAGGGCGAGGCTCTTTCATTGCACTCCAGTTGGGCTGACCCTTGCGATTATTCCTAATGCGGATAACTCTGGCGCATAATTTTTGGTAGTCGGGACTATGTACGCGCTGTCCCATCCCTTTTTTTACAGCGCCCTTGAGGTGATTTTTCACAAAAACGGCGCTATACAAATTATTCAAATATTATTATTATTTAAAAATAGCCAAGTATTATCATTAATCCCTTGCACTGCGATTGACTTCTTCAGTAACAAACTATTTTCTAAATATGTAATTATTTTATTGAAAATTATTTTGCACCAGTAAAATTAATATTTCTCTTGTCTGTTTCATATAATTCATTGAACTGTGTTTATTCTGGAATATAAAATATTAACAATAGCAGGGAAAGTTGTGAAAAGCGATAAGGGCTAATGTAAGATTTTCAGTCTTAAAGAGATTGAATGAAAAAACTCAAAAAACTGTATGTTTGTTGTGAAGTGTTCAACTATATGTTAAGAATATAGTCGTTGATCACCCACTTCTATGAATCACTAATAACTGATAAAATAATGTTCCTGCTTGTACAATATGCATTACGTATCACATCAAAATCAAACAAATACAATGTACATAATACTTATGTTAACAACTCGTTCTTTTCGTATGAGCAAATAATTTACACTTGTATCACTGTTAAATGTAAAAGCCCACTTGGACGTACATGGCCTGTTCAAAAAGAAAAGTTGAATTTTCGCGGGCTGTGTACATTCGATTATCATTTTTTGTTTGTTGTTATGTTGGTACACATATGTTTATCATATGTTACGATTATCAGCCATTTTGGATTAGTGGTTTGTTTTTGACAACTGGAAAGGTTTGTCACGTTTTTGTGTGTTCTTCGATTTTTTACTTTTGAAAAAAATGGATTAAAGAATATGTATTAAATTTTGCGTTAAAAATAGAATAAAGTGCTCCAACGCACTTAAAATGCTGACTGTGGCAGTCGGCGAGTCTACTTTGTCTCAAAAAAGAGTTTTTAAAAGTGGTACAAGCGCTTTACAGAAGGCCGAGAAGATGTTAATGACGATGAGCGTCCTGGAGTTGAGGAAAAACAAATCATGGATTTTATTCTTTGATCCATTTTGTTCAAAAGTAAAAAATCGAAGAACACACAAAAACGTGACTAACCTTTCCAGTTGTCAAAAACAAACCACTAATCCAAAATGGCTGATAATCGTAACATATGTGTACCAACATAATATTATAATAATTGCATGATAATATTTCCAACAATTTCATCATGTTTTTGGGTGCATTGTTATTTTTTATGTCATTGTTATTTTTTATGTCACTGTTATTTTATATCTGTTATTTTATATCTTATGTTATGTAAAAGCCCATGAGGGCGTATATAACTAAATAAATAAACATAACAACAAATAAAAAATCGATAATCGAATGTAAACAGCCCGCGAAAATTCAAAATTCACCTTTTCTTTTGAACAGGCCTCGTATACAATTGAATAAATAAATACACATAGTGAAGAGTGCAACATACTTTCATTGAAATTACAATATTTCAAATGTCTTTGAAGGTATCGTCAAACTATAATATATTTTATACAAATCAAATTCTCCTCGAATAACTTATTGAATTTTCTTCTAGGCTCCCTCATTAAGTCATCGGGCGAGGGTCCCTTGACGGACATCTACCGCCAGGTGGCGGTGGCCCAGCCCAAGAAGATCATGGTCACCAAGCACACCAAGAACATGGGCAAGTTCAGCTCCGTCACCGTCTCCACCATAGACGAGGAGGAAGACGAGATAGAAGCGGTAAGTTGTGCAGTTGTCTGCTGTCGTATGTCACCTTAATATGTCAAACTAAGACAATGGACTTACTTGACGTATGAGTCGAGATTTATAAAATGCCTAATTCAATTTGAATGTCTGAATAATATTGTTATCTAGTGTTTAGAGCTCCAAACAACTGTGCATTGTGAAAAAAAACGTGACTTTTTTTTACTCATTTCTTCAAAAATAATTAAGAGGTAGGGCGGTTAATTTGTTTATTATAACATCCATGTATGTATATTTCAATAAACACATTGTAATATTCATTTTTCTTGGTAATTCTATCAGAGGTATACTACCTAACGTAGTAATTCTAGTTATGGAAGTGTGAATTGAGAAAATCATTTTTGTCCCTCATTCCCTTAACCTCAAAAAACTCCCCTTAATCCTAATAAATCACTGTCCATGTTCCAGAGGGAGGTGGCAGACAGCTACGCCAACAATGCCCGCATCATAGAGAAGCAGCTGGAGAGGAAGGGCATGAACAAGAGGCCCGTGGGAACTCCCGGGCCCCACGAGGCTGAGCCCAAGAGGATCAGGGGCACGCTCATTGATAAATAGGCATAGACAATGAACCATGGACAATATTTAACCAGAGACTATGTTCCATAGACACTATTCACCATAGAGAATAAATTGAAATCAATTACAGTCACCTGAGAGATAAACCCACACAAGCGTGTTATGGGCATTCCTGTTGTGCTCGAGGTAAGATACGTTTTCCTTACTTCGGGTGAAAATTGATCAAACTTTTTAAATATTAAAAAAAAAAAATTGAACGGATAAATATTTTCACTGTCTGTCTAGGACCTAGAATTCGAAAAGTCTTACGTGATTTATCGGCTTCAGTTTTCATTCAAATAGGCATAAATCACTTCTAGGTGTTATCTGTTTAGTGCTTAGAGTGAACTAAGAGATAAAATAATACATATTTTTAAAAATCTTCCTAAATTGAGATATATAAAATGTTAAAATACAACTTTTGAAAATAAACATATAGGTCGACACGCTCAGCTGTGCAGTTGGTGGAGTCGCCACTATTGATGATAATAATACTGGAATAATAAAGGTTTTTCAATAGTTTTTCAAAGTCCACGAATTCAAAAACTTAGAGAATAATGTTTCATGCATTACTTTTCACAGGTTTTACCATCTGTATCGCTTTATATCATAAAACAAAACTTTGAAGCAAAGTAATTGAAAATATTTTGACAATCAAATACAAAAGAAACATGGCGTCTTTAATTTCTCTTTTGGCCACCTGCAGATATACATAATAATGTCATGCTGTACTGTTATGTGCAATACATAATTTTTGTGTGTATCATTACAGATGTACAAATTTATCTGTTCAGGCAGTCATAATAACAAATAGTGATGCCCCAACTGCACAAATAAGTTTGTATATATGTGTGTTATTATATTTTTAAAATTAAACATTCCACTTCTTCTGGAAAGCATTGCTATAAAATTTGTGATTTAAATTCAAGAATATACAAAAAATGTTTAGGTAATAATAATTGTGAAATAAATATTGTTTCGATAAACCAATGTGACTTTATTACCGATTTTATTAACTTGACTGATGTTAGCGTTATGAAGAAAATTGAAAAAAACGCTTAAATAGTTTCAACATTTTGAGCAGATAGATGGAGAAAAAAGTTATAAAGGTGAATAATATATGAATGGTAGAAAAGTTTGGCTAATCAAATACATAATAACCAAATAATTCTGTTGAAGAGTATGAATGTGAAAGAAGCTAGGAGTGATGCCCAGACAGATTTGTGTGGCAGTCCATCCTCTCTGCCTACCCCTGCGATGAAACGGCTCGATGATTAGTAAGGATTACCAATAAGGCACTGCCACTTCAGGATGCATATTATTATGCAACTGTTGGGAGAAGAAAACACCAATAGCTGTAGGAAAATGTGGATAAACTCCAATTCATCCATGGTACCAATGTCCCACCTTGACAGGAAGAAGCCTCAGATACCTGGGAAGACACACTGTGAAACCTAGAGACAGCCAAACACCCATTGGCAACCCTGCTGACCTTTATTAAAGGGACTAGACTGCTGTCAAGGTAATAAGGTTCCGCATCTTGTTCGTATGGTGAAGGAGAATTAGCGGAGGTCATAATGGGATGCTGAGGTTATTCAGCCATTCAACGGCATTGGAAGCCACTTGATTCAGCACAGACACACCCTCGGGAAACTGGTGGAGTTGACATTCTTCTACAATGTGTCCTGTAGCTTGTATGTGTCCACAATCACACAATTCAGATGATTGACTACCGAAAGCGGTTTAGTGAGGCCCACGCCTTTCGAGGAAGAGAGAACCCTGGCAGTTGAGTAACATATTTAAACAATAAAGTAAAAATGGGAGAAAGTACAGCGAACCTATGGCCTGATTGCTCACGGAGGCTAAACAGACTGCGTATCAATATTAATACAGTCAATTCTGTTTCAAACAGTATTTTGATATAACATGATCAAAAATGCGTAGGGGTTCTTTGAATTCCACCACACCCGTGCATACAAATGCATCTACCTTAAATATATTTAGATGCACATATATAAAGTTCTGTCATTATCCCTCGATCTCGATATACGCATAAGAGTGACCGTTAGGTACATAACGATCTACATAATGGTAAATAAAACATATTTTTTTTTACATACCATTTACACTTGCCAATTCAATCAATATCTCATAATATGTATATAAGAATGAACCTCTCTTATATCTCATCTTTTTTTTTTTCATTGCTAACCTTATTTGCGTTATTATATCATATATAGTGCGTCACACTACTTCAGTTTGTACTTATATAACTCCTTTGGATATATAATACCTTGTCTATATGTGAGATGTACATAAATGTTTAATTTCTTTTTTTACACTATGCATGTATCTACAATATTTTTATATCATTCACCTCTTAATGTATTTGGGTAACAACTGTTTTTATGAGATCTTGTTAAATAAGTAAATATACTACTCAGTACGCGCGGAGAGATATGAGGGAATAATGGGGTAGGAATAAACAATAATGCGTTTTATTTTTGATATTCTGGAGTGATTTTTTTACAATGGAATCTATTTGCTATTTTCACATACATAATCTACTGTATATTTTTACACGGAATACATTCTGTTGAGCATATCCCTAATGTGAACACAGAATTAAGTGTAGTTTACTAACCTCTAGAAGTCTAAAAAGACCTTGGATAAAATACTTTATAGCGATTAAATCTAAGTCCAATGGCTTGAATTACATTTTTAAACAATTTCGTCACACTAGCATTATTTGTGATAAGAAATTTGCTTGATTTAGAAAATGGTTACCTACGTATGCAAAACATTTTATTAAAATGGGCTCTTTAACAGCTGACTTTCATAGGGCGAGATGTGTTCAGTGCGTGGCATTTTTATTTTTTCTGTGTTTCGCTAGTATCGCCAGCGAAGAAGAATTATGGACAGATCTTCAAACAGCTTTGACATATTTTGACAACCCGTTTTTTAAGGTATGCATTCACAAGCTTAACAAGAATTTTGTCGCCCTTTAATTATTAAACTCGTAAACAAAACTTTCTAACCTTTTTGTTCGCATGTAGTTAAAACAGGAATTTTACTGCCTAATATTATTATGTTCATTTCTATTCATATATATATACCTAATTACCATGTTTTTAATAAATTTGTTTTCTGATAATCTTTTGGCCTTGAGAGGTTACGTATAAATACATTGCCTTTATGAGAACAAGCCAATATATCTTTCTTGTTCTGTTCTAGGGACCTAATTCAATTCACTTGATTTTGCTATATCTTCCTTAGGTATTCCCAACTCTTTCCATATTCTTATTTGTAATACGGTCATACATTGTTTTAGAACACACATACGTTTCAGAGATATTATTGCAACTGCATTGAGTTTACTTTCATTCTTTCTCTGCTAGTATCTATTGACAAACTTTAGCAGTCAACTATTGCATTCAATCCTACATTGTCTTTTTTTTTTTTAAAGACAAACATTCACAGGTTACAAATAACCTGACAATTTTTGAATTCCTCCCAATATGTACCATAATTATAAGTGGGAAATGTTGCTTGTGCAATTATGGAGTACTTAGCTAGCAAAGGATTGAACCCGAGACACCTGGATGAGAACTCATTGCTTTGGACTGCCCAACCAAGTAATCCACCATTAATTCATTTTTCTGCATTCAAACTCATTTTCTCGCGAGCATACTGCCCAGGCAAACTGATCCACTTACTCCCAGATTCACCATTTACAACTTTATTTCATACTGTTTTTATAACCTCTCTTCCAAATACCAAGATTTTGAACATGCCTACATTCATCATTAAATCATTCTCATCAGGCGTTTAACAAGCGACATATTTCCAGATTATTGTTTTCCGTGACTCTGTTCAAACAGTTATCATGGCGGAAAGAAACAATTGTTCGTCAAACATTTTAGTATTTACATTAGAGAAGCAAGTCCCGAGGTTGTGCAAGGAGATGCCGGGCCTGGAATGAGCGAAGACCACTAAAGTAGTACATGACAGGGACGTCTGGAGGTGCCTTGTCAAAGTGATGGATCCCCAACCTGATTAGGACAAGGGGAAGAAGATGATGGTGACTGGTACTTACGTACCCGAAGTCGTCTTTCCAATGTGATAAAAAATTTAACAAAATTTCTACCTAACCTACAGGCATCATCTCATGATGTATCGGCTAAAGCACAACAGTTCTTAGGCAAAGAATCGCTCAGCTTTGTTGTATCACCTCTCTGGTTAGAGCTACTTCTGGTGACCATGTCCCTAGGAACTTCCGGAGAGACTTTACGGGAACTGAACGAGGGGACTTTCTTAAATATGAGTTTTAAGGTGAGAAAAGTGTTTTTAATAAAATGTATTGCCACATATATAAGAATATGTAGCCAATAATTAGGTTCTTTTGTGTAATTGCGTGCTGTGTGGCTGGCCATGTGGAAAAAATACTAAATGACAGGACATCGAAAATCATGATCAAGTGGATGCTCCAGTGGAATTAACCCACAGGTAGACCGAGGGAGAGGTGAGCTGACTGCGTGGAAAAAGATTGGAGCAGGACGGATGATCTAAGGACTGCAGGAGGCCATATACCACCCTGGGATGGAGCACTTCTTCTGGGGCACCCACTTTATCATGATTTTTTGAGTTTTTATTTATTTATTTACAATGAATACCACACAAGAGTCCCAACCATCTAGGGCCAGTGAGAAGAAAGTTGGGAAGTACTTGGCTATTCAGATCTGGTCACCAAATACGGCTAATGCCATTTCAAGTAATGTTTCGATTCTGAATGGTATTCTTTCACCAGGGCAATACTTGGAGTATCTACCACTCCGGAACGTGCCGCAAATATACTATATATTATTTTATATGAATTAAGACTACACGGGCATTAGGCGGCCTGGCCGCGGCGGCCAGGTCGCGGTAGCCAGTGAGGTCTGCCAGTATCATAGAGAATGTGATCACTTAGCGACTAGTAGCCAAGTCTGGCCGCAGCCAGGTAGCGGGGGCCAGGCCGCCTAATGCGCACGTACCATAAATGTGTTATGTTGACACATATTAATCAAATAAAAATTATTTGCGCACACCGGGTTTGAACCCGCGACCTCTGGAATCGTAGTCAAGCGTCTTACCACACGACTACGGAGGTCTTCATCTAAAACTCTTCACATGTCCATCCCATAGTAATCTTTGGACATTATAGAATCTAACAATGATCTTATGCACAGTTAGATTTTCGAGTTCCAAATTCATTCTGTATGATTCATTTTCAACTATTTGGCATTCGAAGACTGGAGTAAGTTTTCTAGTAATATATAAATGCATTTTTGTTACAGGAAAAAGAAAAAATGCTCAGTAACTATATGAATCAACTGTCAACAGGAGACCAGAATTTAAAACTGGAAGTTGAGAACATGATGTTTATAAGGAAGGATCTGCAAGTGACAGAACATTTTAAGGATGTTGCAACGAAAACTTTCAACATGTCAATTAACAGCATTGATTTCACCAACATAACTGAGTCGGTGAAAACTTTGAACACATTGGTAAATATTGTATTTATTTTATGTAATAATGTGTCCTTTTAAAAGTTACAACCCTTAAATATGACTTATTATTTTTAGCATGAATTTATTTTCTTTTAATATTAAAAGAAAGACATGCACACATAACATTTATGTACGTAATGTCAATTTCTCTTTTCCTGATAATTAGTTTATTAAACTCATCGGGATTGAAATGTAAAAATTAAGAATGAAGTGGAAAGAATGTAAGGATGCTTAGATGGTTTCGGCACGTAGAGCGGATGAGTGAAGAAAGGAATGTAAGGGGAATATATGACGCAAAAGCGAATGGTAGAAGAAGTCGGGGACGGCTGAGGAAGACATGGCACAATCAAGTGAATCAAAGACTAGAGTCGGGCCATATCAGTCAAGTCTCGGAGTCTTGATTTGAAATCTCTTTGGAAATCGTATTAGCAACTTTCAAAATGAGTTTGTGAATCTCTGGTCTCTAACTATCAAGAAATGGAATTGATATTCGAAGATGACTTTAAGTTGTCATTGGGAGCACAAAAAAGTTTAACAATAATTTTTTTCTCCCCTAGGTAGCATCACAAACAAAGAGAAAAATGAAGGAGATATTCGACGAGAGTGACTTAAATCCGTCGGGGACGTCAGTAATATTTGTGAGCAGTGTGTATTACAAAAACAGTTGGCTCTACCATCCCACCGTACTAAATGGAACCTGGGACTTTATCCTGGGTACTGATAAAGCCAACCATACAAAGCTCAAAATGTACAGAGTAAATGGAGTTATGCCTTATGGATATGACAAAGATTTGGATGCTCAGGTCATTTTTATTATACGTATTTTAATTAATATTTATAAAACAACATTTTGGTAGTTTTGTAATCATCATCATCATTGGCGCTATATAATTTAGAGAGTCGTGACAGCTTCTAGGAAACGTCTCAAACAGATCTTAGCTGCGCCTTCTGTTGAAATACCAATACAAAAAACACAGGTGGAACCTGTTGTCTATGTTCTAACAATTGTAATCTCTTTGTTGTAACTCAGTGAGAGCATTGAGTTACCCGAGTAAATTTTTTTTTCAAAATCTGAATTTTATTGTAAAACAAAGAAAAACCTTTATAGTGCTCTAGTGTAAGCTTTCCAAAAGAGATATATATAAAATATATTAAAACTCTAAATTAATTACATCTTTGAACAGTACAATTACGACATCTGTAGACCACGTGGTCTTTTTAAAATCCAAAATATGGCTGTTCAAACTTTAATATAAAAAGCAACAGTTTAAAAATACGATTGCTATAATTTATTCAGATAGTAGACATACCCTTCATCACCCCTGGTATCAGCATGCTGGTGTTCCTGCCGCGGCAGGTGGGCGGGCTCCTCCCTCTCGAGGAGAAGGTGATGCAGCACGAGAACCTCCTGGCCTTTGCCCAAAACCTCACGAGGCCCACCCCCGTGGCCGTCAGTCTGCCGAGGTTCGCTTTGGAGATGGCGGTACTGTTGCCTGGGAAACTAGAAAAAGTAAAAAAAAAATATATTTATATTTTGTGATGGTTTTATTCACAAAAATACTGAAATATTTAATTGCACACTAGCTGTGTGGAGCGTTAAAAAAATGAAGGTAGGCACTGCTTGCAAAGTCGGTAACCTCCATTTTTTTTAAACTGTAAGGCCCTCGGAGATACTCAAAAGAAACTGTTCACGGACGCAAATTACGAAACAGTCCACGATGAGTTTGAACCTTTGTGATTAAACGAGAGACCGTACACGGCGCTACAGTTACTAAACAGTCACATTAGTAACCAGCTGGTAGCAAACTCGACCTGTCGACTCGTTTTTGACTTAAATCTTGAGTCGCCTAGTTTCTCGTCCGATTGAATACATCAACGTTTCTTGTCACATCATTTTATTTTATCACATTGTCGTATATATTTATTATTTTGTAATTTTTATATCATTTCATTTTACAATCATTTCATTTTTTTACGAAAATAAAGATCAACAAGTAAATACAAAATAAGTGGAGAAGTAGAAAAATGTCCCATTTTATATAACTTCACCACCTTGCACACCACACAGAAAATTTTCGATTTCAATCACTTGTGAGTAACCCGCGTGTGCGGAGCTGCGTCACTAAAGAGTTAGTAACCGGCTAGTAATTTCAATCACAAACCAGCTCAGTTTCTTTTGAGTATCTCCGTGTGCATACGGCCTAAATGGTACCTACCTTGTTCTCATAGTACTTTTTCGTATTGTGTTTGAATTTGAGAATCAGTTTCCGCTTAATTTCCCGAGAAGTTTCGTCTGAAATTAGATGTTCCTTGCGAACCCAGTTATTTCCCCCATATTTAATTGAAAAATTATCTCGCTATACGCTTTTCTTTAATTTTTTTTAATATAAAAAAAGACAAACGTTCCCGGGTTACGAATAACCTGATAATATTTGAAAAACTTCTACTGCCATAAATGTTGCTTGTGCAATGGTGGGGGACTCAGCTAGCAGAGGAATTGAACCCACGGTGGGTGGGAATTTGTGGAAATCCGAGCTTTTAAATTATTTTGGTTGACATGGAATCAATAAGAACCTATTCCCTAAAAATCAATCCACACAGTGATATTTTTGTATTATTTTTCCAGATGGGAATAAAGCATATGTTCACCAAGGAAGCTCAGATAGATGAGATGATTGTAGGAGGCAAAAATTTACCCCTCAGCAATGCAATTCAGAGGATTAAATTATGGGCAGATGCAGGAAGGGGGGCTTACAAAGACACAGGTAATTATAATTGTTCAAAATACGTTTTTAATGCCTGTAGTGTAAAGTGTAAGCTATATTATTGGGATTTAAGCTAGAAGTGTCTGTGTCAGATTTCGGTCATCTGGATATTGTTATTAGCAAACATCGGATTGTATGTACTAATAATGCCAGTAATTATGTACCTACTCAGAAAAATGTTCAAAATATGCATCTCAGAAACTAAACTTGTAATACCTATTTGTTTACATCTGAAATATGATTATCTGAAGAGTTTTTCAGACTTCTGTTGATAGAGAAAAATAATACTGAACTTTTCGATGACCCCAGAGTCAAATATCACGCTATTAGCTCATTATTAAAGAATAAAATGGCTGAAATTTGCATTTTGTTAATGTTATGCGTATCCAAATGCATACAATTCGATGTTTAGTTATCAGAAAGTGCTATAAAATTCCACATAATTTAATGTAAAAATGCCTTTGTCAACCTTTTAAGATTAATGAAATCGTGGCCTATCTGATGTGTAAGTCTAAATTTTTTTCGTCATTTCTTTGTCTAAAAAATCGACAAATAATCATAGAAGTATAATGCACCTATAAAAGCTGCAAAAAATTCCTTCTCTGAATAATTTTAAATTGCCTTCGTAAAAACAATGCACGCAATCTAAAATCGTCAGTGTCAGTTTTAAATGACAAACATCAAATTTAAATATATTTAAAAAAACATTGAGTCTGGAGTTTTATATAAAGTACTTACAAAGCAAGCTAAAATAAGGATCTTTTTATGTCCATATTCGTAGTAGAAAAATAAATTCAGATGATTTTTTCTAAGCCAATCAAAAATAAATTCAAGGTGTTTTATAAGATTTTTTATTGTTTTCTAGGTGACGAAGAGCTTCCTATAGCTGAGGAAATTGTGTTCGCCAACCACCCTTTTCTGTTTATCATTAAAATGAATAACACCTCATTTATGATGGGCCACTTTTATATCTAAAAATAAGTCACTAAATAACTCTCGCAACTAGCTGCCACAAGTCAAAAGTTCATTTGAAAGAATGCCAAATGAAAAAAAGCATTATCGTACTAGAGTCCCAATAACCCGGGGCTAAAGACTTTGGGATCCCCGTTTTCGAATATGCTGAAAAGAGGAGAAGGAGATAGCATAAAGGAAGGTTGGTAGGTCCCTGGCTATTCAGATCTGCTCACCAAACACGGCTGGTGGTCTTTCACCAAGGCGATAATGATAGTATTGACACTTTGGAATCTTCCATGGTTATTGCAATAAACAAAATTTAGATTTTTTCTTGCATCAATATCTGCTCAAATGTCACAGATATCAGTATTTTTGAATTCCAATCATCAGAAAACATTATAATTGAGACTTTCAAATTTAAATAAGTATTTTTTAAATCTTGATTCTTGCCAATTTGTCTATTTATACAGTTTGGATGAAAACCTTCTAATGGTCGGTTTACACGTGGATAGTGTTTAGGACAGTGGTAACTTTTATTTTTTATAGTGAGTACCGCACAAGAGTCCCAACCGTCTAGAGCCAGCGGCACTATGGCATCCCCAATTGGGGTATGTTATGAAGCTGGAGGTAGTGGGGAGGAGAAGGAGATGGGGAAGAGGATGTTTGGAAACTAACTAAAACGAATGTTCGAAAAAAGCACAAAACGCACGGTTTACACACGGCAAGTCACTTGATAGTTTAGTTACCACTAACCACTGCCCTAAACACAGTTCTCGTGTAAACCGGCCATAAGTCCATTTTTCCAGTTTACCATATTTTGACTTGCGACAGTCTGGCTACGGGAGTGCGATATATTACTAAATATTTTAGAAAGCTTTTCTCGTTGTGCTTTTATTTGAAACATTTTCTTGAAATGCTCAATTAATTTATTAGTATTTTCAAAATTAGCAAAAATTACCAGATTTTCGAATAATGTAATTTTTTTTTTAACCCTTTACGTGCGAAATAAGATTTCATAAAAAGTCATGAAATAAGTCAATTAGTCAATGAAAAATAAAGTTGAATTTTGAAACATGTGTAGAATGACCCACAACTCAATACATCTATCGTAGAAAGCATTTTTTTCAATGAAGAAATGACGGAATACGAAACAAAATTATATTCAAAATAGTATTCGGATAAACCCGCATCTCGCACTTAAGCGACGTGTTTTTTTCAGGGCGTGGGACAAATCCGTATCTCGCACTTAAGAGCTGTGCACGGTGATGCTGATATATCCGCACCTCGCATCTAAAGGGTTAAATTACCAATTGACAAATTTGACCAAAATTGCCAAATTTAGCAAAAAATATCAAATTTATCAACCATCATCAAAATTAACAAAAATCACCAAAACTGTCTAACTTTATTAAAATGACCGAAAATCGAGTATATATAAGATGTACAAGTATATATCTGAGTTTTTACTTTCGAAATCGGAAAATTACCAAATTTGCGAATAAATTACAAATTTAAACCATAAATACCGAATTCACCAATTTTACAAAAAAAATGCCAAAACTATCAACAGTTGAATGAACCAAAAATGACTAAAACTGATTAACTTTACTAAAATGACCGAAAATCTGTTTTACGAAAGTTAATCAGCCAAGTGATCAGTCCCGCTGGCTTACCTTTTTGTAAATTTCCTTTATTGTCAGTTTTGGCATTCATGGATTCTTATAATTCCATTGTTAGGACGTGTTGCCGCCAGTTTAAGTTGTGTTATCAGCTGTGCGGAAAATAATCATCTACCCATAGAAGAGTTTTATATTTTTGATTGGTGTATGTAATTTAATTCATTTTTATACTTATACTAATCGTTTGCAATGAGTAATAATAATAATTTTTTCCAAATCATTTTTGTTTTTGTTTTTAATGGTGAATACCATACAAGAGTTCAAACTGCTCCCAACCGTCTGGAGCCAGTGGGACTATGACATCCCCAATTAGGTAGTGGAAAGAGATGGGGAAGATGAAATGTCTGGCTATTCAGATCTGGTCACAAAACAAGGCTAAAGCCATATTCTTCTCGCAAAGTCCACCAAATTATCCAACAGTATTTACAACTTGTTTGGTTGAGTTCATCAAACAGAAAGGCTCTGCCAATTTTTAAGCTTCCCTGTCTAAAATGACGCCGATGTATTATTTCGCATTTTTAGCTAATTTTCTAATACTCCCAAGCAAATCGGAAACAGGCGTAACAGCTGTCACTCTAAAAATAGGTAAAGGTATTTCGCATTCAATGTGTCAATATTATGTGTGAAGACATTTTCCTACAACATTTAAATCATTGAAACAATATCAATAATCTAAAACATATAAAGATTAGGTTGCGACCGAGACTTGAACTCTGAAACTCCACTCTATCCAGGAGTAACGTCTCTGCCAATTGAGTAGCCGTAAGGCTATTGTTCTACCGATATTTCAATAGAAGATGCCTCGAGAAACTTGCTTCATTGATCGCTTTGCAATTCCATATGTGAGAACGGGTCGCTTTCTCCTATCTTAACAGACAAATTGCAATCTTTGGAGCATGGACGTCAGGTGGGAATGCGGTCCTTATTCTACTGGTATTTCAATTGAAGATGCTCCGAAAAACTTGCGTCATTGATCCTTTTGGCACCGGTGCATGGTCGGGAAACTCACCAAACGCGCAGCCGACCTCTGTACACGATTGACATTCGATACAGGAGAATGGGTCGCTTTTGCAACTTGTTCTTGTGTTCAACAGCTTGCCTGCCTCTGTGCTTCCTCCCTCCTACAAAATGGATCTCTTCAAGACCCAGGTTTGCTCCCTCCTTTCCTCAAAAATACCTTCCACACAGCATCCCCAAAGACAACATAGGCCCTGAGTGGAGTCAATAATTAAAAAAAAAAAGCTACCGAAAACTTTGTATAAAATAAAAATGGATAGGATATCCAAGATACTATCTAGGTGGGCAACTGCGCTCGGTTAGAGCTTTGCATATTAACATAAAGATGGCTGCATAAATAGGAAGGAATTGGTAAAAAAATAATATTAATATAGAAATATAAAATCAATTAAAATGACAGTACATAAAATAATTTTGTGGCCATTATGGAGGGCCGTCAAGTATTGGTAAATGTATTTAATGATCATCTACCTACAACTATCTACAACTGTTGGTTGCTTTGCCTTTGGCTCTGCAAATAAAATAAAAGTATTCAAAATTAAAAGTGATCCGTACTTTTTCAAATGAATCAAACGTAACAGTGATTTTCAGTACACCAAATAAAATAATTTGATTTCGTCTACAAGTATTTTTAAACTATTTAAACATCAAAACAATATCTAAATTTATAGTTCGGAAATACTTATTAGAGCTGCCATTGAATTAACAACAGTAAGACGAGCCAATCACAAGTGCCAGCGGTGAGCTCATTGGACTATCATTTGTCAATTGTATTCATCGAAGACCAATCATAACCGCCTTCGGTGAGCTCATATTTATTTACTTCATTGTTTATAACCAAAACAAACCATGCCACTGAAAAGTGACATTTCTCTTGAAATTGAACAAAAAGTTGTCATTTTTAAAGAACAAATATTTAATAAAATGAGCGAAATGATAACCCTCCAGCTAAAAAAATATATTTTTAAATGATGATAAACTCAAAACGACGGAGAAAAATATTCTATGTAAGCTAGATACAAGACCTAAGATTGAGATAAGAGGCACTGTTGAAACTCTTGTACAGTATTGATATAAAAAAGGAAAGAATTTTGATATTTGAGAATGTTTGATAAATGGAATAAACGAATTTATTTCTGGCACACGGAAACGTCCACATACAACTCACTGTTATCGGATTATCTCTTCGATGACTTGGACAAAAAAAAAATTGCGCGGAGCCAGTGGGTCTGCGGCATTGCCAATTTATTGACGGTATGTTGTGAGACTAAATTGTAAGACCTGGATTGTGTACGCATGCTTTTGACAAATTCAAAAATCTAGGTAACGTATGTTGCCATCTTGGGTACGAGAAGGTTAGAAAAAATGTTGGATGGGCATTGAAAGGGTTCTTACTTGAGCGAAGAGAGAGTTCAGATAAGAGGGTAAACTTTGTTTCCAGGCGAGGGCTATACTTCAAGGCAGAGCTGGTGGGGTCAGTCGGAGGCAGCCATGGCATGACTACTGCGGCAAGATGGTTCTCTGGTGACAGCATGAAACCCTTCTCTCGTGCTAACATCACTTCGCCCAGGAGATACCTTAGGGTTGGAACTGCACCGGTAACTAACTAACTAACCTAACCTAAACTAATTAAAACCAACATAACCTGAGCTGACCATGACCACTGTGGCAAGATGGTTTTCTGGCGAGAGCATGAAACCCCTCTCTCATGCTAACATCACTTTCCCAGGAGATTCCTCAGGGTCAGGACTGCACTGGTAACTAACTAACCTAACCTAACCTGACCGCCGCAACTTTTTTAATCACAGCAAGTCAACGAGCTGCGTACTAAACAAGCCATTTTGATCTCTTTAGTGGAAAATAGATAATTTGTATAGCGCCGTTTTTGTGAAAAATCACCTCAAGGGTGCTACCACCAAAGCTAAACAATGAAGTTATGCAAATTGCCTGTAAGTATTTTTTAGGAGCAGCGCTAATTTATTATTCAACAAAACGGAGTACTTGTGGGAATAATCCTTGCATGGACTGTGTCTATTTTGAATACTTACGTTTCAACCCTGTATCTATCCCATTTATAGACTTAGTTTACTAATTAACAATAAGTTAATGTTACTTATTGTTTTTGTCAATTTTTAAAGTTTTTTTTTTGTGGTTCAAAAGTAATGTGTTTTTGCATTAAAGTATCAAAGAATATATTCTAATTTAATAGAGCACTTTTCTTTGTAGATTATCCAGATACAATAAACCTCTAATTTTACAGTATTTTTTTGTCTGTTTGTGATTTATTAAATTTATTACTAGTTTTTTTGTAGGCCTATTTCTTTGTTGTTGAAATGATTGATTGAAGTACCCTTTCCTAGGTTTTTCTCAAGTTCCCCCAATCCCCATGTAGGTAAATGCATAAGTATTCAAATGCAGAAAGGGGTATTAAAAAAAAGAGTATCTAAAATGGTTGTTTTTACTGTATTTTTTTTTTTTTAGCTGTGTGAATTGAAATATTGTGCAAAGATTTCAATCATTTTATTTTGTACTTCATCAAAATTATTTGAAAATAATTCAAACGATTAGTTCTTCAAAATTAATTATCCCGTTACAATTAAGTAGTTTGTCTACAGTCGAAATAGGAATACATAATAGACCTTGACAGATAAAGGATCTTTTTTCTATTTTGGATACAAAATTATCTTTTACAGGGCAGTATAACAAGTACATAATAATATTCCACTCTAATTTTATTTTTTATTTATTTATATTGTTATTATTTGCCTGGAACCTACAAACCTAGAGTCAAGAATCTTACTGCTGTGCCACAAAGACCGCCAAATTAGTCCAATCAATAAAAGCATTCCCACCGTTCACTTGCTCTAAGTGCCCTTCTTCTGCAATGTCTTCCTGGTGTCGCCCTTCCCCCTGCTCTGCTCCGAGGAGACAGAACGCTGCGATGAGGAACCCTTCACCGTCAAGGAACGTTGTGAAGAAGGAGACTCCTTTACTGGCTCCGTGTCTAGTCCTAGCATCACTACGCTCAATGGCATGGAGGCACTACTCAAATCTGCAACAAATTAATGGCTTTTATATCATAAATCATGGGGGTTACAACCCTCAAATGTCTCCACTCCTGCGGTTTTTCTAAGGCTGTGGTGTTTGCCTCCACACCATCCAGTCCCATAGTTTTATTTCAGCCTGCCAACATTCCTTCGTCTTGTAGGTTCATTAAAGCTTCTTCGCTGGTCGACGTTCTTTCAGTCTTGCTGCGTGTTGTGCCCAGCGGAGTTGTCCCAGCTATATAAACCTTGTTATTGACAGCTCTTCAAATAGTTGTAATAGCTCATATCACAGCCTTAGATTTGGACAAATAAGTACACTTCCTCGCTTTATGGGCGAAATACGTTTCTGTAAAGTTTGTAAAATTCCTAATGGAATAGTTTTTTTTCTTACGAACTTATATAATTTCAATAGGATCGTTTCCAATTTAAGAAAATATCCATAAAATGATAATAATTTATGGAATATTTTCAAATTTTTTTTACAAATTATCAGGATATATTTTCTTATTTCTTGTATTGGGACGTGCACAACTTTTTAGTTTACATGGAGTGCACGCCCCTGTCCAATAGATATGTAATATCGACGCCGAAAAAGCAAAAGGGTTGAAGCGCCATTTTACAAAAGTTTACACCAGAGCACTTATATATAAATATATATATATGTATTTACAGAAAAATTCATAGGCCTTCAGTACCTGGTTGGATTTGAAAAAAAGTTTTTAAAATAAGCTAAAAAATGTTCCAAACTTGTGTCGCTTGAGTAAGGCCTTTTCCCAAATAGTACATATATTTTAGACGGCTCTTTAACCCTAAAAGTAAAATTTTTTTTTTCAGAATAAAACGAGAGTCAGAGCATTCGATGCAGAAAACAAAACTGATTAAAACTGCATATTTAACTCATTTTTAATCAAAGTGTCGCTTAATCCCTTTTGCCTTTCACTTGCCCAACAGCCTCGTGTTACATCAAACAAATACTTACGAGTGCCTTGTTTCTTGTGCTTGCTTTGTGACATGGATGAAGGTTTCTTGGTAGCTGATATAACTTCCTGTAATAAAAAAATCCAGTTATTCTTTGGGAGAGCGTATCCAGATCGGTGTTAAATTATAAAATTTATAATAATGAATATGGAGAACCTACCTGCGAGTCGGAGAGTGGGGAGCGTACAGTCCTAGCAGCCTCCAGCCTGCCTCTGATGCCCGAGGAAGAGGTGGAGGGGGCTCCCAAGGAGGGAGAAGTTAGGGTACAATCACAAACAGAGCGAACTGCTAATGAACCTGGGGAAAATATATTTTAACGTGTTATTCGGAATGCTAAAAACTTGTTTAATGGCTGGTAGCAGAACTTTTCAAACCTGTAAGGAACTACAGAGGTTGAAAAGACTGAGTAAAAGAAGCAAACTGTTTGCAAAAACGCAAATGAGACCAGTGAGACTGAAAACATTGTAAGATTCTGAATAGAAAAGACTGTAATGGACTGATCATATAAAAACAATGGCAGATGACAGGACACTGAAAATCATCACCAACTGGGTGCCCTAGTAGAAGCGACCCAGAGGAAGAGGTGGACTGACGTGTGAGAAGAAGAATGGGGCAGGATGAGAAAGCTGAGGACCGGAGAGGAATGGCTAGGAACAGGAGCCAGTGAAGGAAATTTGTTGATGAAGAAGTCAACTCACCTGTTTCTGAAAAAAGACTGCTTCGCCCAGACTGAGATCCTAGTTTGATTCCCATCAGAGGCCCACTGCAATCAAGTGAACAAGTAAATCACACCAAATTTACTGACATACTTTGATAAGATAAGTAGTAAACAGTGTCCAGTGTTGTCACCTGTGGATGGCACTCAGGTTGAGCCCCTGCTGTCTCGCCCTCTCCTCTATCTCGGGAATCTGTAGGGCCAGGAGTTGCGAGGCTGCAGACTTGTTAGCCTCCGCTAGAGCTCTCCACTCAATGTCGGTCTTAGGAAGTCAATACAATAAATTAAACAACATTTAAAAAGAATGTCAAATGAATGCGGTTAATTTAATTTTTTTATTTGAAATGAATAGGTGGGAAAAAGATACGTTGAGCGTGGCGTTGGGAAAAACTTCAATGTTTTGTGAATGCTTCACGAACTGCAAGAGTTCTTTAAAATGAACCTTTCGCAGTGAGCATTTCAACTGAAGTCGAACTTGACAAAAAGAGATATGAATTTGATTTGGCAAGGAATTGGTTATTTGTCCAGTTCTTTTTGGAATCGGTTCCTCAAAAAGTACCAGCAAATCGACAAAAGTTCCTCGCTAAAACAAAAGTACTAGTCGGTAGAGAGTTTGAAAACAAAAAGAACTAGAGCCAGTTCCTCGCCCAAAAAAATATGAAAAGAACGGACAAAGGATTTCGACCGTTCCAGTTGGGAACCGGTTTTTTAAATCGAAGCACTTTGAAGTCGAATTTCAGTTGAATTACTTGAATTGAAGTACTTATTTGTAGGCTTTGAAGTTCAACTTCGCAACTGAACTGCCGCAAAATAAAGTAGTTCTTTGTAATCTAACTTCAATTGAAGTATTTGTTCAATGAAATTAAATGAATGAAGTTTGAACTGTCAAAATGAAGTAGTTCACACGGAGCGGTCACAACGCTAAAATTAACGTATGAGCGGAACTACCAACTTCAATTGAAGTATTTGTTCAATGAACAATGAAGGAAGTGGGAACTGCCGCCAAAAGAAGTAGTTCTTTGAAGTAGTTCTTATGGAGCGGTCACAATGCTAGTTAAACGGAAGGTACTAAGACAGTATTGTCATATTTTATGAATCGATAAGATATTCAAACTGTCACTGAGTATGTGCTGTATACATCACCTCGTACATGCTCCACAGTTGAGGATCTTTGATTTTCTTCTTGGCTGCGACCCTGGCCCTCTTGCACTGGGCCTTGGCCCTGCTCAGCTTGTCCTGCTGGTCAAACAGCTCCTTCTGAAGGCTAGACATCTCATCCAGAAGGGATTCCCTGGTGAGTGGAAACATATGAACTTATAATTTATTTGCCTCTGCAGTGGGTGTTTTACATATCGTCACCGGAAAGGCAAAAGGGCTGAAGCGCCATTTCGGGAAGTTTACACCGGAGCACTTTAAAGTTTTTTTGTTTTACAATAAAATTCAAGTCCTCAGTACCTGGTTGGATTTTGAAAAAGAAAAGTTGACTCAGGTAACTCAATGCTCTCACTGAGTTACCTGAAGCGAGAACAAGCTAAAAAAGTCTCAAAATTGTGTCAAGCCTTCTCCCAAATGTAGGACTGAAATCTTAGTATGTGAAGAAAAACCTATGGTTTTTTATGCATACTACGATTTCAATTTATATACACGTGTATAGTAACCTTATGTGCCTAGTTCTACTATTGTGAAATGTATTAATTTTTTTTACTAGATGTGTGAAAAAATAATAATTTGCATAAAACTAAATAAAAATACAAAAACAAAACAAATAAACAAACAAAAACAAATGTTAAATATATTTTAGATGGCTGATGGACCCCACAAAAGTCTTCAGAATCAAACAAAAGTTGAAGCATTCGATGCAGAAAAAAATTCAACTAATTTTTGACAAAAGTGTCGCTTAAGCCCTTTTGCCTTTCCAGCGACGATATTCTTATGTTTTTCAATAATCTTTAGATTAGGTATCATTTTATGAATATATTTTATCTTACCATCTCACCAATGTTTAACCTCTTCTAAGAACAACATAAAAAAATAATTCAACAGGCTTACCTCAGGGTTTCCACTTTGGACCTATTTTATTTTGTTCATATTCAGGGTGACTAGTGCTAGATAATTTTGCACCAAGTAATATTCATCCTTCATATTTCTTCACAAACTTTTCTGTCACCTTCATGATAAGACCTACACTGGTGTTACAATAAGATTTACTAAAAGGGTTTAAGGTTTCACTTGTCATTCTCGAGTTCTTCAATTTGCGGCGCGAGCGAGGCTATGTCCTTCCGCAGTTCATCCACCAGGTCCGACTGCCGGCTGCACTGCAAGTTCAGCTGCGATTTCTGCTCCCGCGCTCGGTGGAACTCTTGGGTCAGGGCAGCTAGCTCCATAACCTCCGCATCTAGAGACAAAATTTAAAATGAAGGAGAAGCATTTTTTATGCTAATGTTATGTTTAATAATCGTCGAAGAAAACAGAAAATTTGCCTTAACAGCACCAAAAATCACCCCAATAACGGAGCACATTCCAAAGAAAGGCAGCAGCAATTTGACCCAACTTACTCACGTAAGATACTCTCGGTATTGTCTTTGTGATAGACCACATAGATATGTTTATTGACATGATCCGAATAGCCATAACTTCTCAACCTTTCCCCTTCTCACTTCCTTAAGCATCATAACATTTCCCAAATTAGTGTGTTATTATCACATTGCAACATGTTTGCACTGCGGTCAGTAATCTCTCACCATCATCCTGCGGTGGAGCCAGGTTCCTGATAAAGTTCCTATTAGCCGTGTCCACCACCTGTAGGGTGGCTTCTAGTGCCGCTATCTCCTTCTCGCTCTTTCTGATCTGCACGTCCAGGGCGTCTCCCTCTTGCTGTAGCTCGGCTTTTTCTTGAGCATTCTGGAAGGAAATTAAAAGAAGAACAAAAAAAATTTAGGACAAGGGAACAATAATAAGAACCATATGAACAAAATGAATCACATATTAAAATGGAAAGTGGATTTAATACACAAAAAAGAGCTAGCTGTAGATTTCTACTGGTGGAGGATAGGTCTAAAACACTCCATAATTAGACATAAGAAACTGTTGGAAGACAGCAAGACACCGGCAAGGGACAGCAGGAGGACCGGCAAGAATGGAAGTGTTCCCTAGAGACTGCCATAACACAGGGTTGTAGCGCCGATGATAATGATGATGTAACTTTTGTTTAGTGGTACCTTCTATGTTGAACAACAAGAAAATAGCGAAAAAATCGAAAATTATACATTACAGACAAGAAGAGACAGTAAAAACTAAAAAAATCTTTATTCAAACCTTGACCATGAAGTAAGTAACCGAGAGGGCCTGTCCGTCTTCATCTTTACCCATAGTCGATATGCAGATGTCATACCTGCAAAGCAAGAAGTGAATCAATCTGGGTGATGTAGCAACAAATATGGACTGATGCTACTTGGAGAGACAGGTCAGGAATGTACGAGTATTCTGCATATTAGGATTTGATCTATTTTTGTTCAGGGAGTTCTCTCACTGCCAAAGACTGTCAACAAAACAGTCATTAAAATATGGTCCAGACCTTACAGGGTTGTTAAGAAAACAGGAGAACTCACTTCTTCCTCAGCTGTTCGACTTGAAGCTGCTCAGCCTTGAGATCCGCATTCAGATTTCCCTTTTCATCTTGCAGCACTCGGCGCTGGGCCTGTAGCACGGCCAGGCGCTCTTTGGCCTCAGCTGCACGCTCACAGACCGCCTGCAGAAGATAATAATATTATACTACATCCAAATTAATGATGAGGTTGTAAAAATCTCACATAATCCTAAAAAGGTATGTCAATTTGTGAATAATTTTCCATAGAAAAATAGAGATAATTTTGTTGGAATAAATGTTGAAAATTCCCCTGGAAAAAAAGCTAAAACCCCATGCTCATTTGTTATTGTTGGTATCACATTACTTAGACCCGAGGTTTTGAATAAATTATCATCAACAATTTGGTGCTCATTTATGTAGTTCCCTTTATAACATTTTCTAGGTTGTTTAAAAAACGACTCTTACGAGTGGAACTCTTGTAATATTATGGTGTGGTGTGCACATAAACAAAAATGTCTCAATTTAAACCTCAATATTAATGTTAAATATATTTTTTAGATGATTCCCCAGGTGTAAGATCGGAATAGCCTGAACAAGAATAGTCAATCACATCAAAGTACTTAATTTGGCGAAAAAATTAAGTCAACAGTTGGTCATCGTCAATCGTGGTCATAATTTGTTATTGTTGGGGAAGAAAATATACCTACAATATTAGTCATAGTGCAAAAAAAGCGAGAACAATACAAAAAGGTTAATATTTTTTTAACTTACCGCTCGCAGTCCAAGGCCCGCCTTCTCCAGGCAGAGGCCCCGGTCCCCTAAGCGCTGCAGCCCCCGCTCTGCGTGCCCTGCGCGCAGGCGAAGCGCCCCCTCCTCCGCTCTACGCGCCCGGCCTGAGCGACGCGCCTGCAGCAGGCACCGCGAGGCACCCTCCCCACGCTGGCTGTCAGCTTCTGCATTGTCTCTTTCTACAAGGAGTAAATATAATAATAAAAAACACAACATGAAATGTATTGCCATGTTGTAGATGGTGTGATGGCTTCCATAATTCGAGAAAGAAAACAAAATATTTTGATTAAAAAAAAAATTGTTATTCGTCTGATGAAATTGGATTTGGTCTTTTCGAAAAAAGTATCGATTTGAAATGTTTTTTTGGAGACCGTAGTAACATTTTTTGGCTAGTGCTATTCCTCTGTAAATTTTCTGACTTGTGCAAACCACAAAATTATTAACATATTTGTTGCCTACCAGTCCAGTCCCCGTTAGACACAGATTCTCGTCCCGATTTAGCTTTTAATCAAGTTGTGATCAGCCAGGAAGCATAACGTTCATATAATTATGCTTGTCTGCTGATTACAATTTGATCAAAAGCTAAAACGTTCTGAGAAATGGCGTTTGAAATTGTTAATTTTACACAATTGAACCCACCATAACATTGTGCTGGCCCTGATTATTGATCAGCTGGCGGGCCAGGGTTCGCTCCTCGCCGACCAGCCGGGACATCTGGGCGGCCAGCAGCTGCAGGGCGGTTGCCCTCTCGGCGGCCACCAGCACCAGCTGTGCAGCCCGCTTCTCTAACCGCTCTTCTTCGTCGTAGTCTACCTTGGTGCCCTCCAGCCGGCCAAGGCGGAGTAGCACCTTCTCCAGGATATAGCCCTGGAAATCATCATGTTAAATTAGATAGGCAATTTAAAAAATATATATATTAACGTCTAAAAGCTTTAAAATGCTTTCTTTGTTAAAATGTGACAGTGGTTCAAACCACTAGGCCTAATTTTGCTTGCAAAAAATGTGGAATTACGCTTTTTACCTAAACAAAGTTGATTGGGTCATGAATTCATGAAATGATTTATCTTTTATAATTTATACTGGTTTTCCCTTCTAATCAAACTCTGGCCCTTCAAATGCTTACCACTTTGTAGAGAACTTCTTTTTGTCCTATAAGGTCTTTCTCCAACTTGGTTTGTTTTATTCCTAGCTGTGTGATAATGGCAACTCGGTAACCTAAAAGACAAGGAAAATTATTCCACAACAACTTTTAATTAATAAGCATTTTAGTGAGAGATATACAATGTGTTATGTTCGTAAAAAAAAACAGTCTATATTTGGCTTACCATAATTAAGATTAAACTGAACAGCTACTTTATTTTAACCACATTATTAAAAAGATATATATTCAAAAGCCTCTTTCCTTCGTCAGGAAACCAAAAACTATTTGACAACTAACACTCCCGTTCCGAAGGGGGTTATATTGTAGCCCGAGCGAGAGTTTTGCGCGATATCTTACCTAAAGATTACTGAAAATTATGCCCGATAGACATGTCATGTAACTGGTGTATTTGGTTCCATAGAACAGGCAATCTGCTCGGCTAGATACTAATATCGACCGAATAAAACATAGTGGCACTTGTACACATTTTTAAATATTTAAAATTATTATTTTGAAATGTACTTACCATTATGTTCTCTTCTGTAAAATGTTTGTAACTATGTAATAATAAATAAACATTACTATGTCTATAGGTACCCGGGTATGTTGATATATACATATTATTGATATATTTAGTACGTCAATATCACATATAAGCATACCTTAGTGTAGTTGTTTTCGTCTAGTAGAGCTAATTTATTTATCAAAGGAAGCAATCACTTTGTGGCTTGACATTATAATTTAAATAAAAAATGTTTTTAGTTTTAAAAAATACAGGTGTACAAATAATACCATAAAAATGGAATAGGTTTGCTCGTTAATAATCTAGAAGCATTAGAAATATCAAAATCAAATAAAAATAATAATTGCCAAATTTTAAACAAACAATTAGAGTTAACTAAAAGTCCGATTTTAAGAATGTTCCCCTTCTCCTCTTCCCATCCCCTTACCTCTCTACCTACCCCATTACCACCCCCTCTCTGATGCTCTGTCCTGCTTACACTAATGTATTGTCTCTTTCCCTAATTTCTTTGTCTCCTGTATAACAACTCTATATTTTAATGTTAGTTTATATATATACTTTCCTGAAGAAGGTTAAGTTTAACCAAAACCGGTCAAATGTTATGTCTATATAAATAAAGTGGCTTAAAACTAAAACATTTTTTAGCTAATTTATTTGATGAAACCATTCAACTCTTGATGTACCTCCTATTCACAACTATTTTTTATTTGTTGCACAATGGTTTTGCACTACTTGTGAGTATATTCTTTTTTTTAATGTAAATATTTGTGTAAAAGCCTTTAACAGACGTAAATAAATAAATGTTCTTCTATTGTTCCCCTACCAGACAAACAAAATAAATTGAATGCCTAAAATTTTGATCAACCATGATTTTCAAGACTTCATTCAAATTTCACATATCTGACATTGTCTCGCATACATAACAAGATGCTTGAATTTAATTTCCGCTTGTAAAAAAAATAATTATTGGTTGTCAAATCTACAAAAAATACCTCGGGCTTCCAACTTCAATGAATTTCCTTCTTCTTTGAGGGACTCCATCAGCTGTTGAGATCGGAAGATGCAGTGCTGCAGTCTGTCATTCTCCGACAGCAGTTGCCGCATGTATTTATCCTCGTTCTAAGGGCAAGAACGAATCGGTTCAGATAGCAGACACGATGGCTGCATCATCAGTGGAAGAAATTCACTTACCGAAAGCATATCTTCGAGCTGCCTCGTTCTTTGTTCGGCTGTCTTGGTGCCATCAATCACTTCGGCAAGTTTGTCTTTATAATTTTGTATCTGTAAAAGAAAACAATCGTAAATGAAATATAAAACACTTACCTAGTTATACACAGATTGGACGAAGCATTATAAAATAAATTTTAATTTATATTTATACATTTACAGATGCAATTTTTAGAATATAAAGCACAACATCTGTATTACAAAGCAGCAAAAACTATCCAACGGTGAGCGCTGGTAACTTTAGATTATATACAGTTTCTCCTGTCTTTGTACTTCTAGATTACCGCAATAGTTATTATTTTTTTATATGAATACCGCACAAGAGTCTCAACTGCTCCCAACCGTCTAGAGCTAGTGAGACTATGGCATCCCCAAATAGGGTATGTTGTGAGGCTGAAGGTAGTGGGGAGGGGAAGGAGATTGGTAAGAGGAAGGTTAGGAAGTACCTGGCTATTCAGATCTGGTCATCAAACACGGCTAAAGCCATTTCAAGCAATTTTTTGATTCTGAATGGTGGTCTTTCACCCAGTCAATACTTAGATCTCATATCGATTGAATAAAAGTTATTGGCGCACGCCGGGTTTAAACCTGAGACCTTTGGATTCGTAGTCGAGCGTCTTACCACTCGACCATGGAGGCCGTCAACGTTTCAACGTTCAGTTATAATTTTAATTCAAAGGTTAAATTTTTTCCATAGAACTTAATTTAATTTGTTTTTTTTTTTTCTAATCACCATTTCATTCAGTTTACGAATAGATTCTTCCTTGTCCTCCTTTTCCTTGTACATCCTCTTGTTGTCCAAGCGGCAATTACTCAGCTGGGTGGCGGTGGCCGCTAATTCTCGTTTCATACAGATATACTGAAAGATTAAAACAACATCGTTGATTATTCTTCGTTAAATATAATCAACGAGATTGAGTATTCAAGTAGTCCTATGATGTCTCATTAAATGGTACGGTTTTACCTGGTTATCCATTGCTTTGATGGTGGACTGCAGCTTGGAAAGCCTCATCCTCTCGTGAGCGAGTTCGTCTTTAGCTTCAGCTAGCTCTTTTTCAGCCTCCTTGTTGTTGTTCAGCTGGGCATTCAGGAAGTCCTGTTTCTCCATCAGCTGCTCTCCTCGCTCCTTTGCATAGTCTCGGAGCATCTCCAACTCCTGGAAATGCAATCTTTTATAATTTGAACTTATTCTGTTTTTATAAGCTGATTGAATTTATTAATGTATCCTCATTTGGATTACCGATGCTGAAGGATACATTTTTTATAAGTGAAATTAAAAGTATATATTAGGTTGCAAAAAATTACCCACTGTTTTAAATTAATTTTGGGTATTTTATTTACTTAATTATTGTATGCTGAAAGAACTTGTACATTCTCAACATTCATCAATAGCTCAAACTAGTCTTTGTTTAAATGTGCCCATTAATAAGGTGACATTAATATTTAAAAAATCAGATATAGACAGAATACCCGTTAAAATCTTTACATTTCTTTTTGTTTTTTATAAATTACTTAACAATTTTTTAAATTTTTTAACATTGACGTAACCTAATTAATAATTTGCAAAAATAATATAAATAACACTAATTGCATGAAGATTGGATGTCGTCTTATCAATATAGCCTAAACGTACTTGTTTCATTTGACCAATATCCTTATCTCTCTGGCGCAGACATTCCACAGCCCCCGCCCATGTGGCGATGGTCTCACGTCTTTGCACTAACGCCTCCTCCACCTGGAAAAAGAAGCACGTAACAAGATAGTCATATTATCATTGTTCTTTGTCTCTTTCTAGATGAGTAAATTGAACACAACGAAGATAGCACTGACCTGATGCGACACCCTCTCCGCAGTCCTCTCCTCGGATTGCAAATCACAGCAGAATTTGAACAGAGCCTTCTGCTTCTTGTCATAGTCGACCTTCAGTCGCTGTCTCTTGCCGTCTAAAACCTTTAATCAATTTAACCAAATTATCAATTATTATTTGTCTGAAAAATCAGTAAAATGATTCTGAATTCTAAACTTTTACTTTCATAAGGGTTTGTTTATTTTGATAGTAGATAAGAGTGATTAGTTAATGGTAGAAGTACCTAAATGATCACATTATGGGCTATATTGTTCTTTTATTGATTGATTTGATAGTTGTTAACCTTTTGTTTGCGCGCAGCTTGAATTTGATTCCTAATAAAAGTCGTCATTGTTGCTGTAGGGCACGACTCAAATTCGAGTCCTACAAATATTCTCAGGGGTATCGCTAGTTTGTTGAAATAAGGGACAACTTTCTTAGTTATGATTAGTTCCAAGGTGTGGCTAGCGAAATGAAGCATCTTTATTTGTGAACTCAAATTAAATTCTTACTATTTAAGCTGTTGAAAAAAGTCCCATATTCCTAGGGTTAATTCATTACAGAATGAATATTGTAAGGTGGGGGCAATAAAAACATATCAAAATTGTAAGAATAATGTGCATAAATATAATTGAATATACCTTAGTAAGGTTCGAATATGCATTTCCAAAAACCAAAAGATTACGTAGGTGTATGGAACAAGACGTATTTAAACTGAAATACGAGGCCTGTTCAAAAGAAAAGGTGAATTTTAAATTTTCACGGGCTGTGTACATTAGATTATCGTTTCTTTTGTTGTTAGGTTGGTACACAAATGTTTTTCATATGTTAGCATTATCAGCCATTTTGGATTAGTGGTTTGTTTTTGACAACTGGAAAGGTTAGTCACGTTTTTGTGTGTTCTTCGATTTTTTACTTTTTGAAAAAATGGATCAAAGAATATGTATTAAATTTTGCGTTAAAAATGGAATAAAGTGCTCTAACGCACTTAAAATGTTGACTGTGGCATTCGGCGAGTCTACTTTGTCTCAAAAAAGTGTTTACAAGTGGTACAAGCGCTTTACAGAAGGCCGAGAAGATGTTAATGACGATGAGCGTCCTGGAGTTGTGGAAAAACAAATCATGGATTTTATTCTTTGATCCATTTTTTTCAAAAGTAAAAAATCGAAGAACACACAAAAACGTGACTAACCTTTCCAGTTGTCAAAAACCAACCACTAATCAAAAATGGCTGATAATGCTAACATATAATTAACATATGTGTATCAACATAACAAAAAAAAAATTGATGATCGAATGTACAAAGCCCGCGAAAATTTAAAATTCAGCTTTTCTTTTGAACAGGTCATGTATATTGTGTTCTTTGGTACAGAACCAATTTTCTCACCTCGACTTAATGATTATACCCTTGTTGAAACCCTCGATAGCCCGGAGACTTGCGGTCTTTTCCGATGCCTGCCTTATAAAGGGACTCACCTCAACTTTGTGTTTATCCTCCTTGCTGAAGCTCTCGATGGCCCGGATGTCCGCCTCGCCCCTCTTCAGGGCGGACTTCCACTCCTCCAGGGAGTTGCGATCCTCCCCGATGCCTGTCCTGCGGGACTCCACCTTGCGGAGAACTCGGGCTATATCCACTGAAATAAAAGGATTTATCCATCATCATCATCATCTGCACAACAACCCTGCCTCTGGAGATCAACCTGGTCGCCTTCGCTTTGTATCCACTAGTATACTTTTATAAGGATCAATTACAATGTGTCTAGACAGTATTTAAAAATGTTATCTAATAATATTCTGGTTGACTACTTTGTGATCCATATAAGTATTAGCAGATGATGATTTCTTTGTATTTGAAACATGTGTTTGACAGAGTAACTTTTTCCCAACGTATTGCATTTAGCACTGAATTTAGCTAATATAATAATAAGGCCTTATTATAGAAATACACTTACAAAATATGACCGATAAATGCATTTGCATATAGTCGCGGCCTCCATTGTCGAGTGGTTGAGACGCTCAACTACGAATCCTGAGGTCACGGGTTCAAATCCCGGCGTGCGCAAATATATTTGATTCAATTAATATGTGTTAGTCACATTTAATTCATATAAAATAATATATAGTTATTCAAAAAAGAAATGCCACCATTCAGAATAGAAACTTTGCTTGAAATGGCTTTAGCCGTGTTTTTGTGACCAGATCTGAATAGGCAAGTACTCCCCAACCTTCATATTCCTCATTTCCTTCCCCTCCTCCCCCTCCACTTTCAGCCTCACAACAGTCCCCAATCGGTTGGGAGCAGTCGCAAGAAAGTCCACATAGAAACTTTTTTACATCCATCTATTTGGGTCCAGTGGTTCTAAGAAGAGTGCATTACTACTGGAACATACGGGAATTCATGCAATATCCGTTTCCTGGTGATGACTACAAAAGAGGCAATGAATTGAAGATTGTCAGACCTCGCAGTCCCTCGGCCTTGCGCTCCATGTCCCGGCACTGCCTGTCCATATCGTCTGCATCTTTCTTCATCTTGCCCGCCTCGTTGGCAGCAAGGCGACTCAGGTGGTCTTCGTTTTCCATTTGCTCCTTGTGCACCACCAGGAGGTGCTGGAAACAAACAACAAAATTATCTCATTCAACCCAACTCAATAAGGAACTTCACTCAACTATTTTTTTGTTTCTGCATCAAATGAAATCATTTTTGACCAAAGTGTCGCTTCGGCTCTTTTGCCTTTCTAGCGACGATATGATGTTATAGCCTTCTTGTATCTACATTCCGTGCATTTAAATACATCAGCCACCTCTGCGTGTGTATTACCCACTACAAGTAATCTAGATACAAGCGAGTATTTGCAAGACTCAGTCCTGATGTTATTGTTATTACAGAGACCAAGATCTTCGAGGAACGCAAGGATCTTCCACCAGCTAGGCCACTGCTCTAACCACAGAGTAATCGCAGTAGTTTTCAGATCTACCGTGTTCTTACAATAGGGTTTTGATGGTACAGTATGGATGGGTATAGGAATGGGAAACATAACTCACCATATTGGCTTGATGTTCAGAGAGGAGGTTCTTCCTATGCCAGCCCAACTCATTTTGCTTGGTGGTTTGAGAATCAGTTTCGGATTTTAGCTGAATTAATTCCTTGTTTCTAAAAAAGGTGATAATTATTATTAATAACATTTATCCCTCATATCAACGCGGTAACAAATAAAACAATTTAATAATGTCCAAATGTTTGAAGAAAGGAAAATTTCTAGAACCTTAAGGCAGTCATACATAAAATTCTTTAATATTCCAGCCTATAAAACCGCTTACGGACAAAAAAGTTTTGAGTACAACGCCACTAAGCAATTCAATTCTCTGCCCAGCACCATCAGAAACATACAAACCAAAAGCTCCTTTAAAAGCAATATCATTACTCACCTTAAAAACCTAGTTTAATTTAGTTCTTAATATGTAGATTTTATATCTTTAAATTTGTCATTTACTTCTATTATTTTTATTTTTATTATGTATGTACTATATTTTAGATATTAACATGTTACTATGTAGCTAAAAAAAAACACTTTTGCAAATTACCCTCCCAACACAGGTTTATGCCTAGTAGAATGGGCAATTTACCAACAAATAAAAAAAATGTATGTTCAAGTAAAAAAAAAATGAAATACTTGGAATTGGATTTAAGAACGGTAAAAGACTTTACATCGCTCCATTCTTTCACTGCCTTAGTAAGAAGTAACTTAGAATACAACTCAACGATCTGGTCCCTGATCTATAAAAATCATCAATTAAAAATTAAGAGAGCCCAACACAAATTTCTAAGATTCATCAATTTTAAACTCTCCTTACCCATCAGAACTGTCATTTTAAATGCTGGGAGCGAAACATACAAAGACACCCTAGGTTATTCAGGACCTACCTCTGTTCCAATAACAACTCCAAATTCTTGTTTTCTTCATTAGCCACTGGTAAAAATGTCCCATCACTCCATCCTAACTGCTCTAAAACATCCGTCAAAAACGACGGCATTTTGACAGAGAAATTCAAATCACTTAATAAAAAAAACTAATTGTAATTCAATTCTAAATCTAAAAAAAGTGATTTGAATAACTTAGCTCATTTAATTTGTTTTGAACATTAGAAAAATTAAAAATAAGTGAGCAAGAAATAACTTTGAAACATTATTGATAAAACAATCTCCAAAACCCACAAAAATAACGCAATAACGTTGCCATGAGAACGGAAAATTGTTTATATCCAAAGTTGCCGCCTAAAATTCAGGGTAGCCATCTTGACAAAGATATATATATTTAGCAGGTACTACACATAACCAATCCTACCTAACTATTATCGCATAAAACCTCGCGAGAAACTTAAACACAGTTTTGATTTCTTTGTACATTAGTTTTAATAATTATTATTTTATGAGGAATTAATGGTATGCAGATAATTCCATGAAGCCACATGCATCACTAATGTTCAAGATCGCGTACGAAATTTATTTTAGCCGATCTATTTTTGGATGATTCAAAGCTTCAAGTTTTCCTTCTTGATGTTGTGAAGTTTCAGAGTTTTATATTGAAATAATTAAGTTCTTGCAGTGTTTTATTAATTATATCGGTGACTTAATTATTTAGTGAATCATTCGTAATTGATGCAAGCGTTTTCATTGCACGCATTTGGTGAAAAATTATTACGGAAATGCTTTAAATGTCATTGAAGCTGTTCAATCCTTGACAGCATTTAAAAGTAAATATGTGTACATCTATGTTGCCTTGTCCGCTGTGTTCCCTTCCACGTTTTAGTGATTTGGAATCATTACGGATTGGGCTTATAAAAGTTGCAACAGAAAACCTAGTTTGTCCGATATGCAGCGATATCTTTATGGGCTTAGATAAACTCACAATACACCTGTTCAGCCACTGCGATAATGGTATATTTAAACCAGATAAAAGCATTCGTGACGACAGACATAAAAAAGAGAGACCTACACGCATCTATGAAACACAAACAGAAGACCAGGCACAAATACCGTGCGTTGAATCAAGTTTTTCAAAATTACCTAAAGCGAAACATAAAACAACTCAATTGAGTTTAGTCGAAGAATCCGAATTGTTGAAAAACACGAGTAAATCGGACCATATGATGCCAATGTATAACATAAACACAATACCCTTTATTGGGATACCAGAAAACCTTTCAATCCTGCAAAGAAATAAGAAAAATGTAAGAAGCACCACTTCTGTGGAAAAAAAAATAAAAAACAACAAGCTCTCGGAAAAGTGTGACATTTGCGGTTTTTGCTTCTTGGGAAAAAACATTCTAGAAATGCACAAAAAGCTCATCCACAACGTCCAAAATTCAGAGATCGTAAACGGCGTTTCGAAATATTGTTGCAACCTCTGTTCCAAAGTTTTCAAAATGCGAGGGTCCTTGATGGTACATCTGAGAATGGTGCATTTTGGGATAATTCCCTCTATAAAAAGCGACGAAGATTCATCTCAGACTTCTTCAAGATCCTCTACCAACATGTGCGATGGGCCCAACTTCGAAACACCTATAAATAGTGAAGATATAAATACGGAATGTAGTGCTAAACACGACTTCGAAGCTTTGATTACAAACAGCAGATCGCCGGATGGCCAAGATGTTTTTAATAACAATAATAGCGGAATTAGCACAAATAATGCTACCAAGCAGTGGACTTGTGATATTTGTAAGAAACAATTCACCACCAAATACTTTTTGAAAAAACATAAACGCCTCCACACGGGTTTGTATAATTTATTACCACATAATATATCATTAGTTTGTAGGTTGATTCACGCTTATTCGGAATGCATGCAACGTAACCATTAGCAATAAATAATTAACTAACTAACTAACCATCACGCCGTTTCCTCGAAGGGGTAGGCAGAGGGGACGGACCGCCATATAACTCTGTCTTGGCACACACTCCTTGCTTCATTTACATTCATACATCGTCTCATACATACTCTTCTGTTATTCTGACTCTTCACATGACCCGATTCAAATATTTGATTTACTTTATCGTGCTATGTCTTTCTCGGGCGTCCTCGACTTCTTCTTCCATTCACTTTCGCATCATATATTCTTTTCACACTCCTTTATTCGTTCATTCGCTCTACATGCCCAAACCATCTAAGCGTCCCTTTCTTGATTCTATTCATTACGCTCACATCAGCCTTGCATTCTTAAATAATAAAAATAATAAAAAATGCATTCATCGTGTAAAATAAATTCCGAATACAAAAATCAAATTGTTGGACCCTATAATTTTATGATATAAAGCTGCTTATTTGTATTATATGGTTATTAGCAGTTACTACCTGGATTCACCGGACTTTCAACACTCTTTTTAAGTATTGTTAATGAAGTCTTCAGATTATTTAAAGAAAAAAATATGTATGTTTCAAAGCTGGATTGATGACATTGCTCGTGCTTGAAATAACGTTTGTAAATAGTGGAGTTCTAAAAATTCCAGGCATAAAAACTTGTGCAAATTTCATGACGTCAGAACTCACCGTTTGAACGTTTTTGCTTGGAAACAGACTGCTTTATGGTTGTTGATTGACCATTATTTATGGAACGCATTCATATTTAACTTATGTATTATCTCTTTAGTGAATTTTAATAATATCTTATTTCGTGCTACCAAGCGATTAACATTGACACAAATAAACCAAATTTAAACTGACGGCGTAGTTTTGGCTTTGCTCGCTTCACAAGTTAAATGAGTAGTTTATAAAGCATGCTAGATAGTAAATATGATATCTATAATACTTGTACATTGGAATAGTGCCAACTTGCCATACCCGAGTACAATAACAATTTTGCTATTAGATGCACAGAAAACACGTCTAAAATAAATCTTAGTCAAACCTCACAGCTGTCGCGAAAAGAAAAAATGGTCTTGGTATCTTAGAGTAACAATGTGTGGAGAGAGAGCTAATTATTTTTACCCAACCTATACAAACTTGCGATAAATCACTTTCTCCGGGTTTTACGTAATACACCACGAGAGAGAGAGATGACAAATATAATACACCGCTTCTATGTACTGTCACAACGATCTCGGGCTCCTGGGGTCACCGCGGGACTCCGCCCACATTTTTTACTATGCCACTAAACTTGACACAACTGAACGGTTTTTTAGGTTAAATGCTATATTTTTGTTTGATAACCATACTGAGAAAAAGTAATTATACGAATATACAAAATCATTATGTCGATATGTGCTATGAATGGATGTATAAATACCCTAACCTTAGTCTTAGCCACGCCCAGGTCCGCCGAGTCAGGTAAAAATCATCAAAAACTGACTACACTGGCCTTGGATAGATACCACTCTATATAATATCTAAGCTTGGTGTTAAGTACATTTTTTTTGTTATAGTGAATATCACACTAAAGTACCAACAGCTCTCAACCGTCAGGAGCCAGTGGGACTTTGGCACACCCCAGTTGGGGTATGTTGTGAGGTTGAAGGTATTGGGTATGTGGGAAAGATGTGGAAGAGGAAGGCTGGAAAGTACCTGGATATTCAGGTCTGGTCACCAAACACAGCTAAAGCCATTTCAAGCAACGTTTCGATTCTGAATGGTTGTCTTTCACCAGGGCTATAATTACCATTATCGAACGTGCCGCAAATATTTTATATTAATTAAATAAACTACTGCAAACATACTACGTAATATTTTATGTGAATTAAATGTGTTATAACACATATTAATTGAATACATTTATTTGTGCACGTCGGGATTTGAATCCGCGACCTCTGGATTCGTAGTCGAGCGTCTCTCAAAATTTTCAATATCTCGTCCCCTTGGAATAACAAGGTTTCATTTGACTGCACTGCTATGCAATAATAAACTCTAAAGTAGCTTTCTATAGAGCCTACTATCGCATAGCATTGCCGTGTCAGATGAGGAGTCAGTGTAACCAGGGGAGACCAATCCAAAAGTGTAGACAATTATTGTTAACTTGTTTGAAGTTTTCTTCCTTATATTTTATGATAATGTTATTCGATACCAATCCTCTATTCTATTTTTTAATGTATTTTATAAATGTAAGTCGAAAAAAAAATGCTTGCAGTCTCAGAGCAATAATATATAAGAGAGAGCGCTGCTGTAGTCAGTTTTGATGAGCTTCGCCGGACTCAGCTAGACCTGGGCGAGGCTAGGACTAGGGCAAGGGTATGTATACATCAATTCATAGCACATGTCGACATAATGTTTTTGGTTATTCGTATAACCACTTTTTCACAGTATAAATAAATATATAACATATAACCTAAAAAACAGTTGAGTTATGTCAATTTATGTCAATATCAAAACGTACGGGCGGAGTCAACGGAGACGCGGGACGCGAAGAACACTCTTACAATACTTTAAAGCGGTGTGATAATTTGGGAAATTTTGTTGTCTCTTTCTTTATCATGGTGTACGACGTAAAAACCCAGAGAAAGTGATTTATCCCAAATTCGTATAGGTTGGGTAAAAAGAATTAGCTCTCCAAGCTTGAAGTTTTACTAGAATCATGTAAGAAGTGATTTAGCATTGTCAATTATCACGTCATTTCTGTTCATTTTGTCGAAGAAGTGAATACTAGTGAATAGACTTACGTAAATGTTTTAGTTCCATAATCTCACTATAGCCAAATACACAGTTTTGATTTTGGACCATTAGTCTCAAACATAGAAGTCGTAAGTCTTGTTTTTGGGTTGAATCTTTTGGATAATGTGTTAAATTTATTTTGTTTCTGGAAAAAATAGGGGGTGTAAGAAAATCGGTTTGACGAAGGACGGTTTAAAATCATTTCACTGGTTACTACTTTTAAAATATATGTTTTTTTATAGTGAATACTAGCGTCGGGAAAAACTTCAATGTTTTGTGAATGCTTCACGAATTGCTAGTTCTTTAAAATAAACCCTTCGCAGTGAACACTTCAATTGATTTGAATTTATCCGGTTATTTGTTCAGTTCTTTTTGGAACCGGTCCCTTGATATTCATCGCCAAAACAAAAGTACTAGTCGGTAAAGATTTGAAAACGAAAAGAACTTGAACTGTAGAGATTCAGAGAGATTTTGCCAACTTCAATTGAAGTATTTGTTCAATAAACAATGAATGAAGTGGGAACTGCTGCTAAAAGAACTAGTTATTTCAGAGCGGTCACAACGCTAGTGAATACCAACTGCTCCCAACCGTCTAGAGCCAGCGCGACTATGGCATCCCTAATTAAGGTATGTCGTGAGGCTGAAGGTAGCAAGGAGGGGTAGAAGACGGGGAAGAGTAAAGGTTTGGGAATTACCTAGATATTCAGATCTGGTCACCAAACACAGCTAAAGTAATTTCAAGCAACGTTTCGATTCTTAATTGTGGTCTTTCACCAGGACGATACTTAAGTATCTTTTTATTTATTTTTTATATGAAGGCCGCACAAGAGTTTCCACTGCTCCCAACCGTCTAGAGCCAGTGAGACTATGGCATCCCGAAATATGTTGTGAGGCTAAAGGTAGTGGGGAGGGGAAGGAGATGAGGAAGGGGAAGGTTTGGGAAGTACCTGACTATTCAGATCTAGTCATCAAACACGACTAAAGCAATTTCAAGCAACGTTTCGATTCTTAACGATAGTCTTTCACCAGGGCGATACTTAAAGTATCAATCACGCTGGAACGTGCCGCAAATATACTTTTCATTTTTTTATTTGAATTAAATGTGTTATGACGCAAATTAATTCAATAAAAATTATTGGCGTACGCGGGGTTTGAACCTGCGACCTTTGGATTAGTAGTCGAGTGTCTTACCACTCGACCACGCAGGCCGTCACTACTTGTTACAATCAACCACTAAGCTTCAGGATGCAAATAATTTAACATTTCAGGGGAAATGCCCTACGCCTGCAACCAGTGCAACAAAACCTTCACGTTCCAGCAGTCCTACCACAAGCATCTGCTGTACCACAACGATGAAAAGCCCCACCAGTGCGGCCAGTGCGGGCGCGCCTTCAAGGAACTGTCCACGCTGCACAACCACCAGCGAATTCACACGGGAGAGAAGCCATTCTCCTGCGAGACGTGCGGTGAGTCTTTCCACGTGCATGCCTATTCATCAGCATGTAAAAGGTGAATTTTGAATTTTCGCGGGCTGTACACATATGTTAGCATTATCCGCCATTTTGGATTAGTGGTTTGTTTATGACAACTGGAAAGGTTAGTCACGTTTTTGTGTGTTCTTCGAGTTTTTACTTTTGAAAAAAAATGGATCAAAGAAAATGTATTGAATTTTGCGTTAAAAATGAAATAAAGTGCTCCAACGCACTTAACATGTTGACTGTGGCATTCGGCAAGTGTACTTTGTCTCAAAAAAGTGTTTATAAGTGGTACAAGCGCTTTACAGAAGGCCGAGAAGATGTTAATGACGATGAGCGTCCTGGAGTTGTGGAAAAAACAAATCGTGGATTTTATTCTTTGATCCATTTTTTCAAAAGTAAAAAAATCGAAGAACACACAAAAACGTGACTAACCTTTCCAGTTGTCAAAAACAAACCACTAATCCAAAATGGCGGATAATGCTAACATATGATAAACATATGTGTACCAGCATAACAAAAAAACGATAATCGAATGTACATAGCCCGCGAAAATTCAAAATTCACCTTTTCTTTTGAACAGGCCGTGTACATCAACATCATACATCAAATTCATCAGCATGAACGTACATGATACTGTCTCTAAGTGAAATTTGGCCTCAAATGCTTTTCACTGTCTTTCTGCCTCGTCTTTCACCACCAGCACTCACGCCTTTCAATCGTGAGTCCTACTCTTGGAGTAACGATATAAGGAGGTATAGCTATTTTTTTTACTCACCCTATACAAACTTGCAATAAATCACTTTCTCCGGGTTTTTACGTCGTATACCACGAGAGAGAAAGAAACAAGAAAAGTCGTCTCATAATATTGTAACACTTCTAAGTATGTAAGAATGTTCTCCGTCCGCGCTAACTTCACATCATCCGAGTCAGGATAAAGTCAACAATACTGACTACACTGTTCGCAATGGTACCTCTCCATATATATTCTTACTCCAAGGTCCTACTCCAATACTCTTCCGCGCAGTCTGCGCACTCCTCTTGATCTGAACAAAATATCTTTATTTTTATCGGCAACCGTTTATCCTGATCTATTTAAACACAGGCATTTATTAAAATATTTAAACAATATTCTGTGGTGCACCACAGGGCTCCTTTCTTGGGCCACTTATATATTTGATTTAAACAAATAATTTACTTATGTAAATGGGAAGTAAGAGGTACGCTTTGACTTTACGTAATACAAATAAGTACATGGAAACATATTAGGTTCACAATGTGTAAACAAAAGATAAACATATAAATTCTTAGATTCATTTAGGATGAGTAGAATAGTTCTCTCTTTAATTTTATGTGTGTAAATCGATGTACTTATGAGCGTATTTTCTTTCCTAGGAAAATGTTTCCGGCAGCGAGTGTCTTATCTGGTCCACAGACGCATCCACACTGGAGCCATGCCCTACAAGTGCACTGCTTGTGACAAAAGTTTCAGATATAAGGTATTTATATAAATTTTACCAATATAGTTTAAAAACATTATAGCTATTTTTTACACATTTTCCAAACGAAAAAAGTCTTTTAGCAGAGAAGGTCTCTTTCTCCAAAAATATAGCTAACATAGGGTTACGAACTCCCTCAGTTTGTGAAGTGGTTGTCGAAGGCGATAGGCCATTATGTTTTTTATATGTTCTCCTATTAGTTAACTCCCATTATTGTGTTTTTCCAACTAAAAACATGTTTTTAACATATTCCACAGGTTTCCCAGAGAACCCACAAATGCACAGTCCAACCACCAGGAACTTTAGTTCGACAATTAGGCGGAGACCTCGTTCAAAAGTTGATCAAAAACCAAAAAGAGACTCTGAACAATGCCACAAAATCCCCTGAAATCGACGACACGGATCACGAAGCCATAAATAGAGAAATGAAATTCTCACAGCATTTCACATTTGACAGCAGAAGAGACAGCAATCATGATTCATCAAATGATGATCATTTCATTGAAAATCTTTGTCATAATGTTCAAGATTCTTTGACAGATGATCTTATTTGCAATGAAAATTTACAACCTAAAGACGTACAGGAAAGAGAAGAAAAAAATATTATTGATGAACTTGTCAGTGAGTCAATCCTGAAGATGGATTTTAGTCATCCCGGTCCGTCAACATCTCAACATTTTAATTCGAGAGTGACAGATTTGTATTCGATGATTTCGCTTCAAGACGAAATTTTGGAAGAAAGTTTACCATCCCCATCAGAGAGATTTAAAAATTTAAAACTGTCGCCATCTTCAGAAAGCCTAGCAGAAAATTTAAGGGGTAGTAATAATATTTTTGAAAAGAGTGTGCATCCTCAAGTTTATCAAATTTCGCATTCAAACTCGATAGATAATTTTGTTAAAAGTAAGAGTGATGCAGATTATCGTGTAAATGATTCACAGCTCTACGATTCAATTTATCAAAGAAGATAAAATAAAATAAAAAATTGGTTGGGTACCAAAAAAAAATCCCATTTTTAGTGTCCGTGAGGTTTTAGGTCACGCGCACACGGGTGACTTTTGTCACGGCAACAGTTTCGTCACCATCTCCAAATCTATTGCAGTGTATGGAGGTCCGCGCACAATGTGACATTAGGGTGTTTTTTTAGTTACACTGGACAGCGACTTTTGAGTGACGAAACTGTCACCGTATCTGTAAAGACTACTTATGTATGGGCGCTCGCGCACGGGTGACAAAATGTCATTCGGTGACTCATCCGCCTGTTCGAAATCTATTGCTGGAATGAAAGGGTGACGGGTGACAGTCACTCACCGTGTGCGTGCTCGATCGGAAGACAGTGACAGTGACGAAACTGTTTCCGTGACAAAAGTCACCCATGCGCGCCTGGCCTTAGTCTCAATGGATTATAACTATAATCGGAAAATCATTTGTTCAGGAATAACGTGACTTGATATTGTATCTTATTTGCTTTGAAGAATTCTTAATTATCTTTAAAATAAACGCTGGTTATTGAACACATATTGTCGATAAAAAGGCAAAAGGGCTGAAGCGAGATTTTGGTAAAAAAAATACTTAAATATGCAATTTTTTTTCTGCATCGAATGCTCTGACTCTCGTTTGATTCTGAAAAAGTTTGGCTCCTTCAGCCATCTAAAATGTATTTACCATTTGGATGAAGGCTTGACTCAAGCGACATAAGTTTGAGACTTTTTGAGATTTTTGTCGCTTAAGGTAACTCAGTGAGAGCATTGAGTTTTTAAAATCTTACTAGCCACTGAAGACTTATGATTTTATTGCAAATCAAAAAAAAACTTGAAAGTGCTCTGGTTTAAATTTCCCAAAATGGCACTTCAGCCCTTTTAACTTTCCGGCAACAATATGTAAAAATGAGGTGGTAAAAATTTATCATAAAAATATTATCTCTCTTCGAAAATTACCGTTAAAATCTTGGAGCTCTGAAGTTAAAACAAAGTTCCCTTACGATTTTTTTTAACCTTAAATGTAGCTTTGAAAGAGTATGTACAAACTGTATTTGCTACAAAATAACAGTTATTATATAATTAATATGAAATGATTTTTTTAAAGTTGTAAACTTTAAATTGAATGATGAAAACTAAGTAATAATATTAATCGAAATGTTGAACTGTATGTGTAATAATTATTATTTAATATTTTATTGTATAAATATTTTATTCTAAAATCCGTTTATTTTACCTTTTACTCAACCAGCCCTGTTTTCAACCATCCCATCAAAAAGTACTTTCCCTGAAAATCGCCGACTAGCCGCCAGAGACCAAATAAGAAAAAGAAGAAGTTTCAGTCAAGTTCTGTTTCTGTTTGCGTGTTGTCCTCTTTTCAGTAGGCGATATCAAAATTGTTTAGTATGTTTATAAAATACACGTAATTGGATCCGAGAAGTGTTTATATGTGATACTCGAAAGATAAACTGTTGTTTTCGTTGTATAGCCATATTTTTCGACGTGAAACTAGAAAACTAGCATCATTTTGATAAACTGTGTTTGCGTTTAGTGCTTATGGTGGATTGCTTTGTCTGACTGCGTTTATGCTGTTTGTTTTGTGCAAGATTGTTCTTCAATGCTGCAGCTATGGTATAAATACACATTTTTTAACAATATTTAAAACTTACAAGGTATTCGTGATACTCATTTGCAAAAATTTCTTCCTAAAATCATCCCATTATTAATTAATTTACTGAAGCTAATGCAAAAAATAAAATATATCCTTTATGTAGTTGTGCAAGTGTATTATCTTGTGATGATTGTCGAGAAAGCGTTGGAGCTTTAAATTTAATTAATTCCATTATGTCTGACAAAGCAAGCTCTTTGTGTCAATTAATAAACAATCGATTGATTCAACAGCCGTGACTGCCAGTTTTTTTTATTGGTTTGAACACCAATTTACATTGTAATGAGTATTGAGATAACCGTGAAATCAATTGGGCTTCATATGGTGTTGAATCGTAGATTGTTATTTAAGGACTAGTGTGTTTTATTATGATTATTTATCTCAAGTTGCATTGTGTTTATTTGGGATCATTACGTCGTGTGTCAAGCTGCCATTTTACATCGTTGTGGCCGAATACTATGGATAGAATACAAACTCGGAAGGTTTGCTTCTAAACTGAAGATTCTCGACAGTGGTGATCCTTGCGGAACGAATGAGAACTACAAAGTTACCGCTTGATATAATCGAATATTACGTTTTACACACATTTCTCAAGTTAGATAAAATTATTTTTAATCAATTCTTTTCATATAATTTACATAGTCGAGGTTATTAGATGTTGAATTTATATTAAGTTCAAAGTCATTTAAATTAATTTTTTAGTCGGAAATAATCGATTTGGAAGTAAAAAAGCAAAATAATACGATTTATTTTAGTCCCACGAAATATGGAATCCTGTGCCTATAATGTATTCCGTTAAAATTTGTTAAATATATCCGATTTCTCTGCAGGCAGCACAACCTCGAAAGTCGAGAGGTTTTTATGAAAAAAAAAGATCTTCATCGATGTCTGAATTTAGAAATAATTCTCATTACCAATGTCTTCATATTCACTAGGGAACCGTGTATTTTAAATGATTCTTGACGTTTTATGCACCCTTAACTATTTAACAATCACGCCGTTTCCCCACAGTGGTAGGCAGAGGAAAGACCGCCATACAACTCTGCCTTGGCAAGCATATATCCTCTCCTGTTATTCTGTTTCTTAACATGGCTCGATCGTGCCATGTCTCTCGCGTCATAAATTCTTTTCAGACTCTTCTATGCTTCCACCCGCTCTAGATGCCCAAACCATCTAAGCGTTTTTTTTAAATCTTATTCATTGAGCTTAGATCAGTCATGCATTATTTCCGGATATTAACATTTTTAATACGGTTTATCGCACATACGCCTCAGAGATCTCATTTCTACAGCAATCAGTCTACTTGCATCCTTCCTCTGCCAGTTCCATGCCTCACTGTCATACATCACGGTTGGTATAAGCACTCCATTCTGGACTGCTAGCTTCGCTTCTTTGAACATTTTTTTTTATTTGCGCCAACAACGTTCAGTCCTCCATTATTGGAGTTTCCTGCATTCACCCTTCTTTCAAATCTGCACCCTTATTAGTAGAAAATTTCAAAGTCATCATTCCAATATTTAAAGAACTATTTTTTGTTGTTGTTATTATTTATAATTTTAGTTTCTACTAAGATATGCTTCTTTTGATAGAATCTTCCTCTTTCGTCCTATGTACAGTCCACTTATATCACACAATTATAAAATTATTTATTTTTAACCTTACCCTACAATGCATTTTTTAAAAAATATTTCTGAAGCATATTTTTTAAAAATATGATAATACTCCCATGTTATGTTAGTAGTTTTAACTCCGCTCCGCCAGATGGAACCACCGTCCCCTCAAACGTGTGGAAAACGAATGAACTTCCTGTACACTCATCCATAGTATTCACTGTGTGTATATTTAATATTCTTGCTGTTTTCAACGCTATATTACCATATTCCTTCGTGCAGATCGTTTTAAAGTCAATAAATGTGCTCGGATAGTGATCCGGTTCGTTTAATTGATGTGCTGAAATGGTTTGATGTCCGAAATTCGAATGTACAACAAAAAAAGTCCTGGTAGGTAGAAAATCTTCTCGATATTTTGTATGTAAGGAACAGCTGACATTGCTTTGTTGTCTAACGAAATGCCCTTCCTCTATTATAGGTAGGAACTTAATGTAGGTTTGCTTTCGCCTTCAACAATAATACTATTGAGAGGCCTTTTATTAATTTACCTTGTGAAATATGTAAAACTTGTTCTTGACGTTTTATCAACTTGTATCAGAAAATTATTGTTAGATATAGCTGCAGTTATAAAGCAACCATTATTGTTTTATTCATTAGGTACCTACCTACTCCTACATTATCTCGCTGATTTATGAAAACTTTTGTTATATCATCGAGTATTTCTCATTATTTATTCGCGCTGGGTGATGCTCGTTCTATTATCTCGTGTGCAACGTATTTACATTTATTGCAGCTGTAGTTTGCATACTTATTTTCAATTTATGTTGTGAATGATAATCGAATAAGTGAATGAAATGATTTATGTTCTGACCTGTTTTTTTTTAATTAAAAAAAATATTTTTGATGTCATCTATGTGATGTTCCCGCAGATTTGTGATCTGTTGTATAATGTACCTATGTATCGCGGGTTCGAATCTCGGCGTGGGGAAATAAATTATATCCAATTAATATTTGTTATATCAAATTTAATTAATATCAAATAGTATATCGTCGATTATGAATTTGGAAGTTTCGGGTTCAAGTCACTGCGTGCGCATATAAGATTAATTTAATTAATTTGTCTTCTTTCACAATAAATCAATTAAAAATAATACATACTAGATGTATTTGCGACACGTTCCAGAAGGGTAGATACTCTCGGTATAGCCCTGGTGGAAAACCACCATTTAGAATCGAAACGTTGCTTGAAATAGATTTAGCCGTGTTTGGTGATCAGATCTTAATAACCAGCTACTTCTCAACCTTCCTCTTACCCATCTCCTTCCCTTTTCCATTCCCTTTCCAACATACCTCAATTAAGGATGCCATAATCCCGCTGGCCCCAGACAGTCGGAAGCAGTGTTAGGATTTACCAGGGGGACACTGACAGTATCTACCGTTCTGGAACGTGTCGCAGATACACTTTGTATTATTATTAATTGACCAGTTAGTAGCTGAGTAGACAAACGCGTCGGATTCCCACTCGGGCGTCGTGGGTTCAATTCCTCTGCTAGCCAAGTTCTCAATCATTGGACAAGCAACATCTTTCGCTTATTATGATGGCAGTAGAAGTTTTTCAAATATTGTCAGGCTATTTGTAACCCGGCAATGTTTGTTTTTCTTAAAAAAAAAATAGTTGTGAGATAAAATTAATTAAATCATTTTTTTCTGCGCACGCCGGGACTTAAACCCGCTATCGCTGGATTCGTAGTCGATCTTCACCACTCGACCACAGAGGCTGTCGGGTAAACGTAATTTATTTTTTAACAATATAGCTTGCTTTGCGAAGTGGCCATCATAGTAAAATTTGCAACTATTCATTTTATAATCTTTTTAGGTCACAAAACTATTTTTAACGATTTGTGACCTAGTTAAAAATGCTCATGTTTTTTCTGTTATGTATTTTTTGTAGAAAAATAGTAATAATAAAATTCGTTTGTCCTTATTTATAATAATTAAGAAAACCTTTTTAAACGGCCCTCTTTACTAGCGGTGAATCTACGTAAACGTATTGCCCAATATATTTATTATAATTTTGATTTATCGAAGGAAGCAATCACTTTGTAGCTTGACATTATAATTTAAATAAAAAATATTTTAGTTTTAAGCCACTGTGTATAAATAAAGTGGCTTAAAACTAAAATATTTTTTATTTAAATTATAATTTTGATCGAGATTTTAAGCTGCAGATTGTCATTTATATATTTTTTTATCGATTTCTATGTTATGCGACTTAATATCGTTCTTTATTTGGAATATGCTGTCATTATCACCCCTGGGCGTGAAATAACCACTACTTGCCTCATCTGTATATCGCTTAAGTCAAAACAATACCTTGTATCCCACCCATTTGTCAAGAGCTTGGAGTAACAATGTATGGAGAGAGAGCTAATTATTTTTACCCAACCTATATAAACTTGCGATAAATCACTTTCTCCGGGTTTTTACGTCGTACACCATGAGAGGGAAAGAGATAGCAAAAATAACACACCGCTTTTATGTACTGTAAGGATGACCTTGGTCTCCCGCGTCTCCGGGGACTCCGCCCACATGTTTTGAAATGCGACTAAACTGGACACAACTAAACGGGTTTTTAGGTTATATGCTATATTTTTGTTGATGACAATACTGTTATCAGCAAAATATTGTCATACGAATAAACAAAAACGTTTTGTCGATATGTGCTATGAATGGATATATAAATACCCTAGCCCTAGTCCTAGCCACGCCCAGGTCTGCTGAGTCCGGCAAAAATCATCAAAAACTAACTACACTGCCTTGGATAGGTACAGCTCTATGCACTCTAAGGTCAAAAGTGACTAGTGTATTCCGGTACAAAATTACACAACCTTTTAAAAATGTACGATCATTTTTCGTTCTAGAGTGGTAGATACTCTCAGCATTGTCTCGGTGAAAGACCACCATTAAAAATCTAAACGTTGCTTGAAATGGATTGATTCGTGTTTGGTGACCAGATCTGAATAGCCAGGTACTTCTTTTCAACATCCACACTACCTTCAGCCTCACAACATACCCCAATCGGGGATGCCATAGTCTCACTGGCTCCAGACGGTTGCAGTTTTTTGTGAATATACCGTCGCCGGAAAGGCAAAAGGGCTGTAGCGCCATTTTGGGAAGTTTACACCCTTAGAGTATACAAGAGGTAGCCCAAGCCAAGGCAGTGAAGTCAGTTTTGGACTTGTTTTTGATGATTTTAACATGACTCGGCGCAAATGGGCGTGGCTAAGACTAAGGCTACGGTATTTATACATCCATTCATATCACATATCGACATAATGTTTTTGTGTATTCGTATAGCCACTTTTTCACAGTATTTTTATCAACAAAAATATAGCATCTAACCTAAAAAACCGTTTAGTTGTGTCAAGTTTAGTAGCAAAATAAAAAAATGTGGGCGGAGTCCCGCCGTTAACCAGCGATAATAGCCAGCTTAAGATCATTACGACAGTATATAGAAGCGGTCCAAGAAATTTGTTGTCTCTTTCTCTCTCATGGTGTACGATGTAAAAACTCGGAAAAAGTGATTTATTACAATTTCGGATGGGTTGGGTAAAACAAATTAGATATCCCTCCATATATTGTTACTTCAAGTTTACACCAGAGCACTTTAAAATTTTTTTGTTTTACAATAAAATTCAATTCAAAGTCTTCAGTGCCTAGTTGGATTTTGAAAAAAAAAGTTAACTCGGGTAACTCAATGCTCCCACTGAGTTACCTGAAGCGAAAAAAAGTTAAGAAAGTCACAAACTTGCGTAGTTAGAGTCAAGCCTTTTCCCAAATGGTAAATATATTTTAGATGGTAGAAGGGCCACACGAGTCTTCAGAATCAAACGAGAGTCAGAGCATTCGATGCAGAAGAAAAAAACCTGATCGGAACTACGTATTCAACTCATTTTTGACCAAAGTATCGCTTAAGCCATTTTGTCTTTCCAGCGACGATATTGTTCTTTGTTCCACATTTTTTTATTGTTAAACACGAAAATGGCCAGTGAGGATAGAAAATACGATGGATTATGTTTTAAAAAGTATATGGGCTCTAAATTTACGATATATTCACCCAATACAAATTTCGAAACAATTTATAAAACAGTTTTGCTGATGAAGTGTCCACTTCCCCACCCATCGCATCAACACTTCATCACCCCCAAACTAACTCGATTATTGATCAACTAGCCCCCGTTTCAGCCTCCCCAATACCCAGGCTAGAGGGTACCTAACTACAAACTCCCCATATAGTCAGTACTTACTTAATACGTACCGTTTTTTATGGTAATTTTATATGCATATTGCTTTATATTGCACCCATCTCTGCGTTCGTATGTAGGCATTGTTTTTTTTAATGCAACACCACTGACCGGTGCGGCGGGCAATATTATTATTATTTTGCATGCACCGAGGAGAGTGCTGGTAGGTTCCCAATTGCTGGCAACACTGAAAGAAAGACCAATCAACAACCACCTATTTTTGACAATGTTCGCAAATCGTGGTTGGAAATTAATTAATTACTAGTTGGTTTTGCAGACGATAACGCCCCACGCGGCGATTGATCGAACCATGCACGACACCCTCTTACCGTATTAATACTATCAGACGATAAATAATGGTCACACAGTATAAATTAGTTTGGATTCTGATTGAAAAAAGCTCATATTGAGAATTGTTTTTAAATGTCACCTTTCTGGCTTTTTTCTTTGCAAGAATTGAGGTTCTAGATATTCGACAGCATTTGTTTCATACAATTAACGTGTTGGCACTAACATTGTGCATGTTTCGGTTTTGTCAACCATGATCCACCATACGTTCAAACTATGCAAAAAACACAGGCGCCATCTCTGAATAGACCCGGTGAAAATAAAGATCTTATTTAAATTTACTTAAAATATTCCTTAAATATAAAATCATATAAAAAATCCCCAAATCATTTAAAAATTACCCGCATCATGGGATAATTATGTTTTTTATTGCGCTGGCAGCAACGCCGCGCAACGAACGACTAGCGAAAATGTATGAAAAATAATTATTTTACAAATTGCATAGTGGTTATTTGGACGTAAAGTCTGTTTTACTATGGAGTGTGGTACGTTAAAATCGATGCGAACCATAGTCTATAACCAATCAGCATGCCCGTTTTTTGGTCGTGGCAGTCGAAATTAACCGTTAGAGATGGTACATGTTATTGTACCGGTGACTTTAAGTAAATTTGATTTTAGAACTTATTTGAAGAAATATTTTTGTTGGGATCTATTTTATTACCATGCGATATTTCGGTAAAATAAAAAAATATTACAAACGAAATCTCATATATCTACTATCATTTTTGGTATGGTATTCAAGCTGGTGCTTGTACTATTCCCAGGTCGTTAGAAGCCCAAGAGGCGTAACGGCCTAGTTATGAGTTCGAAATTAGATTGAGATGTCCATTTTGAAAATGTCTATTCATACAATAATGCATAATAAAATACGGATGTATTATTCCTGTTTTATTTATTTTAAGAAAGTCAAACATTCTCTGGTTACGAATAACCGGACAATATTTGAAAAACTCCTACTACCATCATTATAAGCGGAAAATGTCGCTTGTGTAATGATGGAGGACTTAGCCAGCAGATGAATTGAACCCACGACGCCCGGGTGGGAATCCGACGCGTTTGTTCACTCAGCTACCGACCCACGCTAAAACACACGCTCTGAGGATGGGAAGGAGATTGGATTTCGGTTAGCCTATAAACGCATCATCCTCAATCCGAAATATTAAAATTGTATCCGGTTTTATTATATGATTGGTTTTTTAGATGAATTATTAAAAATATTATTTAGTGATAAAAAAATGGTTTAAAAAAAAAAATCTGCGTTGTAAGTATTTTTACACTTCAAAATAATTATTTAACTAAATAAGTAGTTAAATATCACAAGGGTGGGTAGAAGGATATACTGCCACACAAATTTGTATTGGCACATACTCCTTGATTGATATTCATACCATATCAATAAGTTTTATTGCGGAACAATATCGGCACTGAGCGGAACCGGACGTTGGTGTGAATCAGCCATTAATCATCGATGGTAAATGACGATAATTTTTTTTTATAATTTGACGAAAAGATGTAGTAGGCGGAAAGTGTTGCTTGTGCAATGATGGATGACTTAGCTAGCAAAGGAATTAAACCCACGACGCCTTTGTGAGAACCCGACGCATTTGTCCATTGAGCTACCAAATGGATTAGCAAGGTTACGCGTGTTTATCGAATCACCTCGTGTTTGCGTAGTATCTGAATATTAAGAAATGTAAAGGCACGTTAATACTCTTTGTGGCCGCAAAAATCCTATTTTGTTCTTTTATATTCGTATTAAATCCCCAAAGTTTCGCGGTATGAGCGTATACTACGGTGCATTACATGAGATGGATGCGAACGAACTAAGGAGTGTGTGACAAGACAAAGTTGTGCGGCGTTGCATTCTCTCTGCCTACTCGTTCTTAAGGTGATTTGTTTTTTCACGAAAACGGCCAATAATTATGAATATTATCACAATATTAATTATTGAAGTCGACATTATTAATCGATCTCATTCTTCATTTGAAAATTATTTATGTAATTTTTTCAATAATTCTTCCGATTTGGCTGCCATCTCTGTATTGTATATCGTTATTTTTTGCTGTTTCATATTTACGTTGAAGATTATTGATATTATTTCAATAATTAATATAAAAATAATAAGCATATAAGCTTTGAAGATAATTATAATTTAATATTATATCATATTACTCATGCGGGGAAATAGCTGTATGATTTGAAAGTGAATTAGTTTTTTCATTAGTACAATGATTCATTTATCTTCTAAAAACATAGTTTGTTGAATAGCAAAAATTATCTACATTTAATGCCAATAAAATAAAATATCGTTTTCTCAATAACAGACCCTCCCACCGGAAAAATACTGCAGCCAGCCGAGTCTCGCACAATCAATATCTTGTTCTAGATACGGTTCCTAGAAGGTCGTGCCGAGTAATCAAACCTTACCTTACCAACAGACACCTACCAACCTTACCCCGACCTTGGCATAAGATAGGTTAGCTCCCCGCGGAGCAATAATTTATTTATTATTTTACTTGAACATACATTTTTTATTGGTTGGTAAATTGAAGGGAGCCCTTCTGTAGTCATCATTGATGATTTTTTCCTGGCTCGTGGCTAGGACTAGGGGCTAGGGTATTTATACATCCATTCATAGCATATGTCGACATAATGTTTTCGTTTATTTGTATAACCACTTTTTCACAGTATTGTCATAAACAAAAATATAGGATATAACCTAAAAATCCGTTGAGTTATGTCCTGTTATGTCGCATAACAATACGTAGTGGGCGGAGTCGCCGGGGACGCGGGAGACGGAAAAACTGGTTTTACATTAAATTGCATGAATTTATTAAAAACTATGCAAGATAATTTTACTGTAATATATGACATTTTGTAACATATATATGTTGAAAAAAATTATATTTTATACACAGTCCTCCTCACTAGGGATTCCTGTTCCGAGGCGGACTGTAGGTTGCTGCGTTGGTGTCAATGGTTTTATGTTGACTTTATAATTTCCCCATCTTCATGCTTATTTGTCCATATTTTTATGTTGCTCTTGAACATTTGCATCCCCGTGGCATCTCTAATATAATTTAGGAGGGCATTATATAAGTTGGCAGCATGGAACTTGTGGTTTTTCTGTCCAAAAGATATGTTCAATCTTGGAATGTTAATTTTAATTAAGGTTTTTGTTCTTGTAGTGTGAGTGTTGGTCAGTAAGGTACTCACTCTTTCTTTTAAAATTAAGTAGAGCATTTTTTGTGTATATTTTTGTGATGCTGAAAATTTTCCTTTTGAAAATTATGTGAGAACTTGTCTTGTCTCTTTCTCTCTCACGGTTTACGACGTAAAAACCCCGAGAAAGTAATTTATCGTAAATTTGTATAGGTTGGGTAAAAATATGTAGCTCTCTATCCATATATATTCTTGCTCTGCGGTTCGCTCAGTTTTATGTAAATTTAAAGATTTAAGAATTTTGATTTAAGATTGGTAACCGGGGTCGGGGACGTCTGAGTGGGACGTGGCGTGATCGGGTGGGTCGATTGGTCAAGTCATGTGTGGCGGCACATTCCCTCTGCATGTCCCGGCTGTGAGACGGGTGAGGATTATTTTACCTGCTCTCAACCGTCTGGAGCCAGTGGGACAGTGGCATCCCCGATTGGGGTATAGTGTGAGGTTGAAGGTAGATGGGGAAGAGAAAGGTTAAGAATGCCCTGGCTATTAAATACAAATTAATTCATATAAACACATTTGTCAAATCAAAGAAAAGGAAATATGATTGAGGACAGTTAATATGTGGGCACTTAAAACATTAATATTCAAGTATTGTAAGTAATTATGTATTAATAATAATAATAATAATATTAAGTATATTAATTAAATAACATTTATTTGCGCACGCCGGGATTTGAACCCGCTATCTCTGGATTCGCAATCGAGCGTCTTAATCACTCGACTACGGAGGTCGTCGAATCAATATTGATACCATTTCAAGCGACGTTTTAATTAATGATAGTTTTCACGAAGATTGAGCGTATCTACCACTCCAAGGACGAGGAGTTACATACAGACGGCCTCCATAGTCGAGTGGTAAGACGTTCGACTACCAATCCAAAGGTCGTACCAAGTCAAATGGTTCAAACCCGGCGTGCGCCAATAACTTTTATTTCATCAATATGTGTCATAACAAATTTAATTCATAGAAAATAAAATAAAGTACATCTGCGGCACGTACCAAAGTGGTAGATACTCTTATCATCGCTCTGGTGAAAGATTACAATTCAAAATACTTCCCAAATTTCATCTTCCCCATCTCCTTCCCCTCCGTACTACCTTCAGCCTCACAACATACCTTAATTGGGGATGCCATAGTCTCACTGGCTTTAGACGGTTGGGAGCAGTTGGGACTCTTGTGCGGTATTCACTATAAAAAATACCTACTTGCCTAATTTTTATAGCACCGTTTTTAATGAAATACCACTTCAAGAGCGCTATACAAAGCTATAAAATAACAAAATATTATAGTTAAATCACATTTATTCACAGATGTCGCAAGCTGTGAAAAGGTTCAGATTTTTATCTTAAAAAAATGTACAATTAAAATAAAATAAAACTGTACAAATTTCATGACGCTAGAGCTCACTTTTCGACAGTTTTCGTTGCTTTTACGTTTCAGCTTCATACTGGTTAGTTATTTTTCAATTCTACCGCTTCATCGATTCCTTCGAACTCTTCTGCCATTCGTGGAAGGTTCAAGGATGAGGAAACGTCTGCGGCAGTATAACCCTGGCGGCTGCCCACAGCCAACCTGTATTCTCTCGCCACCATAACCATTCCGGTCGGCCGTGAACGGCACTGAACGTCCGAGAGCACCAACTTTAATACCGAATTGGGTGTACCTGTACCTGCGATTTCTAGGAAAATCGTGTGGGGAGTTACCTTGAAGTAAGAAAATACATGGAGAGATACCTTTGCGAAACAGTGTAGTCAGATCGGTTGACTTTATACTGACTCGATAGAAAGAGAAGAAGATGCATTAAAGGATGTCGGATAGTCTATTAGTTACCGCCCACATGTAATTCTGACTTTTTTAATAAACGTATTTGAACACATTAAACAAAACAATATCAATACGCCATTAAAATGATTTATAAAGTCAAAATATCACACAGATACTAATAGCAGAAAGTTTGCCTAGATAATGTTAGAAGCTTTTTGTTGATTTTATGTCTTTATACCATTAAAAATGTGAAAATTCTAAAGTTTTATAAAAACTGTTGAAATACCTCTGAAAAAGTGATGTTTTATAATCTTTGTTTAGTCTTATTTGAACATTCAGGCATAGCACATATCACCATCATGTTTAATTTATTTGTATAACCACTGCGGGTTTTTTAATCATCATAAATATAGGAAATAACCCCAAAATCCGTTGACGTAAGTTATGCGACTCGATGATGGGAAGTTAGCACGGACGAAGAACATTCTTACATACTTAGAAGTGCTGCAATATTATGTGATAACTTATTTTCTCTTTCTCTCATGGTGTACGACGTAAAAACCCGGAGAAAGTGATTTATCGCAATTTTTATAGGTTGTTCTATATATTCTTGCTCTGAGTTCTGCACACATACTTGGTTCATCTTAGACACTAGAAACTGTAGATTTCCACCCTGTTAGAAATAAGCACCGCATTATCAATATTAATAACTATACCAAAGTCCTCATGCATTTATATTGAATGCCTACCTATGTCTTAGATCTTACACGTGTCTCATCGGCCCACGAACGCTGTGAGCTGTGACCCATCCACGTGGTTATAAATACATACTACTTGGTACGAGAATACAAATAGCTCTTGCTTTTCAGTAAGAGATGGGAAGAGTAAGCACGCATCCGTGTTGAGGTTCCAACATTGAACCCGAATCTATGTTGCGGCAAGACGTGCGTGACCTCGTTTTTTTCCGCCTGACCTTTGTCGAACACCGGTCTGAAAAGATTTATTATGTTTTGTTTGACTAGAATCTTTTCTGTTACTGTTGAAAATCACAGACTTGGTACAAGAACGTTTTACAAACCATCACGCAGTTTCTCTACACGTTTAGGCAAGAGGATGGAACGCTATACAACTTTGTCTTGGCACACCAACTTGGTTCATTCATATTTATACACATTCTTCATTTATGCCAACTTTTGTTGTGATACGAGACAAAAATCTGAACCCTTTCACAGCTTGCGACATTTGTGAATAAATGTGATTAAACTATAATATTTTGTTATTTTATAACTTTGTATAGCGCTCTTGAAGTGGTATTTCATTAAAAACGGAGCTATAAAAATTAGGCAAGTAAGTATTTTTTTATAGTGAACACCGGACAAGATTCCTAACTGCTCCCAACCGTCTAAAGCCAGTGAGACTATGGCATCCCCAATTAGGGTATGTTGCGAGAATTAAGGTAGTGGGGGGAAGGATATGGGGAAGAGGAAGGTTAAGAAGTACCTGGCTATTCAGATCTGGTCCCCAAACACGACTTAAGCCATTTCAAGCAACGTTTCGATTCTCATTGGTGGTCTTTCACCAGGGCGATACTTATATCTATCACTTAGGAACGTACCGCAAATATAATAAATATTATTTTATATTAATTAAATGTGTTAACACAGATATTAATTGTTTTTTTTTTGCGCATGCTGGGTTTGAACCCGCGACCTCTGGATTCGTAGTCGCGCGTCTTGCCACTCGACCAGGCCGTCAAATATTAATAATAATCGCCAGGTATTAATAATAATAATTTATTTAAATTATTTCCTATGCATTATAAACTGTTAGTAATTCAATTGAGGTAGGTAATGTAAAAAATAATGTAAGGAACAAAAAGTCAATAAAACGCATATAAGAAATGAGACCAGATGTTTGCAAATAATTACAAATTAAGCAATAGAATTACAAGATTAAAAAAAATAAAAAATATTATGGTTGTATGATAAGATGATAGGTTGTTGATATTTACTCTCAATATTCAGAATCGAAACGTTGCTTGAAATGGATTTAACCATCTTAATTGACCAGATCTGAATAGCCAGTTACTTCCCAACCTTCGTTTTCCTCATCTCCTTCTTACCATCACACGTTTCAGCCTCAAAACATTTCTCATGTTTGGAAACGCTGTAGTCTAACTGGCTTTGTCGCTAAGCGAAGTTCTAGTGTGGTAATCTAATAAAAAAATAGCAAAAAACCTCACCTAAATGGGTAGGTACTTGCTTTGGAAAAATCTCAAAGTGTAGGATTCAATCAACACCGGTTGAGGAAGGGTTCATAATCGCCTGGCCTACAAATACGATAAAAAGTAATGGATTTGACATTATATAATTCTGGCCATGGCCTTTTGTATCGACAATATAATTATTACTAGCACCTACATAGGTCCGTTGTTGGATTGGTGAATCGTAATACGACCCACTGGCGTAGCGAGAAGTTGCCAAGCCCCTCGGCAATCTAGTAATTTCTAAAAAGAAAAACAAACATTTCCGGGTTACGAATAAACTGACAATATTTGAATTCCTATATCCATTATGTGGATAATTTTATTTGAGCAATGATGGATGACTTAGCTAACAGAAATTTGAACCCGCGACGCCTGGGTGGGAACCCGATGCATTTGTTCACTCGGCTACTAACCGCTCAAACCAGACCGGAGGTTACGATATTTTCTAGTTTTCATTTAAATAATATTTTTTTAAAAATTATTTTAATTTAAAGATATTGCCTATATTATCTTTAGAATTATTTATTGCCTATAGATCTTTAGAAAGGCGAAACAGATGTTACCCGTGAGACAGTATTTAATATTTCAATAATGGTATTTTTTTTCATTTTTATTATTTAAAAAAGAAGACCCACACGCCCGGGTTATGAATAACCTGACAATTTTTGAAAAACTCCTACTGCCATCATAATAAGCGGGAGGGAGATGTTGCTTGTGCAATGATGGATGACTTGGCTAGCAGAGGAATTGAACCCACGACGCCCAGGTGAGAATCCGACGCGTTTGTCCACTCGACTACCGACCGGTCGAATTATATCGATTTATAAATGTCAAAAACTCTCGAACTCGTGAGCTGCGGCGAATTAACTAACCAGACACGAAAAATTGAGAAATTTCTAGGACAACGCATCTATTGTTTTTTAGCTCTAAACTTAATTTTCCATCATGAGCTTTGGAGCTTACAAATATCCATTTGACTGTGAATTAATTTATTTATTTATTCTTGCTAAAATATAAAAAAAAATACATGGGTTTGGTCCATGTCCGTCTCACTAGAATATTCCTGTGTAGAGACAGACGTAGTGTACATAAACGATTAAATGTAAATATTAAAAAAGATAAAATAAAAATAAATAAAAAGGAGAAAGAAGAAAAGAAATGAAAGATGAAATTAAATGAAAATTAGAACAAAGTTATTACACGGAGGTTGCATTTTATAGATATTGTTTAGGTTGTGCACAATAATAAAAAGTAATTAAAAGGAAAAAGAATTAAAAAGGGAAAAGAAGAGAAATATGAAATTAAATAAATATTAGAATAAAGTTATTACGTGGAGGTAACATTTTAAAGATATTGTTTGGAAGTATAGAGGTTGTGCATAAGGTACATTTATAATGTTTTAGGGTGTTTTATGATCTAGGTAAAGGTGATTAGATGTGATTCGTGTTTTTCAATTGTCTCGTTGATATCAAATGTTGGAACCTCGAGTTTTTTTTTTATAAATACACATTTCTTTCCTGATCAAGCGTCGTTTGCTACGAACTTCGCTTAACCTTCGTGATTATCTTTATAGCGTTGTTCCAATGACGCCGTATTAAAAACACTAGACCGGACGAACTTGCGCTGCAGGTAAAATTAATTGCTCTATTCATTTGCAGCCGCCACTGGCCTGCATTTAAATTTCCCAGGTGGAACGTATTGTATTCAGAAAACTGATGTGCATAAAACTACCGCTTAACAAAGTGCATGCATAGCTCCATAAAATAGTTAAGCTTAGTTGAGAAATTATTTACAACAGGCCGTTACGATGCAATTAACGACTTGCATCTTGGGTCAGCCCCCACGTGCACTCGTATATGGGCCAACGGGGCTTGGCTCAGTGTTGAATTCAATACTGGCTTTAATAAATTCAGTCATCTAGACATTTCATAAATTGAGACTTGATTCAGAGTGGTAGATACTTTAAATATCGCCCTGGCGAAAGACCACCATTCAGAATCGAAACGTTGCTTGAAATGGCTTTAGCCGTGTTTGGTGACCAGATCGGAATAGCCAGGTACTTCTCAACCTTCCTCTTCCCCATCTCCTTTTCCTGTCCACTACCTTCAGCCTCACAACATACCCCAATTGGGGATGCCATAGTCCCATTGACTCCGGACGGTTGGGAGAACGGTGAGTAACGTCTCTGCCAATTGAGCTATCGAAACCTTTCGAGAAACCGTCACTTTTTTCATCAAGTCATCTTTGTATTGGTATGCAAAAGCTCTAACCGAGCGAATTGACTTTTTTTTTAATTTCTATGTCTCCTTCTGTTTTATATTTCGTTGAAAATTATTGACGTCGTTTAAATAATTTATATCAAAATAAAGCTTTGACCGGTTAGTAGCTGAGTGGACAAGCGCGTTGGATTCCCACCCGGGCGTTGTGGGTTCAATTCCTCTACTAGCTAATTCCTCCATCATTACACAAGCAACATCTTACGCTTATTATGATGGCAGTAGGAATTATCAAATATTGACAGAATATTCGTTACCCGGGAATGATTGTTTTTCTTTAAAAAAGAAAAGAATTTGATTCTATTTTATTTATCTTATGTTACGGTTTTAAAGAAGCGAATAATCATTATGATGAAATTGAATAATCATTGAAAATTTCTTCATTAGAAAAGCGTAGAAAAGACTTTGATTTAATTTGCATTTTCCAAATTATTAATTGTATTATTGACTCAATTTATCTGTCGCAACTCATCCAGTTCAACATTCCTTGCCTTAGACTCAGAGACAATGAATTGCTGCTCCTCAATCATCACTCTACTAATTGTTGTCCAGAAATTCGAGACTTGTTAAAATTTTTGGTAGCGGTCTTAATTATTTTTGTCATTCTTTCAGACTCGACAAAAACTTCGACTTTATCTTGGCTTTGATTTGAATATTCTCTCTTGTGTATATTTTGTCCAATTTTTGTCATTGCTTCATTTAATATTATGTATGTGCCGTTCTTTCTCCGTTGATCTTTTTTTTCCATTTCGTGTTTCGTATTTTTTTGATTGGAGTCTGTTAGTTTGTAAATAAATAAAGTAACTTCATTAAAAATCCCATCACGGCTTGCGTCGAGATAACCTGAAACTCGCCCAAGCGAGCTCTGCTCGCTAGAGTGTTGGAAATATTTTCATTTACCGGTATTTTTAATCGATACACGATGTTACCTTATCGTTATCGTCATGCAATTGTTGTTTTTATGGTTTTTTTTTGCCTCTCAGAATAATAATTAAAGCAAGGAGACCGTTCTCATTTGGCGCTCGCTAAAGGGAAGAAAGATCAATAAGTGATAACAGCGATATAAATCAAGTTATGTAGTGGTTAAACGCTTGCATTTGGGTCGGAAGGTTCCCGGTTCGATTCTTAACAGAATCCAAACAAGTATTATATTATCACGTTTATTTTTGATATTATTTTTAAACTGTTTTGAACTTGGATGATATGGAGATGTACCTTTGTGAAACAGTGTAGTCAGGACGGTTGACTTTATACTGACTCGATAGAAAGAGACAAAGATAAATTAAAGGATGTCGGATAGCCTATTTGTTACCGCCCACATAGAATTCGGACATTTTTAATAAACATATTTGAACACATTAGACAAAACAATATCAATACACCATAAAATGATTTATATTTATAAAGCCAAAATATCACACAAACACTAATAACAGAAGGTTTGCCTAAATAATGATGGAAGTTTTTTGTTGATTTTACGTCTTTATACCATTAAAAATGTGAAAATTCGGTCAAAAATATTTAAAACTGTTGAAATACCTCTGAAAAGTCGTGTTTTACAATCTTTTTTTGGTCTTATTTGAACATTCACGCATATCACATATCACCATCACGTTTGATTTATTTGTATAACCGCCGTAAGTTTTTTAATCAACACAAATATAGGAAATAACCTCAAAATCTGTTGACGTAAGTTATACGACTCGATGATGTGAAGTTAGCGCGAACGGAAAATGTTCTTAAATTCTTAGAAGTGCTTCAATATTATGTGAAGACTTTTCTTGTCTCTTTCTCTCATGGTATACGACGTATAAACCCGGAGAAAGTGATTTATCGCAAATTTGTATTGATTTGGTAAAAATATGAAGCTCTCTCCATTATATTCTTACTCCAAAATTATATTATAACCTATTTTTTTTGATGTTATTTTTTAACTGTTTCGAAATATGTGAATATGTATTTCAGTATTAAACGGTAATCAGATGTACACGGCTACAACTGATTATTTAACTAAAGTATTTTGTAACAGTGTGTGTGAACAGACCTAACTAACTAACCAACACGTCGTTTCTCTAAGGGTAAGCAGAGAGGATAGGCCGCCATACAACTCACTCTTGGCACACATTTCATGCTTCTTTCACATTCATACATGCTCTTCTGTTATTCTGACTCTTCACATGTCCCAACTCAAGTATATGATTTACTTGATTGTGCCATGTCTTCCTCGGGCGTCCCCGACTTAGTCTATCATTCACTTTCGTGTCACATATTCTTCTCGTACTTCTTTATTCGTTCATCCGTCCCTTTCTAAATCATATTCATTACGCTTACATCAGCCTTGCATTATTTCCGGATATCCACATTTTTTCATGGTTTTACCGCATATACGCCTCGGGGATCTCATTTCTACAGCATTCAGTCTACTTTCATCCTTCCTCTGCCAGTTCCATGCCTCACTGCCATACATAAAGGTTGGTTAAAGCAAAAACATCTGTTTTTGTGTTGCAACGCGATGTAAAGCAACAAAAACCCTCCAACGGTGAGCTCTAGAGTTGTGTATTTTTCTGTCTGACAAGGTCAACACAATTATTATATTCAACCCGTATTTTTATTTCCACTATAGGCTATGTAGCTTTGAAATATCCATTTAAACAAAAATATTAGATGCAATGTTTAATTGTTCCATATTTTTTAACCCTCGTGTGACTGAACAAAACTATACATTTTTAAATTGATATGAAGGTTTATTTTATAGCATATAATTTGCTGACGTTTGCTGGACCATGACGTTATACATTTCGACTCAGTTCAAGACTTGGGGAAGTGGATAGGAATTTCACCCAGTACCATCTTTTCTTGGGGTTTTTAATTCTGTAGGTAATTAAAAATAGTATTAAGGACGCAGGTGAAGTATTTTGAACACAAGAGTACATCATATTTATAATTTAAAATAAGATAAAATTATTAATAAATATGGGGAAGCTTCAAATTCCATATAAAACACATGAGAGTACCCGGGTACCCTTTCAATCATCAGAAGGTGTAAATTTCACTTTAAGCGTTTTACGGTCACATACCGCCCTCTACATATCCAACGGTTATGTTCAATTGTTCATTTTCACTATTGTGAAGAAGTCGGGAAGTTTCAGCCGGTTAGACTTGCTTAAACATTAAAAAAAATCTATGTTGAAAACCGAAAAGGGTACCCGGGTACCCCTTCAGTCACATAAAGGTTAAATAATTATTGTAAATATTTTTGAAACTTGGTGTGAAACCGGTTTGTAACTACTAGTGTATGTATGGTATAATCAACGGTGCTATCAATCCTGCCCTTCGCTTCTTTCACTCGCATGCGTCGTCCGAGCGATATTGATTTCGTCAACTCGGCGGGGTCACTAGTCCCTACCGCGGCATTGTAATCAGCGTATCCTGCGGCCAGCGCGGTCCTGTCCCGACCGTTTCCACCCTCCCCTTCCTCGTGCCCTTCTCCCGCGGCGCGTCCCTGGCGGGGTTCCGGGCGTTGAACCCGCGGCGCACGTGCCGGCGTGCGATGTTTCCATTGTTGTTGCCGCGCGCGCGCGCCTACCACACGCCGGTCTCGGGGATCGCATTCCGTGCGAGCGGAGGGTGTCCGCCACAGTTGATGCGAGACGATTAGAGCAGGAGAGACGGCGAATATCTCGTAAATGTCACCTGTCGAGGGCGGTGGAGGGGAAACAGATGGGAAATGTGGAAGGTTGATAAATTTCTGACTTAAGATCTGGTCTTTCGAACATCTTTCGTTGTCGAGTGGTTAAGACGCTCGACTAGAAATCTAAAGGTCGTAGGTTCAAATCCCGGCGTGCGAAAATAAATTTAATTGTGTTTTTTCCACATTTAATTCACATAAAATGATATTAGGTATATTTGTGGCACGTTCCAGAATGGTAGATACTCTAGGTATTGCCCTGGTGTAAGATCACCACTCATAATCGAAACGTAACTTGAAATGGCTTTAACCGCGTTTGGGGACCAGATCTGAATAGCCAGGTACTTTTCAACCTTCTTATTACCCATCTCCTTCTCCTCCCCACTACTTTAAACCTCACAGCATACTCTAATTGAACGTAAACATAATTGAACGAAAGCATCCAACCCCAAAAAGATGAAACCGACTTACATACTGACTTCCGATAGTCATTACACTAGTTTTACCTGTATATTAATACCCCGATGTACTCCGAATACGATGATTCCTCTCCAATCCCTAAAGTTCTTCGCTATTTGCATTATTATTTATATTCGAATCTTTTGTTCGGTTTCCCTAAAGGTCTTTGAAGTATATTTACCGAATTACTTACCAAGTATTTTTTTATTTGATTCATTTAATATTTTACAAAAAATATTAAACAGGATTTAAGAAAAAAAATATATTACGGCCTCCCAAACTAGGCATTCTAGATCCTTATTATGGTGGTCTGTATTCTATGTAAAATTATCATTATGAAACATAGTACCTACTGATCAATAACAAGATTTTTAAAAACAACAATTTTTTAGTCAGTCCGAGGATTTATTTTTATTGTGAATATCGCACTAGATTCCCAACCTCCTAACTGCTGATGGGGAAGGTTGGGAAGTAGCTGGCTATTCAGATCTGGTCACCAAACTGGATAAAGCCATTTCAAGCAACGTTTTAACTGTGAATGGTGGTCTTTCACCAGGGCGATACTTGGAGTATCTACCACTCCTAACTGCTCCCAAATATCTAGAGCCAGTGGGATTATGGCATCCCCGATTGGGGTATGTTGTGAGGTTGAAGGTAGGGGGCAGGGGAAGGAGATGGGGAAGAGGAAGGTTGGGAAGTAGCTGGCTATTCAGATCTGGTCACCAAACACGGGAAAAGCCATTTCAAGCAAAGTTTCAACTCTGAATGGTGGTCTTTCACCAGGGCGATACGTAGAGTATCTACCACTTTGGAACGTGCCGCAATTATACTTTATACTATTTCATATGAATTAAATGTGTTATGACACATATTAATTAAATAAAACTTATTCTAACACGCCGGGTTTGAACCCGCGATCTTTGGATTCGCAGTAGAGCGTCTTACCACTCGACCATAGAGGCCGTCAATGATGGACCACAGCGGACACAAAATGACAGCAGATCCCACCTGTCATACGGATAGGGATGGTGTAAAGGGTATTCGATTCACTCGATCGTGTCATGCTTTCTTAGGACGTCCCCGACTTTTTCCATACATCATAATTCGCTGAGCATGTCCAGTGTGTCCCTTTTTTAAATTATTCATTACGCTTGAAATCAGTTCAAGTTGTGAATCTTTTGCCTTATTCATTTTGGGAGTAAAAAAAGCTCATTTTTCTATCCAATCGTAGTTATGAGTCAGTCATAATATAATATATGTCTGTTTGATGTTTGATTTTGACATGATTTTGTTTGTTGCAAGGACAAAAACACCGACTGACATGTTATTGTTTTATCCTCGATTCTATTTTATTCCCGACGGGCGGTATCAAATTCGGCAATAAAATGCCGTTAACTCACTACCTGACATGGGTCGACATAGATATAACTATAGGCCTGAATAAAGTAGTATGTTACAGCCAAATTCCGAAAAATGGTAAATCCTAGCTTATTAACTTAAAAGATTGTGTAAAATCGAAAATTAAATAGTTGGATGTGTGAACCCTCGTCAAATTTGACATTATCATTGATTCGACCATCATTTTTAAAATTATTTGACGCTTTTTTGAACACCCCCGTTCTCAACTGAGAACGAGATTTTTGTGCGATATCTTAGATTTAAAAAAAAATAGTAAATACCGCACAAGAAATCCAACTGTTCGTCTGGAGCCAGTGGGACGTTGAAATAGATAGTAAAGAGGAAGGTTGGGAAGTACTGGTCACCAAACACGGCTAGAGCCATTTCAAGCAACGTTTTGATTCTGAATGGTGGTCTTTCACCAAGACGATACTTGAAGTATCTACCACTCTGGGTGTTTGATTTTTACTTTTAGGTACGAAAAGGTCAACTAGCAAATGTCTTAAACTTTTGCCGAATATAGACCCCCGTCTAACGTAAATTCTCGGCCCGTAAGAGCTTTTGATCAAAGTTTAAGTTGGTTTGTTTGATCAGCCGTTAAGCGAGACAGTCGTCAATGTTTTACCAAACGTTGACGGGCCGAGAATCGGCGATTGACGGGGACTGATGGATTTGATGATAATGTCAAATGTGACAGACCTTCGGACAACTATACCTTAGGTTCGATTAAGTTAGGTCAATTCCAGCCTAAGAGCAAGAATATATATGGAGAGAGAGCCAAATATTTTTACCCAACCTATACAAATTGACGATAAATCACTTTCTCCGGATTTTTACGTCGTAAACCGCGAGAGAGAAAGCGATAAGACAAGTTGTCACATAATATCGCACTATTTTTAGGTATGTAAGCATGTTTTCCGTCTCCCGCGTCTCCGGCGACTCCGCCCACTATGTTTTGTTATGCGGCATAACTCGACGGTTTTTTAGGTTATATCCTATATTTTTGTTGATAACAATACTGTGAAAAAGTGGTTACACCAATAAACAAAACATGTCGACATGTGCTATGAATGGATGTATAAATACACTTACCCTAGCCACCCCCCCCCCACGAGTCGGGAAAAAATCAACAACCCTGACTACACAAGCTATACCTCCTGGTATATTATTGCTCTGAAATTCCAGTATTTACCAGTGACGTGGTAAAAGTCCTAAAAAACTTGAAAAAACATCCATTTCGGTATTTATTTATTATATAATTCAGTTGAATCAAATTTAATATTATTTTTAAATTTGATAATGGCCTCAAACGCAGAAACAGCTGTCACTAAAAACAAACGAAAAAAACTGAAATATGCTGAACTTAATAATGCTAATATTAAATTTAAATGGAGTTCTACAAAAAAAATCGGTAATTGCTAGAGATCAATCAATATTCCGGCTTTTACAGCAACATATTGTATATCAGTGCCTGCGATTACCTCCATCCTTTGTTGGGTTAGGCTGTTCGCTCCGTCGGAGGGGTTTATACGGACAATAACCTGAATGGCCGGCCGGCTGGCTGCAGGTGGAATAATTAATACGCCCATCGAATACGCTCTCGTGATGTTTGAGATACAAACCATCCCTACATCTAGACAGCTGTTGATTTATTGAGAATTAAACAGGCAAAGATCATTATTATTTGCCTGATATTGCAATAAATATGGGAATAGGTAACTCAATCAGAGTTGAAAAAAACAATACATGCTTAGCGTTGGGTGTATTGTGTATCGGTAAACGCTCTAGTGGCGATGTATTTACGATGCGTCATAAAGAAAGAACCCTTTGTCTTGTTTACGCCTACTTATTTTCACTAGTGGAAAAGGGACAGCAAGTGTTTACGATGATTCTTCTAGTATATTGAAAGTGCACTTACTGCATGTCTTATTCATGCAGTTCGACCGAGTGCTGTTTAAAATAATATTATAATCTGTATTGAAGAAACAGATAATATCCCAAATCGGGTAATACTACGAATTACCCGATACCTTGCATATATTTTTTTTAATACTCACTTATTCTGTCATTTTAGTCATAAACCTTGAGAGAGAAAGAGACGAGACAAGTTGTCACATAATATCGCACCACTTTTTGGTATGTAAGCATGTTTTCCGTCTCCCACATCTCCGGCGACTCCGCCCACTACGTTTTGTTATGCGACATAACTCAACGGTTCTTAAGGTTATATCCTATATTTTTGTTGACTACACTACTGGAAAACGTGTATTTTTGATTTTTTGGTTTTATGTATTCTTTCGTAATCCTCTGCTAACTAACTGGGGCTTATACAAATATTCTTGACACCTCATAATGTCTATCTAACTAGTACTGCGGCTCATTAGGCCTTATTACTATCACCATCTGATGGTTGTATTTAATTGACTGAATTTAAGCTTACATTAGTGAGTTCTTAGGGAAAAGGTCCGCTGGATAAAAAACCCCAAGCAAGGAGAGGTTGGAAAACGTGGTTATTTTAAATAAACAAAACATTATGTCGACATGTGTTATGAATGAATGTAAAAAGGTGTGTCCATAAAAACCCTAGCCACGCCCGAGTCGGGAAAAAATCAACAATCCTGACTACACTGTTTCGCAAAGCTATCCTTCCTGGCATATTATTGCTCTGAAGTAGGTACAGAACGAGTTTTCTCTCCGACCGAATATCGCACTAAAGGGGAACAATTCCCTTCGAGTAGTGCTTTTCAAAACACCACGACGACCTCTCACATGAGTCTTGTCGAATAAATTTATATTGTTTTGTTTTTTTTTTTTTTTACTTGTACCACGGTGAACTCTCGAAGCGTAAGCTGATCGCGAGCGTAAGAATACCGGTTTTGTTTTTAGACTCTGACGAGAGGTTATTATGTTTCTAACACAGTCACGGAAGCGAATTACCCCCCCGCGCGTGTACTGCTATATTATCCCCCTTGCAAAAAGTCATTGACCTAAAATCCTGGACGCACTACCGCATTCACAAATAAATGAAACACACTAACTTTCAGTTCAGACTGAACCCATATTAGATATATTAAATGAAAATACATGTCATTTCAAATTTCTTTTACATTTTCTTTTTAAAGAAAGACAAACATTCCCGGGTTACGAATAACCTGACAATATTTGAAAAACTCCTACTGCCATCATAAGAAGCGGAAGATGTCGCTTGTGAAATGATGGAGGACTTAGCCAGCAGAGGAAATAAACGCACGACGCCCGGGTGGCAATCCGACGCGTTTGTCCACTCGGCTACCGACCGGTCGACTCAATTACATCAACTCAATAATACCAAAGGATTAAAAATGCTTGGCTCCATTCTCAGAAATGCCAGAGACTTTAGGAATATTTCTACACTCGAAATGTTGTATTCATCTTTAGTTCGTAGTCAAGTGGAATATAATTCTTCTATCTGGTCCCCTAACTATAAAATCCACTCTGATTCCATCGAATAATTAATAAATTTCTTATAAATATAAACTAACTTAATCTTCCTATTGAAAATATGAAAGAATTACATTTATTAAAACTTTCAGATCGAATGATTATTTTTGATTTGACTTTTATTTATAAATTGTCAATGGGATTATAGACAGTCCTGATAACAAGACAACCTTATTTCCTTTCACATACCAACAAGAACTACTCGATCCACAATTTTATTTAGTTGTAACAATAAAATCAGGACTGAGTCTTTCAGATACTTGCTTGTACCTAGATTGCATATAGTTGGTAATAGATACGCAGAGGTTGCTGATGTATTTAACTGCACGGAACGTAGATACAAGAAGGCTATAACATCATATTTCTTTAATCAATAATATTTTTATGTATTTAAACACTATTTTTACTAATCTACAACTATTATTTATTTTGTTTGTTAAACCTTTAATGTAAAAACCTTAAAGTAACAATATATGGAGGGAGAGCTAATTATTTTTACCCAACCTACACAAAATTGTGATAAATCACTTTCTCCGGGTTTTTACGTCGTACACCATGAGAGAGAAAGAGACAACAAATTTAATAGACCGCTTTATATACTGTAAGGATGATCTTAAGCTCCTGGTTCACGGCGGGACTCCGCCCACATTTTTTATTATGCCACTAAACTTGACACAACTAAACGGTTTTTTAGGTTATATGCTATATTTTTGTTGATAAAAAATACTGTGAAAAAGTGGCTATACGAATAAACAAAAACATTATGTCGATATGTGATATGAATAGATGTATAAATACCGTACCCTCAGTCTTAGCCACTCCCAGGTGCGCCGAATCAGTTTAAAATCATCAAAAACTGACTTCACTGCCTTGGATATATACTACTCTACCAACTCTATGGTAAAAACACTAAAAACCCTCTCAAGTGTTGCAATAAAATAAATAATTTATTTATTATGCATTGCGGTGGGAACTGAAACCGCCACTTTCTGAATTGGGTAGAATAGTGATTGATTCCTACTACGAGATATCCACTTGGATGTGATCAATTATTGAAAATATGGACGGTGAAACAAAAGTTTAAAAAAGGTGAAAAGGGGCCAGTGGAACAAAAAATCGAACTCTATTAAACGGAGGACTGAATGCGGTATTCGCTAATAATACCAGTTAATTCCCAACCTTCCTCTTCCACGTCTCCTTCCCTTCAGCTTCACAACTTACCCCGATCGGCGATGCCATAGTCCTATCGGCCTCAGACGGTTGGGAGCATTTGGGACCATTTGGGACTTGTGCGGTATTAGGGTGGTGTGTTCTCTTAATATGGTCGAGGATTTCATGGGCTGTCGAAACCCTTAGAGCAATAATATACAAGAGGGAGCGCTGCTGTAGTCGGTTTTTGTGAGATTTGCCGGACTCGGCTAGACCTGGGCGTGGCTAGGACTAGGATATTTATACATCCATTCATAGCACACGTCGACATAATGTTTTTGTTTATTCGTATTACCATTTTATTTTTATTTTTATTTATTTTTTACGTGAATACCGCACAAGAGTCTCAACTGCTCCCAACCGTCTAGAGCCAGTGAGACTATGGCATTCCCAAATAGGATATGTTGTGAGGCTGAAGGTAGTGGGGAGGGGAAGGAGATTGGGAAGGGGAAGGTTGGGAAGTACCTGGCTATTCAGATCTGGTCACCAAACACGGCTAAAGCCATTTCAAGCAACGTTTCGATTCTGAATGGTGGTCTTTCACCAGGGCGATACTTAGAGTATCTACCACTCTGGAACGTGCCGCAAATATACTTTTTTATTATTTTTACATGAATTAAAATGTGTTATGACACATATTAATTAAATAAAAGTAATTGGCGCACGCCGGGTTTGAACCCGCGACCTTTGGATTCGTAGTCGAGCGTCTTACCACTCGACCATGGAGGCCGTCAGGATTCGTAGTCGAGCGTCTTACCACTCGACCATGGAGGCCGTCAGTATTACAGTATTGTTATAACAGAAGAGTATGTATGAGGCGATGTATGAATATGAATGAAGCAAGGAGTGTGTACCAAGTCAGAGTTATACGGCAGTCCGTCCTCTCTGCCTACCCCTGTGGGGAAACGGCGTGATGGTTAGTTAGTTGTTACAAACAAAAATATATCATATAACCTAAAAAACCGTTGACTTATGTCCATTTATGTCGCGTATGAAAATGTGTGGGCGGAGTCAACGGAGACGCGGGACACGAAAAACATCCTCATAGTACTTTAAAGCGGTGTGATAATTTGGGAAAATTTGCTGTCTCTTTCTTTCTCATGGTGTACGACGTAAAAACCCGGAAAAGTGATTTATCCCAAATTTGTATAGGTTGGGTAAAAATAATTAGCTCTCTCTCCATATATTGTTACTCCAAGTGTCGAACTGAGAGTTGTTGATTTCAAATTTAAAATATTAGTTTAGTGGAAATTCTTTATTCTTTTAGAAAGTTTTTGAAATCGTAAATAAAATGATGTGCAGATGACGTAAAAGACATTAATGATATTATGCAATCAGTTCTGGAAAGGGAATCTGTCGACACATTGTAAATACATCTTAGAAAGTAATATAGCGCAACAAATTTCCAAGGGCCCAAGGGCCTCGGGACTCGTGCCACGCCTACCGTTATTTGGCCTCATATTATTTCGAGTTTGTTATGAGCGTAGTGCTTCAACATTTTGCAACGAACTTTTGTATTAGTTTGTAGGACAGAAGTTATGTGACCTTTTTTCTTGCTTTAGGTAGACACTTTGTTCATTTATATTGGGTTTTAGCCTTGGAGGACATGGAGAGGTACCTTTGCGAAACAGTGTAGTCAGGACGGTTGACTTTATACTGACTCGATTGAAAGAGACAAATACATATTAAAATATGTTGGATAGCCTATTAGTTACCACCCACATGGAATTCGGTCATTTTTAATAAACACATTTGAACACATTAAACAAAACAATATCAATACACCATTAAAATGATTTATAAAGTCAAAATATCACACAAAAACAGAAGGTTTACCTAAATAATGATGGAAGCTTTTTGTTTATTTTATGTCTCTAAATTCGGTTAAAAATATTTAAAACTGTTGAAATACTTCTGAAAAGTGTTGTTTTATAATCTTTGTTTGGTCTACAGAGACAATATACACAAGTATATGCCCTAAAAAAAAAGTATATATATGAATATGTAAAAAATAGCTAAATTTTAAGTTATTATATAGTGATTCTGTCCTGCCAGAAGTGACCTACCAAGTAAGTATGTTGCTGTATATTTATATTAACTAGGAATGCATATTAAGTAGAAATTAAGATTTGTACAGTGCCCTCGAGGTGATTTGTCCCAAAAATATGATTATTATATATTATTATACTTACCAGGCAGGTCACTTCAGAAAAAATACTACTATTTTATTTATTTCTATCTAAAATACATACTGTAAGAAAGATACAGTTTTGAACTCAGATAACATGATATTGGCATTATTATAGTTTTTTGTTTAATATTTTTTTACAGTGAATACCGTACAAAAGTCCCAAATCCCAAGAGCCGTGGACTATATGGCATCCTCAATTGGGGTATAGCAAGGAGAATAAAATGGGAAAGAGAAATGTTGGGAAGTATCTGACTTTTGTGATCTGATCATTAAATACGGTTAGAGCCATTTTAACCAACGTTTCGATTGTGAATGGTGGTCTTTCACCAGGACGATACTTAGAGTATCTACCACTCTGGAACGTGCCGCAAATATATTGTATATTATTTTATACGAATAAATGTAAAACAACACATTTTAATCAAATAAAATGTATTTTCGCACTCCGGGATTTGAACCCGCGCGACTTAACCACTCGACCACGGAGGCCGTCAGTTGGTATTTATTTTAATTATTTAGGTTTTTATTTTTCGATTTTAGGGCTAGAGAGAAAATTTCATTGTGGGCTTTCTGAATTTGAAGTACAAACTAAGAATTAATATTAAGTAGAAATTAAGATTTGTACAGCGCCCTTGAGGTGATTTTTCACAAAAACGGCGCCATACGATATTATTAATTGAACCATGAATGCAGTTAAGTACGAAAAAGGTCGCGGGTTTGGCGTGCGCCAAGTGCCCATTTTTATTCATGTAAAAATAATAAAAAAGTATATTTGCGGCACGTTCCAGAGTGGTAGATTCTCGGCGCATCGCCCTGGTGAAATTAATCCGTTGCTTGAATATTTGGTGACCAGATCTGAATAGCCAGGGATTTGCCTTAAAATTTCGTGCCCCTACTTGGGGATGCCATAGTCCCACTGTTTAAAAAAAAAAAATACAAATTATCCAGATATTATTAATATTACGGGGATTTGCTTAAAATTTCGTGCCCTTGTATGTTTAAAATAAAATATATTGCTCACAAAATCCACGCTATAATATAAATAAATGAAATAACGATATTAATTTAACTTTTTACTCCAAATTTAAGATTATTCATCAAGCGGATAGGCAATCATTACCTGATTACTTTCATGCATCTAATCAGTATGTTTTATTTCCCAAGTGTAAATTTTCATACTTGTGTAATACAAAATACAAGATCCAAAGATTATTTATATCCCAGTTCATAGCCCAAGGCGAACTGCCCGACCCCGAGCCAACAAAACTGGTCAAAAATCAATAGCCCGAGCAGAAAGGTGGCATCCCGTTTTGTCCCAGTTAAAATTCCCGGTACTGATGCTACGACCCCATTTGCTCGCCGCCCTCGGAAACATTGATCCGCAGAGAATCCTTGTAGTGATGGTTCCACCTACCAACCTACCTACCTTCCTACCTCAGGTTTGCTTCAAAGCAGGTTTCGAGTTGGAAAATCAAAAAATACAAGAAAGAATACTGCAACCGTGTGCTCGGTAAAGGTTGTATACGAATCCGTGCAATCGGGGGCGTCGATACTATGAATATTAGATCAATAGTTCTTCTTTTTGGCCGGCCGCAGATGTGTTTGTAGATTTTGAGTTTTGCTCTAAAGTGTAGACTTCTAATTTAGGAATTTAAAAAATCAAAGTAATAATAATTGGCTGATTTATATAGCGCCGTTTTCGTGACAGAAATATCACCTCAAGGGCGCTTAAGTAAGAAATTTACGTGAATACCGCACAAGAGTCTCGACTGCTCCCAACCGTCTAGAGCCAGTGAGACTATGGCATCCCCAATAGGGGTATGTTGTGAGGCTGAAGGTTGTGTGGAGGGGAAGGAGATGAGGAAGGGGAAGGTTGGGAAGTACCTGTTATTAATTAAATAAAATGTATTTGCGCACGCCGGGTTCGAACCCCCGACCTCTGGATTCGTAGTCGAGCGTCTTACCTCTCGTCCATGCAGGCCGTCAATGGGATGTGGAGAACCCGCTTGCGCAGCGCGGATGTAAACTGTGCGCCTGGAGTTTAAATTTAGAAAGCACCATGAAGTACATAATACAAAACGACTCCGTGCTCATATTTATCTGTGCAGCAGAGGGCGTGCGTCGCTTCTGTTAATATTGGTGCTACTCTTGAGCGTGCTCTAAAACAGGTTTCATATTTAAGAAAAATACAAGTCAGAAAACGATTGCTCAATTACGTTTGTATACGGATCTACAAAGTTATCTGTGCAGTAGGGCGTCGAAGCAACGGAGCTGTTAGCGATACGTCTGTTATATCGTACAATTGTTTTACTGAACCAGAGATTTTCACTCTTTTTTTAAATAGAAAAATGGATCGAAACAATATGGCGTCCTGTCTTATTTGTTGACTGTTAAATTAATATTACATATCTCTGTTACTCATGATGAGACGACGTTACGAACTTTTTATAGTGAAGTACCAAACGGCTAATAGGCATCTCTTCAGTACAGGTGCCAATGATCCATTAATTTATGTTCCACCTTGTGTAATACTATTCTTTCTGATTTTGTTTGTTATTCATTTACTTTTGCATTTTTCATAAACTTTTACTTAATTACTTACTGTTGTTAAATATTTCAATTAAATGACCACTCTTGTATATATGTTTTGGGCTTCATGCCTGTTATATGTACTAAAATAAAATAAAATAATGCCGTTCAAGAGTCCCAACTGTTCCTAACCGTCTGGAGCTAGAGGGACTATGGGATCCCCAATCGGGTTATGTAGTGAGGGTAAGGCAGTGAAGAGGGTAAGGAGATGGGGAAGAGGAAGGAGGTAAGGGAAGAGAAAGGCTGGGAAATACTTGGCTATTCAGATCTGTTCACCAAACACGACTAAAGTCACATTTCGACCGACGTTTCTATTTTTAATGGTTATCTTTCACCAGGGCGATAATGAGAGTATCTATCACTCTGAATATGATATGTGGCAAAGCATAATTTGAAACAACAACCTAAATACATTGTAACAAAAAAATATATATTTTAAATGATTTAATAAAACAAATTTATAACTTCAGTTATAAATTTGTTTTATTCGGTCGGTTTATATCGGTCACCAAACACGAAATAATATGTGTCATAACACATTTTATTTATATAAAATAATATATAATTCTAATTTTGTAACTGTTAATTCATGGTGGAATTTTATTTTAATGATTTAATAAAACAAATTTATAACTTTATTCCCGCTTTTTTATTTTTTGACTGGACCGGTTTCAGCCTATAACGGCCATCTTCAGACTAGTACAGGTCGTTCTTATTCTATGGCCTATATACTATTTTTGGGATGTCAGGGGTAGTAAACCATGATTTTACTTTAATTATATTTATCAGTATTGCTGCATGATTTTACTAGTTACAAGTTACTTTTTACCGTTATAGGCTGAAACCGGTCCAGTCAAAAAATAAAAAAGTGGAATAAAGTTATAAATTTGTTTTATTAAATCATTAAAATAAAATTCCACCATGAATTAACAGTTACAAAATTAGAATTATATATTATTTTATATAAATAAAATGTGTTATGACACATATTATTTCGTGTTTGGTGACCAGATCTGAATAACCAGGCACTTTCTAAACCTTCCTCTTCCCCATCTCCTTCCCCTCCCCACTATTTTCAGTCTCACAACATACCCCGATCGGGGTTGCCATAGTCTTACTGGCTCTAGACCATAGGTTCTTAACGGAGGGGGGGGGGGGGAGGGGCAGCAGAAGACCCAGAGAAAATACGTTGGAATAAAAATTGCCGGTCACTGGAACGGTCGATATCCTTTGTTCGTTCTTTTCGTGATTATTGGGCGAGGAACCGGCTACAGTCCTTTTCACTTTAAAATCTCTACAAACTAGTACTTTTTTTTGAGGGGGAACCAGTTCCAGTTCTTTTCGCTTTTAAATCTCTACTGAGTAGTACTTTTCGAAAAAACACCAGGAACCGATTCCAAAAAGAACTGGATAAATAACCAGTTCCTCGGTCGCCGGTAACTGGTACCGCAAATGTGACAGATGGTAAGTAAAAAAAAATGGGGGAGGAGCTCTAGAAAAAAATATATTCTCAAAGTGGGCGGTGGGCAAAAGAAGGTTGAGAATCTATGCTCTAGACTTTTGTGCGGTATTAAAAAAATAAATATAGATATATATACGAGTATATATATTTATTTATTTAAAAGCATTCCTGTCATTTCCCACCGTTTTACAGCTGGCGCAGGGAATTTGGATAAATAAATAAACTGATCATCTTGTCTAGGTCACCAACAATCTAATTATTGATTTTCGTATCAACACAGAATACATAATATTGATACAGCTATTTCAGATTCACAACATAAGGTCATTTGTAAAGATTTGAACTGACCTTCTAGGGATTCTATGTTTCGCCGTTTCATCACAAAATTCAATTAATGTATTCATTATAATCGAAAAAAAGGCCTTTGTGTAAACAATCCTCGAAAAAGCAACAAGTAGGAAATATTCAAACTTTTATAGAAACAACTTAATAAATATGTTTTTTTCTTGGCTGTTATGCACAATCTAACTTTTTTTATGCGCCACAGGCGAAACATTCATGCATATTGTTGCGGTGGCAACGAAATAAAAAAAATTCTCTTAAAAATAATTACAATTATCGTAATTTTATAAAAATCGATTTTTAAAAATTTAAATATAATAATACCACACAAGAATTCTCGGAAAAATAATATATATGCCAGGAGGGATAGCTTTGCGAAACAGTGTAGTCAGGTTTGTCGATTTTTTCCTGACTCCGGCGTGGCTAGGGTTTTCATGGACACACCTTTTTTTATATCCATTCATTGCACATACCGACATTATGTTTTGTTTATTTGTGTAACCACTTTTTCACAGTATTTGTTATCAACAAAAATATAGGATATAACCTCAAAAACCGTTGGGTTATGTCGCATAACTAAACGTGGTGGGCGGATTCGCCGGAGACGCGGGAGACGGAGAACATGCTTACTTACCAAAAAGTGGTGCGATATTATGCGACAACTTCTCTTGTCTCTTTCTTTCTTCGGTTAACGACTTGAAAACTCACAGAAGGTGATTTATCGTAAATTTGCATAGGTTGAGGTAAAAATATTTAGCCCTCTCTCCATATATATTCTTACTCCAAGAGGGGACTCTTAGAGGGAATCGCAGAGGGGCTCTTAGGGAACACATCTGCCCCGGGTCTTTAAACTATGGCATCCTTTTTTAGGAAGGTTTTTAGGAAGGTCGAAGGAGGTGGAGGAGGGGGAAGAGAATGAAAAATTAACCCAGTTATTAAAGCCATTTCAAGAAACGTTTCGATTCTAAATGGTGGGCAATACTGAAATTATCATGCGGCGATGTTTCAATGCACTTTTATCTAGAATGTTATTTTATTTATTTTCTGCCTCCATGGTCGAGTGGTAAGACGCTCGACTACGAATTCATTTCAAAAGGTCGCAAGTTCAAACCCGGCGTGTAAAAATAACTCTTAGTTAATTCATATGTGTCATAACACACTTCATTCATATAAAATAATATAAAGTATATTTGCGACACGTTCCAGAGCGATAGATACTCTTAAGTATCGCTCAGGTGAAAGACCACTATTCAGAATTGAAACGTTGCTTGAAATGGGTTTAGCCGTGTTTGGTGACCAGATCTGAATAGCCAGGTACTTCCCAATCTTCATCTTTCCATCTCCTTTCCCTCCCCACTACCTTCAGCCTCGCAACGTACCCTAATAATTGGGGATGCCATAGTCTCACTGGCTTTAGACGGTTGGGAGCAGTTGGGACTCTTGTGCGGTCACTATAAAAAATAAAAAATTATTTTAAACTATCATATTAAACTCGTCTAAATATATTTTTATTTTCCTTCCCAACCTTCCTCTTTTTCATCTTCTTCCCCTTGACATTTCAACCAGTCTAACAATATATCCCAAGTTGAGGATGCCATAGTCCACTGGCTCCGGGCAGCTGGAATTCTTGTGCGTTATATGTAAAATACTTTTCTCGGTTAACCTGTGTAATGTAGTTCTTTGAATGACTTTTTTAACTCCTGACGTTTCGGACAAATCCCACGGTCCGTCTTCAGATGCCTTATGAACTTATCGCTTACGCGTATCCGTTTAATCATCAAGTCCTAATTGAACATCATTAATTACGTAAGTAGGCTTCTGTTTATCATCTCTGTACATAATACTCCTACGGACAAAAAAGTTTTAAGTACAACGCCATTAAGCAATTCAATTCTCTGCCCAGCACCACCAGAAACATACAAATCAAAAGCTCATTTAAAAGCAATATCATTACTCACCTTAAAAACCATGTTAAATTTAGTTATCATTATGTAGATTCTATTTCTTCAAATTTGTCATTTACTTATATTATTTGTATTATGTATGTACTATATTTTTTCGATATTAACATGTTACTATGTAGCTAAAAAAACACTTTTGCAAATTGCCATCCCAGCACAGGCTTATGCCTAGTGGGATGGGCAATATACTAACCAATTAAAAAAATGTTTGATAATAAATAAATAAAATAATATATATTAATGCCATAGATTATTATATGTAACTAGTGATAAGATGGGAGCCTAGGAAGTAAGATGTGTAGAGCGCCCTTGAGGTGATTTTTCACAAAAACGGCGCTGTAGATACTATGCAAATATTATTATTATTATTTAGTCTAGAACGAAGGATGCGCCTTGATTGTGGCGGGGCGGAGGAGGGGGGATTGAAATAAATAATATTTTTTCTTGCCAAGTCAAGTTATAATACGTCCCCTGATTTTTCACGATAATCACTCTAGCGTATGGAAATCATATTTAATTATTACATATCATCGGATCAACTGAGTCCACATAAGAATAAACGGCTCCGAAGCACGCTTATTTCTTATCTGCCATCGATTTCAGTGCCAATCGCCACGCTTCGCATCGTATCGGCAACGTGTGCAAACAAACATTGGTGCAAATGTTCGCCGCTCTTCAAATTTGTTTGCCATTATTATGTTTTATTATCTCGCCGTCGTTTATCTATCTGCACGAGTGTCGCAAAAATATTTATAATATGTTCAATAATATGCCAAAAATAATGTTGCCACTCGAAAATGATTATAATAATTATTTAATTTTTAATAAAGCAATATAATTTCGGTTGTGATGTGAGTACTTAACATTCTAAAATTTTAAAAATACGTAATTCTTATTTTCAGTACCTACATATATTATGATGAAATAATGACGCCATTCTTAAAATAGTTGGTGGTGTAATGGACAGCATAGTTGTCTTCAATGCAATAAAAATAAATTTATTTAGAAAATAAAAATAAAAATCACTAACTAACTAACCATCACGCCGTTTCCCCGCGGGGGTAGGCAGAGAGGACGGACCGCCATATAACTCTGTCTTGGCACGCAATCCTTGCTTCATTTACATTCATACATCGTCTCATACATACTCTTCTGTTATTCTGACTCTTCACATGACCCGATTCAAGTATTTGATTTACTTGATCGTGCTATGTCTTTCTCGGGCGTCCTCGACTTCTTCTTCCATTCACTTTCGCATCATATATTCTTTTCACACTCCTTTCTTCGTTCATTCGCTCTACATGCCCAAACATCTAAGCGTCCCTTTCTTGATCCTATTCATTACGCTCACATCAGCCTTGCATTCTTTCCGGATATCCATATTTTTAATACGATCATACATGGTTTTACCGCACATCCGTCTCAAAGATCTAATTTCCACAGCATTCAGTCTACTTTCATCCTTCCTCTGCCAGTTCCATGCCTCACTGCCATATATCAGGGTTGGTATAAGTACTCCATTGTGGACTGCTAGCTTCGCTTCTTTGGACGATTTCTTATTTGCGCCAACAGCGTTCAGTCCTCCATTAATGGAGTTTCCTGCATTCACCCTTCTTTCAATATCCTTATCAGTCTTTCCGTCTCTCGTAAACATACTTCCTTAAATACACAAACTCATCCACTTGCTCCAAGTATTCATCATTCACAACTATATTGCACGCTGTTCTCGTACTCTCTCTAAACACCATGACTTTGGACTTACTTACATTCATCATCAACTCATTTTGCATACATACTTGGTTCATCCTAGACACGAGAAACTGTAGATCTTCCATACTGTCAGCAATCAGCACCGCATCGTCCGCATACAATAGGCAACATACTTTCAGATTGTTCATTTTCGCGCCCAAGCCCACACCTTTTAATTCTTGCATACAATTATCCATGTGCAAATTGAACAACCACGGTGACATTACACAGCCTTGCTTTACACCTTTTGTGATGTTAAACCACTTCGTAAAATCACCGTTTACTCTAACACATGCAACGCTTCCCTCGCACAAGGACGCTATTGCTTGTATAAGCTTCGTGTTAACTCCATACATGGATAATACCTTCCACAATTTGTTTCTATCTACTCGATCATACGCCTTTTGCAAATCGACAAAAGCACAGAAAAGTTTCTGGTTTTTTGCCAAAAACGGATCCTACAATTTTAGGTATTAGGTCTGCGCTAGTAATAAAATTTAAATAAATTGATCCCTACTTTCTGTATAGAAAAAAAGCAATAGTCAATAGGTCTCCCTCACCGAGGACTTAAACTGATAGAAGTATTTTGCAGGTGTGTCTGATGTGGCCCAAGTGAGGTTACATTTCTCTTACTTCGGGTGAAACTGATCAAAAATGTTAAAATATCAATTTCATTGACTTGTCTGGGACCTGGGAGTCGAAAGGTCTTATGTAAATTGGCAACATCAGTTTTATTTCAAATCGATATACCATAGATCACACTTTTAGGGATTATTATTATGACCATCCCATATGTGGGCGACCGTGGCTTTTCTTTCCCAACCGTCGACGTCAACGGATGATGATATTGTAATACCAACATATAATCAAAAAGAAGGCTGTTTATATATATTTACGAACACAGTACTGAAACAGCATTGCTTGCATACAGCATATTTAAAACTTGTTCTTAGACTTCAGAAAACAAAATTATATTGAAAATTAAAAAAAGTTTATTTCTATGAAAGAAAAAAAACTATCGATTGTTTCAGTTTTTTTAAGAAGATCACACTGTAAAAACTACGAATATTCAAAATACATGCACTTGTTGAGCTGTTTCTCTGTGACTTTTCAAGAACATCGCTATCGGAAGTGTATTCACATGCACCTATACACAATACTGTTATTCGCATCAACTGTAGTTGCGCGACCTATTCGAATTGTTTTTATTTATTTTTCACAACATTCCTTGTGTATTGTGCAACCAACGACGGAATTTGTATTATTCTCTTTAAATTTAAAAATTTGCGTTTTTTTTTCCTACAAAATTTATTTTTATTTATCGTATAAATTAATGAGGCGTATTTGATTTGTAAAGGTTAATTAACCCTATGAAATAATTATTAAGAAGGTTTTTTTTTATGGTTTTTAGTGGTTTTGCGGCATAACCTTAGCCAAACAATATATTTTATTCAACTCAATAAAATTCACAGCTGACAACATTTATTTGTATGTTTCTCCTGCCCGCCGCCAGAGCGCTGGCCCTAGTTTAGTTCCTGTCAGCTGTTCCGTGTTCCGCGCATGCGCCCCGAAGGCAGTCCGTTTTCGTATATCGAAGCATCGAACGACCTGCTCGTTTTTCTTATGGCCGCAGCAATTCGCACCTATTTACTCTAACCGTGTCTGCTCCATTTCGTTCGGGCGCAATTCAAACCATATCGCGGGGTTAATATCGAAAAACGGTCCCGAGTTTGCGCTTCTTGCCGAAAATTATTCGAGTTGCGAGCGTTTGACGTTTGTCGGGTCGCGCTATCGAAGGAAATTTGTCGCGTTCGGTGTTAGTTCTTTTTCCATGTGTACCGGAAAAAAATGTGTATTTATCGTTTCTTGGTGAAGGTTTTTCACTTCTGAATATCTGATCCTCGTTTCTGCGGCCTTGTCAGCTTCCCCGATATCAGGTATCTATGGAATCCACTGCTTTTTTAGGTTTATCTTTTGCCTATTTATCACACGTTTATTCTGTCCTGCACTTGAAATTGTTAGGTAATATTCCTCTGTGACATAATAAACTCACACTGCACGTAGCTGTCGCGACGTACGACAGAATCTTCGTGGTTTAATGGAAATTTTTCAAAAATCTGAACAGCTGATGGATCATGGATGTTGAAAATTTTGTTTAGTAAAACAAAATGAAGGATCCTATGTGACAATAAAATATTGTGCATTTTCTGCACGTAAGAGTATATTGTACGCAATTTATGTTGTGGTTATTGATTTGTGCATATATCTGAGTATAAGTTCATGGCTGTCATCACATCTTATGAAAAATATATTGACAAGGCATAGCTACTAATTATAGAACAATTTTTCTTCCGCGTTTTGACACTAGCCCAAACCAATTTGAAAATCTGAGGACAGAGTAGGTACCACTTTGAATTTGGTAGAACTTTTGAAATAATTTTATTTGCTGTCCAATAATGAAAAAATACAAAACGCAATGCACGTTTAGTTCATATGTTTGTCTCCAGGGTTTATACAAATATGCAGAATGTTCTAGAATTTTGACTTGATTTTTTAATTTATGTCGATGGTGTTTACTTGCGTATGATGTGTGATTTTGACAGCTGTTTCGGTGGGGTTTATTTATTGTTTTAAAAAGATGTATTATAATTATTTTAAGCTAACTCTGTGTTTCGCATTAGGAATTCACAAGCAATCAAATATATTAACATGAATCATAACTGTTGTGAAATGTGATTATTAACCTTGACAGTAACAATGATAATGCTAGTAGGTTTTGATTACATGTAGGATTTTCCTGATATTATTTGAACAAATATTGGGTACCCATATAAAACTGAATAACTTACAAATTACACATTGTTCAGGGGACCAATTTAATGATTTTTCTGTTCTTTGAACATCGCCTTTGGAGTTATTGTTAATATTTTAGTAAAATGTGAAAAATCACAGATTGACTTCTCTTTCCAAAAAAAATAATAGTTACTTTAATCCATCAATTTCAAATATGGAATAATGTCTGCTAAAATAAATTAAAGGTAGGTACTTTATTAGGTGGGTAGTGATTTGAAAAGATTATTTTAAAAATTTGATCATTTTATTTAGCATCGGTTCAAAATTTGAAAAGTTCACTCTCGTACAGTCGCACATACCTTAAAATCTTTATATGATGCAAGGCTAAAATGGAAAATACCTATTTTTATTTAACACAGTCATTTGGAACAACATCACACAGAAGATGCACTTGTAGATTTTATGTAGTTCATCAGTTTTGGTTGTAAAATTACGATTATTGTATGAAATTGACTGCCACATAGTAGATATTTAAAGATTGTTAAGGTCTACTTTGTTATGTAATTATATATTGACTTTGTTTGCAGTTAGTTTTTGTTTTGAATATCAACTTTCTTAGGACCGACGTCATATCTCGATGAAAGATATTTAAGAGTGAACCTGGGCCTTGTAAGAGGGAGGATATGCAAGAGCTGATATGAAATTTATTTCCACAGTCAACTATTGAGGAACGATTCACTAAAAAAACATGTGCAGATACTGTCAACACTGGAGGCATTCGTAATATTTCTGTTACCTTTTGCTTTTTTCTTTAATCCAGGGAGTTCTATATGCCCATAGACACTGAAACTATAACATCTACACTTTTTGAATTTATCCAATCACCCGATTCAGCTAAAATCGGTTTTCTGGGATTGAGAATTTTTCAAGTATAGGCGTTACGCTGATAAAGTTCGTTGTAACCTTTCACTCTCTCATAAACGACGTATGTAACAGAATGAGAGGTTGCAATGAAGATCTCAAAGCCAACACTATATCTATCTCAGTGAGACTATTCAAACTCTGTATTTATATAATATTTCCTTGTTTCCAGACGTTCCCGTGTGCATCGTTTGAGGCCGAGCTAGACGTGGACAAGTAGTGACGAGATCGTCCCATGTGCAGTGTGTTGGGGACTAAATACTATTGACTAGTACTGTTGTACCGTGCCAGTGTTTGTGTGTGACTGTGCGAGAAGGTTAACCGTGTACGTGAGTACACATAGCGCCACCAGTGCAGAGGAACTGTTCCAGGTAATTATATGATTTATCGTAAAATTTTAACTGAGGTCATATTGTAATGTTGTTTGATTTATGGAACATTAACTGAGATCATCGGTATTGCGTAAGTCTTCTGCCATTAGTTGTAGTTTATGAGATTCAGGCCCTAAAGGTTAAAATAAAATCTCACATGAACTAAGATTCCCTGTGAATAATATGCCAAGAAATGTTTTTTTTGTATCATATTGACATTTTAATAAATAAAAGATGAATAAAATTTTATTGAAACTCTCAACATCAACCGAGTACACTTAATTCTCTTTTTACACGGAGGATACGTTTCAAAGAATATTGTGTAAAAAAAATACATTACATTATGTATAGGAAAATAAGTGTTCCAATATGGGATGTCCGGGTGCATTGTCAACAAGTAAAAAAAAAACATTTTCCATGAGAGAGGAATGAAACAAGTTACTGAAGTAGTCAGTCAGTGGTAGAGAACTTCTAAGAACAAATTACTTTTTTTTGAAAATCGTGCAAAAACAGAATTGACTGTATTACTATTGCACAGGCGATTCGGTTCTAAAAGTGTAGAACGAAAGAAAAAAAAACAAATATATAAACAATGTATCTCAGCATTTTGTATTTCAGGTTAATTTTAATATTGTCCTGATGATGGAAGGGTACTTCCGAAACCGGTAGACATAATACTAAATAATAAAGTGTTTATAAACAAAGTGTATGTGTTCTATTTATGAAAAAAAACCACTTCAGAGTGGCAGATACTTTCAGTATTATCCTGGTCGACCACCATTTAGAATCGAAACGTTGATTGAAATGGCTTTAGATGTGTTTCATGCCAGGTACTTTCCTGCCTTCTTCTTCCCCATCTACTTCCCCTCCCCATTACCTTCTGCCTCACAACATACCCCAATTGGGGATGCCATAGCCCCACCGCCTCCAAATGGTTGGAAACAGTTAGGACTCTTGTGCAGTATTCACATTGAAAAAAAGAGACTAAAATATAAATGTTCATGTTTCTATGTCAAAGATTGATAGAACTGCAGTTCTGAACTCCAGTTCCTTAGTATTTAACCGAGAGATCTAGGCTACCAAGACTAATTTCATTGCATGCATATTTACGCAATAGAGAATATCCCGTAGTTCGATGCGACGAATTATCATATTTTAATATTATTGTGTATCCCTTATATTATTCACCCAGCTTTCGCTCATGTATTTTTAGTAACATGAATCATGGCCATGCGATCATTGAAAAATATAAAGTTTCCTTAATAGGAAAAGGTCTCAGTCCCATTGTCTTGTTATCTCATTCCATCACCAGTAGTGTTATTTGATAAGAAACATGGCATCACCTTTATTTGATATGTAACATGGCATCACCTTTCTTCTTGTAAATATTATAGAACAGGCTCCTATGCTTATTCATCACCGCTGATTGGATCATGTTTAGATAAACAGCAGTGTTTTGAGATACATAAACATGTGGCGTGGATGTACTAACACTACCGGGATATTACCTTCTGAGCACAGACATCATCTTCCCACAAAGCTATGTTCATATGATTCAATACTTATAATGCTGATATGTTTTATGATTCTCATGGCCAATGCCAAAAGTGTTGTGTTGTTTGATTTTTGGGAAATAACTATTTGAAAGTATAAAGGTAGCAATTTCTTCCAACCAACCCTGATTCTTAGTGTATAGTCATGCTGCGCATCCTCCTTCTCGAGTCTAACAATGATATCGATTGAGTTTTCTACCCATTTCTCAGAACCCCTTTAACTTTCAAAGAATTTCAATCAAACGACACTTTATTAAAATCACTATAATTTCGTTTGTTATAGATGTTCGTAGTATTGTCATTGGAATTTTTTCAATCCCCAATTTGGGGAATATTGTGAGGCTAAAAGAAGTAGTGAGGAGAGAGAGGAAGGTTAAAAGTTGGATGTGTTACTTTTAAAAGCTCTGTGTAGAGGCACACGGCGGAAATTGCAAATCGATTGCACTGTACTGTGGCCCTACTGATTTAAAATAAATTGTTCCTCAGAAAAAATTAAATCATTGTAATTTACATACCTACATCACGTAAATCATCTGTAAACAGTTAATTCCTGTCGGTTCATATTTCACTGCCAAGATGTCACCATACTAGACGCTTGGTACAAATATTATTGACTGTAGGAAGAACTGAATAGTCATTACTCCCTTAAACTTTATTATTACGAATTTAATACAAATCCTGGCAACAGAATATAAGTCTCTAAGACCATTTTGCAATAAATGAATAATTCACAAATCATTTAAAAATCACACTAAGGCTGAAAGAGTTAAGCGATTAAGAGCCATTTTATTGTAACATTTTACCTTCTAACTCTAAAATATCTATCGCATGCCTATTCATTTACCGCAAGGAATTAATCCATATTTCTTTAGTTTTATTAGATAGGAGATAATGATAGTAAATGGATAATTTATGTAACTTCGGTTTTATTGATAATCATCTCAAGGGCGGGCGCTAAGATTGGACTCAAGTGTTTTAATTTTTAAACTCTAATTATTATTATTTATATTATATTATTTCTCATTATTGACATAGATGCTAAAATTTTATTTTAAATGTGAAAATAACATATTTTCATTCTACAGAAGCTTTCTGGTTTTGGCCGATTCTTGATAGCATGCACCCATTCAAATGTTGCAGTTCTTTTTTAAGACATCAGTCCACCTCATCTGTTGGCGACCTCTGCTTCTCTTTCCCAAAACAAAGACGCCATTCAATCCGAAGATATTGTAATTCCGATGGTAATCTGTAAGCTGTGCCATGAATAAAATTATGCAGGGGGGAACTATTTCTCATTCTTTGTTGCATTTCTTCACCTTTCATGGTGCTGTCCGGTACACAAATGTTTGTTAAAGCCATTAAGTATTGAATAATTTCGGCCTTAAATACACATTTCATTTTGAACAAAAAGTTTTCCTGTCTTCATCTATTAAAAGTACTATAAGTAAAGTAATGTACAGAACGTTACTTTAATGAATTCATAGAATAAAGGATTATTTTTTTATAGACATATTAATAAATTAATTAATCTTTAAGATGTTACAAATACAAATATATCTATATTTTTTAATTACTGTGAAAGTTAGCCGGATTCGACGATGGGGTCGGTACAGAATGATCGCTGCTATATGCCCGTATTGTGTACCTAATCAAAAATTACTTCCCGTCTTCTTTTCCTCGCCAATTCTTTATCTCGTCTCACAATAATGGCGAAATTGGTGATGTCACGGTTCACTAGCTCCTGACAGTTGGAACTCATTTTATTTTATAACGGTGTAGAGTTGTTTTAAGAAATAGTTTGTAATTGTTTTTCTTTCGTAAAAGTATTAGTCCCTTCAGTCTTTTCTCCGTCATTGTTTTGTGAGTTTTTTTTCTGTTTTGTCAACGGTGTTCATAAGCATTTTTGTAACTTTTCGTAAGTCATTCATTATGAAGCCTTTGAAATTTATACAGTCAAAGCATTGCTCAATTTTGGTCACCAAAGTTCCGTTTCAATTAAATACATTTAATATTCTTTTCACAGGCAATGTCAAATAGTCTGTTTGATGATCATCAAGGTCACATAGTTTAATTATAATTTCTACCTTAGCTTCATCGTTAAAAATATAATTCAATGGAAGAAACAACCATATTCAAACATTTAATAAAATTAATCACTACAATCTGTTGAGGGCCACTGTGAACACGCTTATCAATTTGAATTCTAACATTGGTGTTGCAGTCCACAATGTAAGGCATAGAACTTGGACAAGAATGACAAAAGTGCGCATTAGAAATGAGATCCCTGAGGTGTGTGTTTAAAACAATTTTTGACTGTATTACTAATGAGGAAATCCAAAACGAAAGCAAAGCCGGATAAAAGCATAATGGGCAAGATTAAGAAAGGGACGTTTAACAGGTTTGGACATAGAGAATGGACGGGCGTGGAAAGGAGTCATAATATATTACGAATATGGTAAAGTCATACAGATAGTGTATATTTTTTTGTAATATGAATAAATCGAATAAGTCTAAAATAGTTAATCATAGTTGTTACCCAACCATACCTGGGATGGCTATCAAGTTATCAAAGACATTTGACCACCCTGAACTCAATAATAATTGTAATCAATCTTTTGCTGTCCAATAATAAACCATTCTCACATTTGACTTGGAAACATTGCAATCACTTTCTGTAAACCGTATGCAATTTACTTTTCATACTTTTCATTCTTACGCGTTTCCTCCTGAAATCATTCTCTTGCAGGTCATAGTTTAGTGGTAAAAAATTATAAAATATTGTAAATAATATGTATTATTTATGTCTATGGGATACAAAATAATGTAATTTAAACAAATAAAACTAACTCGACACAAATGAAGGTAGGATGTAATTTACCAAATTTACACACGCAGGAAACAAACTTCCATAATTGTTAAATTCCTAACCAAAACTAAGACCTTGTTCTACCCGTATTACAATGAAAGATGCTCCGAGTAACTTGCGTCATTGCTACCCCGTTATATGCATCCCGACTATGCACCGGTGCCGAAGGCTATGCGTAGCCGGGAAACTCGCCAAACGCGCGCCCATCATTCGTACACGGTTGACATTCGATACAACAACTCGGCTGTGGAATGATTCGCCGGCCTCTGTGTTTCCTCCCTCTTACAACATGGGTCTCTTCAAGATCCAGGTTCACTCCTTCCTTTCCTCAAAAGACCTTCCACACAGCATCCCGAAAGATGACATAGGGCCTGAGGGAAATTGTTTCTCTCGTGTGTGGAGTTGATGTATAAAATGACTGGTTTGTAACTGAGTAGTCCAAAACGTTGGGTTCGCATCCAGACGTTGCGGGTTCAATCCTCTGCAAGCAAATAATAATAATAATTGGATGATTTATGTAGCACATTTTTTGTGATAGAATATCACCTCAAGGGTGCGAAGTCCTCCATTATTGCACAAGCAAACAATTTGAGCTTTTTATGGTGGGATTAGGTATAATTCCAACATCGTCAAGTTATTTTTAACCCTGAAATGATTGTATTTCCTTAAAAAAATATATTTTATAATCAGATACTTCAGTAATCGAACATAAGCTGTTCAGGCATTCTTGGTGTCAGATTATTGAGTTTTTCTGAATATATTAAGACTTTTTTGACCTCGCGGTAACAATATTTATGGATGAACTCGATCAAGTACATTCTTGCCTCGCTTATAAGGATATAAATCAAGAAGTGCTGAAATTTAAATTACTTTTTACTGGTCATTGTTGAAACAGTTGTAAAATTACACGGACAAGTGAAATTCCATGTAATTGATTTCTTATCAAGGTGTATGTGTGTTAGAGCATGTATGACTGTATTACGAATGAGGCGATTTGAAAAATATGAATGGATAAAGTAAGCATGATGAACGAGATTAAAAAAGGGACTCTTATTCCTTGTTTGCACATGCAGAGCTGATGAACGGAGAAAGGGGGTAAGGAGAATATATCAGGGAGGCCCCCAGGAAGATAATTAAATTAATCAAATGCTTGAGTTGGGTCACCTCAAAAGTAGGAATAACAGAGTAGTTTATGTGAATGAAGCAAGGAGTGTGTCAAGAGATTTGTGTGGCACTCCATCGCCTTTGTTTATCGCTGTGTGTACCAGACGGGTTCGTCACAATTCTGAATTATACAAAAAAGGTGTTTGATATCTTGTCCAGTGACTAACTAATAGAAAACTAAAACAGCCAATATTTATACTTAGTAAAAATAGACACGCTTCTATGAGAGGTTTTAAATATTTTGGTATTTTCCTGGGGGATAACGAATAATAATAATTGTTCCATTAGAGTTATGTTTTATTATAATGTTATTTATTTATATTACACATACATTTGTTTATTTTCTGTGTATTTTTTTAATGTGGTGTTCACCTAAGTAGCTCACTAAAGACCTAAGGTGAACAATAGGACACCATTAACATTATTTTATTTCCACCTCAGTGTACATAATATATAGAAGACGAATATATATAAAGAAAAAAAAACAATCGGAAAAAAATGTACTCAAATCAGGAATTTCTTGCCACAAAAAGAATCCTTAAAACACAATCACATACACAGGTGTTAATTATATTATAATTAACACCTGTGTATGTGATTGTGTTTTAAACACAGGGGTAGGAAGAGAGGATGGATCGCCATACAACTCTATCTTGGCACACACTCCTTGCTTCATTCTCATTCATACACACTCTTCTGTTATTCTGACTCTTGACATGGCCCGACCCAAGTATTTGATTCGTTTGATCGTGCCATGTCTTCCTCAAGTGTCCCCGACTTCTTCTACCATTCACTTTTGCGTCATGTATTCTTCATATATAATTTGAAAAACATAATATGATTACCAATTTTGTATGTGGTTGTGATTGTCGGTATCTAACGGTAACAGGAGATTTTATTTCCCACTGTCTCTCTTTGCATACTACGGGCGATTGAATTTCAGACTATCTGATCCTAGCAATGATAAATGACTTTATAATATTCTGGCTATTTTAAATTATCTTACATTTTAGATCTTGTTTTTATCAACACTCTTTTCCCATTATACATGCAATATGTTCTACTAATCCGTTTAACAGTCATAAATCTGATTTTAATTGCTTCAACATATGATAGTGTTCTGTATCAAAACGTTGCTTTGACTGCAGTTAGTTTATTTCTTCCTGTATGCAAAACTAATCCAAGATCTTGCACCTGCGCTAGTTTAAATGTTGGTAATAGAAGTTGAGTCACTGAATTGCCAGCCCTCGTCTCAGAATTTCACATATTGATGACACAATACAGCCAATGCTGGATCCACAAGCATGAATGACAACTGATGCAGGGTGGCTGCCATTTACTTTTGTTGTTTTCTATTTGTCTACAGCAGAGTTTCCCAAACATATTTGACTCACCACCGTAAACATGTTTTTCTTCATCCTTATCCCATTTACAGTATATTTGCTAGGACCTGATCGGTTGTAATATACAGTCGACCACTATCACGGTAATAGCGAAGTCACGGCTATAACGAGCAATTACTTAATGATATTAACATATCACTAACTAACGTTCGAGCTTATTTTCATACAATCGTGTGCGGTTATAACGAGGTCGCTTCACTGGTATAACGTCCAAATAATATTGTCAACTCAATGGGCCCGGGTATGAAAAAAAAACCCGATTCTCGAAACAGTCGAATAATGTCATAAACAAGACAAAGAAACCGCCCGTCCATCAAATTAAATCATTTTGTAGTAAGTTAAGCATGATTTTCATAATAAAAAAGTGTTACTGTGTAATATGCAAGCTTTCATACCCTGGCGTAAATATTGATATTAGTAGGTAGGTTTTTTTTTTACCTACCTATGTTTATAACCAGTGATGGCTATAAGGAGCAAATTTAATTGGTCCCTTCGCGCTCCCTATAACCAAGTTCGACTGTATATCTTTTTTTAGATATTTAGCATACCATCCATATCGATATGAAGTACTAATGGTTGCATCTGATTGTTTGTTTCCAGCTTCCCAGCCTTGAGTGTGGTGGGTGTGCAGTAGTTCGGGTGTGCTCGCCAGCGTAGTGGAGAGGCGGGAGCGTGCCTGCCCGCGTGGCATGGTGTGCGGAGCGGCTGCCGCCCGGCCAGCCCCGGCCACCGCGCGCCGCGCCGCCTATGGCCGAACAGGACGCCGCCACGCGCCTCACAGCGAGGGAGTCCGCCAGGTACAACTAGCCGCGAGTCTTCTGTAGCCTGGTCTTGCGGAGGAGGAAATCAGGCTAATGCTAAGTGTTTGTGCGTGTTTGATTGCAGACACAGTCAGCGTGAGGGCGGGCGTGACCGGCGCCGGGCGCGCTGGTGGGCGGGCCGCGCCGCGTCCTCTCCGCCCGCGCACCGCACGCGCTCGCGCACTTCGCTGCCGCCCAGCACCGGCTCCCTGCTGCCGCTGGAGGAGCGCGACTACGCCAACTCGCCTTTCAGCACCGCCTCAGAGCCGCTGGACTCGGACCACTCGCTGTACTCGCCACGGCCCCTCAAGAGGAGGCCAAACACTAAAGGTATAACAACACAGCTCACCCTCAACAACAGTTTACATGCTGCCTTTTCACAAACACTTCCTGTCCATTTTTTTTGTTTTTCATTTGCTTCTCTTGTCCATCCACCCTTTCTTTCCAATTTCTGCAATTCACTTGTTTTATATTTCACCTCTTCTTCATTCCAATTCTTCTCTATTCAACATATTCTTTATCCACCTCAAATTCAATTCATATCTTTTTCTTTGCTCCTTGGTTTATATTCTATTCTTATTCGTATGATTGGGCTATTTAATGGGCTAGTCGTAGCTATTTGATGGCATCCAGCGTTGCGTCATGCAGCATCAGTAGAGTAGACACTCTTCAACAATGAGCTCCGTGGTGTACCTCTACATTCACACATTACTGAGCCACTATTTCAATTATCATTTATCATTTCCCAACTTGACCCTACTTGATTCTAAACCATCAATCCATTGATGCAGGTGCAACAGGAGGCACCCCACCCAAGAAGCAGTGCGTCGCTGCTGCTCGCTCCAGCCTAGGAGTGCCGAGCAGTAGCCAAGGGGGCCCAAGCCGCCAAAGGAGAAGCCAGGAACAGCAGAGAGGACACAGTCCTGTAGATAGGAGAAGGAGTGTCCCGGAAAGACGTAGGACCTACCCGTTGCGCAATAGGACACAGTTGCCTGTTAGAGACACTTCAGGTATGTGTTTTTTTGCATTTGTTTACGACTATTGTGTCAGTCTTGCCCAATCTCTTGCATTCTTGTCACTGTTATCCAACCACTCATTTTGTTTGTCCATTTTTATCCATTCTGACCATTCTTTTGTCTTATTCAGTTTCTTGCATCATTGTGATTGTCATTCCATCTTGTGCAGTCTTTTCCAATTTCTTCCATTCTCATCTGTCTCATTATTGTCACTGTAAGCTGATTTCTTGCCATTTTTGTCAAATCTTGTACATTCTTATCTAATCTCTTGCATTCTTGTCATTAATAATATTTGGATAATTTGTGTAGCCCCGTTTTTGTGAAAAATCACCTCTCAAGGGTGCTGTACAAATCTTAATTACTAGTTAATATTAATTTCTAGTTTATATTAATATTTATTTATAAGTAACAGAGAAAATATACAGCAACATACTTAGCTGGCAGGTCACTATGACTTTATTATAATAACTTCAAATTCTAGCTGTTTAAAAATTTGCCCTTGAGGTGATTTTCCCACAAAAACGGCGCCATAAAAGTTATCCATTTATTATTATTATTATATATATTATTTTTAGGGCAAGAGAGCAAATTTGAAATATAGTATATCGAAGGTCTTTTTTAATTTTTCGTAGTAAGGAACAGATAATGATGAAAATCTTCTACGAATTTCAGGAATGAGAGTCTGAAAAGTTTTTTTCTTGGTTTGGACAGAAATTCTATTGGGCTTGTTACACATTGTCATCTAATCTCTTTATGCTTCTGTCCTAGCTTGTGCATTCTTGTCACTTGTGTCCAATCTTTTGCAATTCTTGTCTCTGTCATCTAATCTCTTGATGTCTTTGTCCAATTTTGTGTATTCTTGACCAAACTCTTACATTATTGTTAGTATTGTCCAATGTCTTACATTCTTGTTAGTCTTGTCCAATGTCTTACATTCTTGTTAGTCTTGTCCAATGTCTTACATTCTTGTTAGTCTTGTCCAATCTCATTGATTTTGTGCATTCTTGTCAGTCTTGTCCAATTTCTTACATTCTTATTAGTCTTGTCCAATCTCATTGATTTTGTGCATTCTTGTCAGTCTTGTCCAATCTCTTGAATTATTCACAATTTTTTAAAATCTTTTGCACACTCCGTTATCGATTTTTGAGAATGCTTTGCTTGCCGTTCCCCTCAATGTTTTAGATTTGTTTTCGTGTTTGTTCATTTTCACCAACCAACCATTTTTTTACACTGTGAGCTAATAGTGACCATTCTGATCAAAAAATATTTTTGTCTATTGTAAATTCTTGAACATTTACGTTATTTCAAAACATGTTTGGTGTAATTATTTTACATTGTCATACTTTGCCCTCCTAGTGTACCATAGGCTTTACCTGATTTATTATTGTGCAGTTAATCATTCAAAATCATTTGACAATGTAAAATACATAATAATGTCAGACATGAAGTGTTGTAGCAGTAATATAGGCAAAACTCTGTTTTTCCATAATGTATTTAAAATTATTACAATTGAATATAACATGGCTTATTCTCAATAAATGTCTTAATTTACACCAAGCACTGCCATGCTATAGGGGTAAGAAGTTGGACCAAGTGATTTTTAGGGTTAAATAATAAAAAAAATTAACCCTTTAAATCCCCGTATGCTGCCCCTTTTCAATGATATTAGATCAGTGCTTTGCCATATAAATACAACTTTAAAATTATATATTTTGTCATATCTGATGAATTATATACAAAAGTTATTATTGCTTATCAAAAGAGTTCAAAACGTGCTTATTTATAATTTTAAATATAACATTGCATTTATTAGTGTAGTTTTGTGATATTTCCCTTCTAGTGCGCAACATTTATGACAATAATAGTCAAACAAATATTCCAATTTTAACACTCCGTATCAAGCTGCCATTTTTGTTAAGCGTGGGAATGCCATTATGCCGTGCTGTCAGTGCCGCATTGATAAAGAATATTACTGTTAACACAAGCTATTTATACTTCATAATAAATACACATCACAATGCTCAAAGATAATTATTATTTATTTATTGGTATAGTTTTCGAGATCCCTTTTATTATTGTAAGATACACTTAATAACTACACTTCTCTTGGATACACATTGAAATAATTTTGAGGTGTGGTATATTTTATAACAAGGAGATAAAGATGTTTAACATACTTTACACATGTATCTTGTAAGTTGCACTTTGTTTTCACATTTTTTGCGCCCATACATGCTAATTGCATAATTTTTCCGCTCCATTTTGTGTTATTTTTGTTTATCAATAATTGCTAAATAAACATAGATAATTTTATCATACTCACACTTTTTATTTATAAAAAATTCTTCCAACTGTTACTTTTCTATGAAACGGATTATTTCACGAAAACATTTATAGCTCATAAAATATTATTTGTATTGAACATGCTTGATATATATTTATCTTAAAAAAAACTGTAATTTTATGAAGAGTTTTTGATAAATTACAAGTAATTATTCAATTACATAAACTAGATTTGCGCATACAAACAATATGTAAAAGAACAAATCCGTTAGAATCTCGCTAGCACGACGAATTTATGAAGATTTTGGTAAACGTTCCACAAATATTGAATTACTGCATTCTATGATGTATTATTTATTATACAGTTTTATTCAACTTCATACATAGATATAATTCTTATTTGTTTATAATTTTGAAATTATTATTATTATTTTAAATATTTCATTCTCTATTTTAGTTAAAAAAAAAACATTATTAACGGAAACTTCACTGGTTACTGCAACATAGTAATCACTTTATTTATAAAATTTTGCAAACAACTGTATGTTTTCCTAAATAAAATAAAAAAATAAAATTATCGGCCCCAAGTCGGGTAGTCAACATATGCAACATCCACGTACAGGGCTTGGCGGCTAGCACATCAGGTGGCACGGCGTCTGCATACTATGGGTTAATCATAAATACAGAAAGATTTCGGTTTAGCTATTGTAATTACCTTATACTCGTATATCTCATCTTTGCATTTTCCATTATTAATTAAGTACACAAAAACCCTTGTTAAATATGAATCATAATCTCCCTTTTGGTTTATTATTATTTATCTGACCTTTGACCATTTACCATTCTTCTTGCTATTTACAATTAATTCTGTTTATCACTATGTACTCCTGAACATTAGCACACCATACATTCATTGGCTATCATTATTTGGCAGATACACAATAACTTACTTTCAACGTTTTGTCATTCCTTGAAAATCTTACTAAAGATGTCTTCAGTATGAAATAAAAAAAATCAAAGTGTTTTTATGTAATGATGTGTTTCATAAGCCTATATTGTTATATTCTTAAACAAATCATTTTATGCATTATCTATACTGTGAAGTTTCTCCAATCTATAGGTAATTCTTTGTTAACTATTTAGCAAACTTGGGATAATAAGCCGTGTGTGGCCCTTCCTTGACCTTGAGCTAACGTTTTGGAAAGCCTTGCGGTGTCTCAATATCTGGGTAGATGTGAATCCATTTAAGAGTTTCTGGAAATTTCCGACTTCTTCTATCCACTTGTGTGTAATATATTCTCTTGACGCCCGTTTTCTCTACATGTCTAAACCTATTTTTTCTTGCATTCTTTTCGAATCTCCACAATCTGGCAAAGTGTCGCTTAAGCCCTTTTGCTTTCCAGCAACGATATGTTCAACTCGGAGTATGTTTTATTGCAGTGTCTATGTGTAAAAAGTTTTGTTATATCGTGTCTACGGCTATTTAAAAAAGTAATTCCATTAGAACAACTATTTTATAATTTCATCATAATAATAAAGTAATTGAAAAGTGATTTGACGTATTCTGTGTGTTGTTTTTGCAGTGAGCTCAACAGCAAGCGAGGGATCCCTAGATAGCGGAAATTCCCTGCAAGTGGAAGTAGCCAGCTCTACAGTCAGCAACCCATCCACTTCATCATCCAGACACACCAGAGGTATTTAATCTTGATTTATTTAGCCATTGAAGAGTTTTGCCTTAGCTGTTTCACATTAACAGCAGAAAATGCAGTTTTCTTTGCTACGTTTCCATACTTTGCGAATGCTTTCTCAATGTCCCGTTTTATTAAACCTTGATTTATTTTCAGTTTCAGAACCTAAACCAAAGCTAAGACACAGTTCTAGGATACCTGTGTCCTATTCCTCCAGTACCACAGAACACAGGTCACCCAGCAAGGCCACAAAGGTAATTCTAGGAATAAAGTACAAATACCCCATAAAATCCCATTTTATATCAATAAACAGCACAGAATGCAATTCGATACACTGATCCTAATCTTTCTCCGTGATTTACGAGTTGTTGAAGTTATGAGACTTAAGATAACCCAGATATAAAGGTATTCCACCGAGTTTTAAATACAGTTTGTTATTTTCAATAACCCTGTGAATTTTACTAACCTATTTAGAGATAAAATAAAAACCAGATTTTCATGTTTTTGCCATTCATCTTATGTATAGCGTATTTACTACATTTATTAAACTTAAGATTGTTAGTGTAAATCACAATCTTAACACACTTTGTGCTGGTGGGTAGTGGCGGGAACCAACTGCTCCCTGTAGCGGCCAAAAACAAAGGTTCGGTGTGAAAATATCACATCTATCAAAATGGCCACATCTTCGAAAAAATTAATAATTTTTTAATGAAATTTTATTTGTTTTCTCTTCACACCCTAGACTATAAAAGTCCCAAAGAAGATACATGCGTATATTGTAAAGTTGCGCAGTAAATTTAGGTGAAAATCAATGTTTTGCTATAAAATTGTATTGTTTGAAGTATAGAGAGCTTTGAATTCGATGAAATGTCATATAATAATGATTTTACACTGGCCCAAATGTTAACAAAAACCACGTGTTCCATCTTCGTTGGCATAAAAAAAATATAAGTTTCACAGTATTTAGTGGACCTCGACACAAACATCAATAAAACCAAGTGCGGGGAGTAGGAGGCGTAAACCATTGGAACGGGGTAAAGAACAAATCTAAGGAAATACAAGTTCAAAACAACTGTAGAAGTTATTTTTCAACGAAATTAAAGATAATCACTTGCCACAATATGATTTTCATATTTTTCACACAGTATTGTTTCAGATTATAATAAGCGCACAAGTTTATCACTGTTTACGGAATTCCGTTCGCAAATTTTATAATTAAAGTTTTAGAATATATATTTTGATGTACACCTAAACAATTTTGATCTAATATTTTGACAAAGTATGATACTTAATGAAACACTCATCCCTATGAAAGGGGACGTCGAATAGTTTGCACATATAAATCGTCAGACCTTTTTTTTTGTGATATTTCTTTTTACCGCCGGTTACGATTTTTATTGCCCTGTGTGCTTTCATGTCTAATGATAATCTACCCGGGAAATCATTTTTGAGAACTCTCCTCAGCAATTGTGACGTAGATGGCCCCGATTCCACCAAATCTATGTCAGCTTCAGTAATCTGGGGTGTTATCCAATGCTTAGCAACACTACGTAAAAATTGTTTATTAATGTGTTTGTTAAGTTAAAGGCTGGGAACTCGCATCAATGCGGGCTAAATTAATTTCCATTTGTAAAATAAATGAATGATTGTTTTGACTTACCATTGATACCCCATATAATGTGCTTCTTCTCTGATCAATTTTTATTCTGATTCATACTAAAACATTGGTGTGACTTTCCAGGCCCAGTCGTCCAATAATCTGGGTGCTAGATTGGGACGTAGCAGCGGGAGCGCTGTACAAAGCAACGCCTCTCCGCCACCACCCAAGAGACAAGTAACAAACAAACAAACAAACAATACCCTTTTATCCTCCCTGTATACTTGCTTGGGTTTGCATGGAAACAGGTCTGGGCCGATCTGGATACAAATTGGCCTGTCTGACTCATCTGGCTTGTTTAAGGCAAGCATTTGCTGGTCTGAAGCAAGTTTGGACTTATAAGGATTGAGTCTTGACTTGTCTGAAACAAGTAGGAACCTACCTAAAGTTGACCACGGCTAACTTGTGCCGAGTCTTTACCTACAGGAGGGCCTGAACCAATTCTGCATTTGCCTGGACTTCTCAAGTTGTGAACTGAAAGTTTGTTCTTTCAGTGACACAAGAATATTAACATTGTGTCTTTTTGTTGTTTTAGAACACGCGTAGCGGTGCCCGCACCCGAGGCGAGACCGAGCGTGAACGAGAGCGCAGGGACCAGCGCCGCGAAGTCGCTGAGCGCGAGGGGCTGAGGAGAAGCACGCTGGGGGCGGACATGCCCCAGCAAGTGCAGCCCAACACCAACACTAGCTCTAACCGGAGAGACAAGAGAGGTAACAACCCTTAGTATACGTTGTGTATTTTAAACTCCATCACAACCGACCATCAGCGCTGTTTTGAATTTTTGACATTTTGCCACTAAACGCCGAGTGTCAGCCCGTTGGGCTTTTGATCAAATTGTGATAAGCTGTCTAGTATAATGGTCATGTGGTTGATGTGATGGAGTTTGGAACACGCCGACCTAAGCCTCCTGCAAGGATAATCGTGATGGGACATTGTAAGTATTGAGCAGCTTATTGAAATACAGTGAAACTCTCTTGTAAGGTTTTCCAAGGGACCTGAAAAAAAAAAAGTTTTTTGTGGGATAAATTAGGTCATTTTAAAATCTTAACTCTTCAAGGTACCGAAAAAACGAATCTTCTTAAGTATGGGTTTTAATGTAAGGGGATTCCACAAATGCTTTTTATTAGAGGCCGGATATAGATCATATCAAGAGTTTCAACTGTGGAGCCAGTGGAACTACGGTGTTTGGGGGATTTCATGAGGTTGAAGGAAGTGTGGGAGGTTACCATCGGTTGACTAATTTATATAGCACCATTTTTGTGAAATATCACATTTTGTTTGGATACAGCGATTTCAAGCAATGCTTCATTTCTCCCACCAGGGCAATATTGTCGGTTTCACTTTATTTTATAAGAATTCTTTGCTGGGTTTTAAATGCGTAATTTTTAGACACATAACCAAAGCACCTTCCACTCTGCTGCAGAGCTCGTCAATTTATATGCATAATACGTTGTAACCTTCACCTTTTAATAATCCTTACATCCCTTGCCATCTTGAAGAAAATCAAAATTAAAAACTATTATCAAACTAGATTAAAATGCGTAAATTGCATGAGATTATTTCAAGGCTGTACAAAATTACTTCAAGTGCGGAAAAACATTAAACGCTAACATTAATGAACATTGCATGAGATTTTTTAACTCGTCGGGATTGCCATGTAGCAAGATATAAAAACAATAACACTAGTGAAGTAAGCAAAAAACATTGGTGAGTTTAAAAAAAAATTACGTTTATTTTCACTGTATTTTGCATTCTGAACAAAAACATTTCCACGAGCATGAATATTTGGATACTAACCGAAGATATTTTGTAGAATGTAGAAATGCTTACTGTGCGCATGCCAAACCATTTTTTTTTGCCCCTTGTAATAAATTCTTGATTTTTTTTGTCCCAGCTTCAGTGTTTGAACGTGTTTTCATGAAAGTGGATGAGGTTCTTTTCGATTTGGCACTGTTAGCAAGTAAGTTGCAAATGGAATTTTTTTTTGTAGTTTTCTTTGATGAATTTTTTTTTGTTGATTTTTGCACACAAAATTGTCTTACGAAAAAAAAAAGTTTTTTTAGCAGATAATTAAAAATAATAGAATATTCATTATAACCCATATGTACATGAGTAATATTGCTTTTTCGGTACCTTGAACTGAAATAAAAAGCCCATTTTGGAACCAGAAAACAGTGGACTTAAAATTTACCAGGAAATACAGTGAAAACAATTCCGGCTTTTTCTACCACGTTCCTGATGTATTCGCACACACATATGTGCGCATAGTTGCGTAAAGGTTGAATGATCCATAATATAGGTAAGGTATATAATATGTGAGTGCCCAGCATGTTTACAAATCCCCATTTTGATTTTGTTTCCAAAAACACAAGGTCAAAATTTTGTCCGGCCTGAAAGATTTTCAGGGGCGCTCCAACATTAAAAAGTATTCACCAACAAACTTCCAAATCTTTGTTTGCATTTACGTCATTATTATGAAGTTGACGATGAATAATGGTATTAATTGGGTGTTTTCGTTTGTTTTTAGGCAAGGGCAGCCTGGGTTCGTGTGCGAGCAGCGGGGGCAGCAGCGGCGGGGGGCGCCGGGGCCCCGCGGCCCCCAACAACACCGCCAGCGCCGCCAACACCACCTCGCAGCTGGTGAGCACCCCTAAACCTATCTTATCCAACAACACCCCCTGTACTCATTGCCTTTTGTCTATCTAATCCAACGTCATCTTGTACGACCTTCTTGACCAACTTGAGTAGACCTCTTCCACTAGTGCTCTCTATCAGATCCTGTTCCTAATCATCTTCTGCAGACTTCAGTCTTCCTATCTGCTTCAGTTGTTTTAAATGTAGTATTGGTCTCCCTATAGGTAGTTTCTTTGGACAGACCATTGCAGCCTTGTATCTACAGAATCTGACATACAGTGTGGCTTCATGCTTAATTCAAGCAAATGAATCCTTTCTGACAACTGGCAAAGTTTATCTAGAATGTTGCTTACTGTGCAAATTTTTTATTACAAATGAACTAGAATTAAAAATGAATCATTCTCGACCTACTTTTTGTGCATAATTTCAACTTTTTTTGTGCATATTAATCCATTCCCGACTCGTCAGCTATTCTATTTATTGTCCATTTGATGATTAAAAAAAATGCTTAGTTCAAAATGTTATTTTGTGTTACAGGGTGCGGTGCCGTCAACCTCTTCCAACGTTCAACAGAACGCTCCCCCATACCCTAGCATGATGGGCGGAACCAACGTGGACCCAACCAAGGCTAAGGCCAAAGGTACTTCCATCAATTCTAATTATATTACACGTGTTAAGGACCTAAAATATATTCCTACACTTTGTCCTGTATCAATCGATATTATTGTGTATTTGCCATCTACGAAATATATTGTTTTGACAGTTCACACTTGGCACATGGATTAGCCAAGGTTAATCCATAGAGGAATTATCTTTAATAGTTAGCATTTTTTGACGGTCTGCATGGTCAAGTGGTAAGACGCTCGACTACTAATCCAGAGGACGCTGGTTCGAACCCGGCGTGCACAAATAAATTTTATTTAAAATAAAATATAGTATGTTTGCGGCACGTTCCAGAGTGGTAGGGTTAATTTCCAGTTGACATATGTATCTTGTTAACTTCCAGACGAGGCAGCCCCAGAGGGAGGGGTGGCAGCGGCCAGCGTGGGAGAGTCCTCCTCGGACGACAGCGAGGTGGGGCGCCTGCAGGCCCTGCTGGAGGCCCGGGGGGTACCCTCACACCTGCTGGGGGCACTGGGTCCCCGCATGCAGCACCTGCTGCACCGCACCATAGGCACCACATCCTGTAAGTATACTTAACCTAACCTCGTTGAAGACAGAAACTTTTGCAGCATGGTAATTTGCACCAATGGGGTCTTTTTATTTTATATGCATAGTTACAGAATTATAGTAGTTGTAGTATAACTACTCAATGAAGCTGCAATCGACCATAGACACAGAACCTTTACACAATAGAGAAGTTGAGTGAAAAATATTATGACTTTAAAAAAATATGTGCATGTAGATCGAAAAACACAGATTCTGAATATATATGTATATTTCCATATTATTATTCCCAGAATTAATAAACCCTTCTTGAAAATTAGTTAAAACGCCATAAAATAGAAACGCTTCATATTAGTCGAACGTCAAATGTACCGTTTTCGTACGATGCGATGCCGCCAAGTAAATGGCGGTGAACCATTTTTTACGTAAAATTTCATTTCTTGGAATGATTGTAAATTGCAGTAATGCTTGTATTTTTACACATTAGTACGATGCAATAGCAAGACGTATTATCTCCTGACATTTTATAAGGTTTTGTTAAATTAAAAGCGGTAAAATTGAAGAAAAAACACAAAATAACAAATATGCAACTGACAGCTGGATAACGACAATGTGCGATGTCAAATATAAGTACCGTGTGGTGCCCCTTCTGAAGGTACAAAACGCGTCACGCACCCACCCCCCGGCCTCCTTACCTCTGAGATATTGCCGTTTTGGCTGAGGCGTGTACAAAATTCAAACTTTGAGAATTAATTTAACTATAAAACTAACTTAAAAAAAAAAAAAAAAAAATACCTGTATTTAAGTTTGAAGGTGGATATTGATAAAAAAATATAAAAAAAATGGACTCAACTTCCTTATTCAACGATTATCTCTTAATATGTGTAAAAGAGTAAACGTAATACCAGCATACGTGTATAATCCTCTCTTATATCTTTGTTTATTATATTTGGTGTACAATTTTGCTTCCACCGTTTTTTTACGAAATTTGAGGCTTTATTGTAAAAAAACTAGCTATACATTTATGATTCAAAGTATTGTCTGTCGCTGGCCACTCCTTTCTCCCATTTTTCTGGCAGTGTATGAATCGTGCTTTGAAAAAACTTGTCATCTTTTAAAGCGATCCACGAATCGATCCAATTCTTTACTTCTTCACAAGACCGGAAGTGCTGGTCAGTCAGGTCATGTGGCATTGATCGAAACAAGTGATAGTCAGAGGGAGCAACGTTTGGAGAATACGGCGGATGGGGTAGGACTTCCCATTTCAACGTTTTTAAGTATGTCATAATGACTTTTGCAACATGGGGTTGAGCATTGTCATGCTGCACCTCCCGCAAATGATGAGAATTTGGCTCGTAAACTGACATTTTCAATTGAGAATAACTTTATGATGCAGACACAAATCGACTAATGATTCTATGGGGTCATGTTGACATGCCTAAATTTATTGCATGACGTCTATAATCTATTTATTTGGACTACTACTTACCGCTAAAGCCATCTGTAGGAAAACGGCGAAAGTAAAGTTGTACATCTAATACATTACAAAAATACTTTACAATATCAATATCTGCGTCCAGGTTATTTAAAAGTTTGATTTTCATTTCAACAGGCATTAGACCAAATGGTTGATTGTTTCTGCATCTTGAAAGTCTAACATAATATATCCTCATTTCCAGCGGCATCCAAAGCAGCCCAGCTTCTGACGGGTCTGCAGGCCTCGGGAGACGAGGGCCAGCAGCTGCAGGCCGTGATAGAGATGTGCCAGCTGCTGGTGATGGGGAACGAGGACACCCTGGCCGGATTCCCGGTGCGCCAGGTCGTGCCGGCACTGATCACCCTGCTGGGCATGGAGCACAATTTCGACATGGTAAGATATATACTTCTTAACTGTTTCTTGAATGAATCACCAGGCTAACTGCAAGCAAATCAGCAAAATAGTGGCACATTTAGTATGCTTCAGTTATATTCATTTACAGTTATACGTTCTGTACTTTTAAAATAAATATGAAGATAGTAACTAAATGTATGGATTCAAAGACCGCTGCTGTATGGTATCTTGCATCCATCATGGCTCTTAATGTATTGTAACCTCAGAACATTAATATACCAGGAGGGAGCTCTAGTGTAGTCAGGATTGATGATTTTTCTTGACTGGGGCGTGGCTAGGGTATTTATATGTCCATTCATAGCACATGTCGACATAATGTTTTTGTTTATTTGTATAACCACTTTTTCACAGTTATTATTGTTATCAACAAAAATATAGGATATAACTTAGAAAACTGTTGAGTAATGTCCTGTTATGTCGCATAACGAAACGTAATGGGCGGAGACGGAGAACATGCTTACATACCCTAAAAGTGGTGCAATATTGTGTGAGAACTTGTCTTATCTCTTTCTCTCTAACATTTTACGACGTAAAAAACCGGAGAAAGTGATTTATCGTAAATTTGTATAGGTTGGGTAAAAATCTTTAGCTCTCTCTCCATATATATTTTTGATCTGAGATTGTAACCTTGTGCAAAGGAACGGTACATGAACGTGCAGTGAATCAATAAAAAAATAAAATAAATAAGTACATATTTAAATTGTGCTCAGATCTAAAACTTAAACCGTTGGTCACAGGAAGTCCCAAATATAATTTCATTGTTTCAATAGTTATTATGTGAGAACTTAAATCCAAAATTTTACACTGTCGCCGGGGCAAAAGACAATGGAGTTTGCCAGCCAGGCTTTGAGTTTCTTTGACACTGTGACATATTTTTTCTGCAACTCAACTGATTTTGCCACTATGTACCCCCGAGTGTGACAGAATTATTGGTTAAGGCACAGTCAACAATTCTAAGGTGGCTTTATTGTCAATTCCAGATGAACCATGCCTGCCGAGCCCTGACCTACATGATGGAGGCCTTGCCCCACACGTCGGGAACAGTGGCGCTTGCGGTGCCGGCCTTCCTTGAAAAGCTGCAGGCGATTACCTGCATGGACGTGGCGGAGCAGAGCCTCACTGCGCTGGACATGCTCTCCAGGAGGCACTCCAAACCTATCCTGCAGGCGGTAAGTTAACTTCCGCATCCCTGATCTGCCTGCAGCGGTTTGCATAACTCCATAATCTCATTGTGCTCCCTTGATACCATTTCACCTTGTTGCTTTGACAGAAGCCTTTCCTTAGGGTATTTGGATCCGTTTCCTGGTTCCACAACATGGCTTCTGAGCCTGGCGCCTTAGAAGACTATATTAGAAACATTATTTATTAACTCTTCATAACAAATAATATAACATACATAGTATTTATTATGAGATATATATACAGTCAAACCCTGTTAAGAAGTTTTTCAAGGGACCAGCCGAAAAAAACTTCTTAAGCGGAAAAACATCTTAAGAGGGTTTTCAAATTTCTCAAAATTTTGGATTAAATTTGACATCTAAATCCAGGTTTTTATAACATTGCAATATGATGGATAAGTAGATAAAATAAATATATATGTCATTATGAGAAGACAAAAATTACTTTACTCTAGTAGAATTTAAAATAATAATATATAACTACTTGGTTTCGGGTGTTTTACAGCAACTAGGAAATATTTCATCAAAACAATTTGTTCAGAAACTTTTTGTTTGCTTATTTGAACTTAACTATGTATGTTCCAAAATACAAAAAAAAAACTAAACTAAAAGTTACTTATACCAAATAATAAAGAAAAAACAGCTCAATCTTTTATCCCTGCAGAAAGAATAATACTAAGCGACTGCGAAACTCAAGGAAACCATTTGTTTATTTTCATTTTAATAATAATACCTGGGGGATGCACAGAATAAAACACAACAAAAAGGGTGGGAAAAGATGACAAAAATAAAATGTGTCATCCAAATGCCAAGTATTATTTAATGTAAGAGTCTAAGGTTTAGTCATTTTTACAAAGTGTTACAAATTTACAAACAAGTGTTTTCGCTGAAAAGTTGCGTAAATTAAATCGCAGACGTTTCCCCCAACGGCCGAAGAAAGATTCACCAAGTAATGGTTTTAGAGAATACATTTACCGCGAAAATTAAAATTACGGCGGGGTTACCGTCATGGACGATCTGGACATGCAGATTTACGGAGTATTGATTCGAAAGTAATTATTCGATCACACGACGTTTTCTATTGAATTTGAAATTTCGCAGCATCGTTATCGCGCCGGACGGCCTCTCAGATGCAGATTTGAGAAGTTATTATTCGGTTATACGACATTTTCACTCGAATTTGACATTTCGCGGCATCGTTATCGCGCCGGACGGCCTCTCGGATGCAGATTTGAGAAGTTATTATTCGGTAATACGACATTTTCTCACGGAATTTGATATTTCGCGGCATCGTTATCGCAGCGGACGGTCTCTCAAATGCAGATTTGAGAAGTTATTATTCGGTTGTACGTCATTTTCACTCGAATTTGACATTTCGCGGCATCGTTATCGCGCCGGACGGCCTCTCGGATGCAGATTTGAGAAGTTATTATTCGGTAATACGACATTTTCTCACGGAATTTGATATTTCGCGGCATCGTTATCGCGAACGGACGGTCTCTCAAATGCAGATTTGAGAAGTTATTATTCGGTTGTACGTCATTTTCTGACGGAATTTGATATTTCAGCGGCATCGTTATCGCGAACGGACGGCCTCTCAAATGCAGATTTGAGAAGTTATTGTTCGGTTGTACGACATTTTCTGATGGAATTTGATATTTCGCGGCACAGTTATCGCAACGGACGGCCTCTCAAATGCAGATTTGAGAAGTTATTATTCGGTTATACGACATTTTTCCGCTGAATTTTAACTTTCACGGTATCATTATTGCCACGGACGGCCTCTCAGATGCAGTTTACGAAGTAATTATTCAAGATTATCTACGACATTTTCACGCTGAATTTGATATTTCGCGGCTGCCAATTTAATTATTAAAAATAAATTTTGTATTTGATTTGAGTAGATGCCACCTTTTTCTTTTTAAACAGTTAGTGTACCTAACTACCTAGCGCCCGTATTGGCGGCAGTTAAGTAATAACTGTCTATCTTTGTCGCACTCATGGTGTCTTAGGTGATCTGAGTAGGTGTTCCGATTTTTAGAATTAGCATTTCAAACCTTTAGAATACGACACAGCCTAGTTATGCGATAATGAACTCTAGAGTACGTTACTTTAGAGCCCATTATCTCATAACATTACTGTAATAGTCTAGTATTCCTTGCATTTGGTTAATCCCAGCCGATGGGTAATAACAATAGCTCAATTTTAGGGTTTTATTGGACCCATTATAACCGGCCGGGCGGCCGAAAGATCAAAGAATACCGGCAATAAATCTTAGAATTTGTCCTGTAAATCCTTTTAAGAGGGTAATAATTTTGTTGGGGAACATATTTTCGATCTTCTTATGCGGGAAATCTTCTTACACGGGAAACATATTAAACGGGAAAAAAATGCGTAATTTGTATGGGAATTTTTCGGGGATAATGAAACAGGCCTTCTTAGGCGGGAAAACATCTTAAACGGGAACTTCTTAAGCGGGTTTGACTGTATATATATATATATATATATATTCATTGTCTGGTGTAAATTTCTTCCTCAATTATAAGGTCGAAAAAATGAGGGTAGAGGTTGGTCGGAGAAAAATAGAAACCTAACTATATAAACTAGATAGACACTCTACGTATCACCCTTGTGAAAGACCACCATTCAGAATCGAAACCTTGCTTGAAATGAATGTGAATGTGTGTGAATGTGTCTGGTGACCAGATCTGAATAGCCAGATACTTCCCAACCTTCCTCATCTCCTTTCCTTCCCCACTACCTTCAGCTTCACAACATACCCCAATTGGGGATGCCATAGTCTCACAGGTTCTAGACGGTCGGGTGTTAAGTACAGTGGCGGCTCGTGACTTTTTAATGTTCTAGAGTGCTGAGATTGAAAAATACGACGTTATTGATGTTGTAGCAGAATGATTTTTATTTTTTGAAAAAATAAAAAAAAGGTTTGAGACTACAACAATCATGACGTTTTTTTTCAATCTTAGCACACTAAAAAGTCATATGAGTATATTTAAAATGATGTACAACTAATTTAATTGGTTTTGAATGCATTTGCAATACCTCCGGTACTGAGTGTAATTTAATCTTTCAGCGCGGAGTCCAATCCTGCCTCATGTACCTGGACTTCTTCAGCATCAACGCCCAGCGGGCCGCCCTGTCCATCACCTCCAACTGCTGCCAGAACCTGCAGAGCGAGGAGTTTGTCTTGATCCGCGACTCGCTGCCCCTACTGGCCAGCCGCCTCACGCAGCAGGACAAGAAGGCGGTGGAGTCGGTGTGTCTGGCCTTCTCGCGCCTGGTAGACAGCTACCAGAACGACCCGTCCAGGCTGCAGGAGATTGCCAGCACGGAGCTGCTCACAAACTTGCAACAGCTGGTAAGTTTTCCGATTCATTTGGCCGTTGTCAAATAGTGGCATCATTTATTTTTGCCACCGTTTCTTTTTATCCCTTAAGCAGTTCTGTCATTCTGGTCAATTTTTATCCCTCCTGTATCTTTATGAATTTCTTGATTGGTTTCATAACTGCAAATCTATTCGCTTTTTGGGGAATTTTAATCCCTATTATGTTTTTCTAAATTTAATATCTTTTTCATTTTAGATTCTTGTCGATTCTTTCCCATTTGTACTCCTTTAACATTCTTCTTTTAAATTCTTGTCCATTTGTCACACCTATCCATTTGTATACCTTTAACTAGCGTTGGGAAAAACTTCAATGTTTTGTGAATGCTTCACGAATTGTTAGTTCTTTAAAATGAACCCTTCGAAGTGAACCCTTCAATTGAAGTCGAACTCGCGAAAAAAGAGATTTGTATTTATTCCCTTGTTTGTTCAGTTCTTTTTGGAACCGGTTCCTCGCCGAAAAAGCACGTACTAGTCGGTAGAGTTTAGAAAGTAAAAAGAACTGGAACCGGTTCCTTGCCAAATTACATAGTACTAGTCGGTAGCGATTTGAAAACGAAAAGCACTGGAACTGGTTCTCGCCAACAAAATCACGTACTAGTCGGTAGCTCTTTAAAACTGGAAAGCACTGGAACCGGTTCCTTGTCAAATTGGACAGTACTAGTCGGTAGGAATTTAAAACCAAAAAGAACTGGAACTGGTTCCTCACCGAAAAGCACATGCTAGTCGGTAGAGATTTCAAAACGAAAGGAACTGGAACTGGTTCCTTATCAATGTCGATGCCTTCAAAACGGTGCTGCTTCAAATTGGAGTACTTCTTTCAATGAAATGAATGAAGGCTAAAATGAACTACCACCTTCAATTGAAGTGTTGATTCAGTGAAATGAAGTTCATGAAATGAATGAAGGCTAAATTGAACTGCCACACTGCCACCTTCAATTGAAGTATTTGTTCAATGAAATGAAGTTATTAAAATGAATGAGCGCTAAAATGAACCACCGACTTCAATTGAAGTATTTGTTCTATGAACAATGAATGAAGTACGAACTGTTGCCAAAAGAAGTAGTTCTTTGAAGCAGTTCTTTCAAAGCGGTCTCAACGCTACCTTTAACATTCTTGTCCATTCGTCATATCTATCCATTTATATCCTTTCTTTAACATTCTTGTCCATTCATCATATCTGTCCATTTGTATCCCTTCTTTAACATGCTTGTCCATTTGTCACACCTATCCATTTGTATCCCTTCTTTAACATTCTTGTCCATTTGTCACACCTATCCATTTGTATCCCTTCTTTTACATTCTTGTCCATTCGTCATATCTATCCATTTATATCCTTTCTTTAACATTCTTGTCCATTTGTCACACCTATCCATTTGTATCCCTTCTTTAACATCCTTGTCCATTTGTCACACCTATCCATTTGTATCCCTTCTTTAACATTCTTGTCCATTCGTCATATCTATCCTTTATATCCTTTCTTTAACATTCTTGTCCATTCGTCATATCTGTCCATTTGTATCCCTTCTTTAACATGCTTGTCCATTTGTCACACCTATCCATTTGTATTCCTTTTTTAACATTTTTGTCCATTCATCATATCTACCCATTTGTATTTCTGTCATTTTTACTAATCATATTTCGATATTACCAGCTGGTGGTATCCCCGCCCACAGTCAGTACGGGCACCTTCATCACGGTGCTGCGCATGCTCAGCGTCATGTGCTCCAGCTGCCCAGAGCTGGCCGTCACCCTGTTGAAGCAGAACATCGCCGACACGCTTCTGTTCCTGCTCACAGGTTCATCGGTGGCCAATCCACAGGACGAGGTCAGTACCCTATTTGTTCTACTGGTATTCAAATGAACGGTGCTCTGAAGAGAAGTCGTTGATCCTTCGGCACCGATGCACAGCTGGGAAACATGCCAAATGTGGTCTCAACATTGGTACACGGTCCACTTGTTCTTGTGCTCAACAGTCGACTGTGTTTCCTTCCGCAACATGGAATGCTTTAAAATCCAGATTTTTTTTCCAAAAAACCCTCCACACAGTATTTGCAAAGATGATAGCTCCTTTGTAGAGATAATATAGTTTTTTTTTTTTAATAACATTGCAGGAGCTTCCTATGCGGAGATAACATTTCTAAATATCAAAAAAAAAGTTTTGTTGCAGTCTTGTGTAGAAATGGTGGGTCTGTTAGCTAGTTAGATTCTCCATTCTCATTTGTGGTAATAATAACTATAATTCTTGTCTTATTGTGATTTGGCTTGTTTCTAGATTGAACTAGTGGCCCGCCTCCCGCCCGAGCTCTACGAGATAACCTGCCTCATAGCCGAGCTGATGCCCCACCTGCCCAGCTCGGGGCTGTTTGCAGTGGATGCCTGCCTCGAGAGGCCCTGGGGCGCTGCACCCCACCAAGAGCACCAGGCCAGCTGGCAGTGGAGGGATGATACCGGTATGTTTTTTTCTTCTTTTAGTCTTATTCTTATTTTAGTCTTCTTTCTTTTGGTATTCTTCTATGCACACTAAAATTGCCTTATCCCGGAAGCTTTCTCTTATTCCTTGTGCGATTTTTCTCTTTTTTTCAACCCTGACAGCCTCCGTAGTCGAGTGGTAAGACGCTCAACTACAAATTCCAGAGGTCGCGGGTTCAAGCCCGGCGTTTGTTAATAAATTTTATTTGATTAATATGTGAAACAACACATTTAATTAATATCAAATTGCATATATTATATTTGCGGCACGTTCCAGAGTGGTAGATATTTTAAGTATCGCCCTGGTGAAAGACCACCATTCAGAATCGAAACGTTGCTTGAAATAGCTTTAGCTGTGTTTGGTGACCAGATCTGAACCAGCTTCTTCCCCACTACCTTCAGCCTCACAACATACCCCAATTAGGGATGCCATAGTCTCACTGGCTCTAGACAGTTGAGCAGTTGGGACTCTTGTGCGGTATTATCTATAATTTTTTTTTATTTAAACCCTCCCCACCCATTTGGTTCTATCCACTTTACAATATGTAGTTTCTGAATGATAATGAATCCAATTTTATTATCTTTTCAGGTGCCTGGCACTCGTACACATCAGTGGACTCCCGCATCATCGAAGCTGCCCACCAGAGCTCTGAGGACGAGGTCTCGCTTTCCGCCCTGGGCCGTACTTACATCGTGGACTTCCTGTCCATGAAGCAGATCAACGAGGACACGGGCACCACGCGCCCGGTGCAGCGCCGCCTGGGCACCCAGCAGCTCAGCACCGAGCAGCTTGGTATGTTACCCATCAGCATTTTCTTCCTCTTATATCATTCAGGTCGGGAAACTATCACTTTGACAAGGCGCTTCCAGGCTTTTATGTCCTGGGCTTCCTCAGCAGCCCCCGCCCATGGCAGGCCCAGTCTATCCTCACACAGCATCTGGTGTTGCTTTTCTGCCAATATTTCACGGGGAAGTCTGTCTTCTGAGTTCACCTCTAAGCCACCTCAACTGTACAATTTTACACAGAATTTTCATTTTAAAACGGCAGAGATTTCAGGTGTGTTATTTAATCGTTCAGAATATATAATAAATATTCATAATTTATTGTAATTTATCAGAATATTCTTTTGTTCTTAGAGCATGCACAGATTCACAGCTTCTATGGACTGCTTGTCTGATAACTACACAAAACCAGAATATTTCTCTTAATTTGCCGAACTAACATTTCTTCTTTTTTGTGTTCCTAGGCGCCAGCAGCAGATGGTCCGATGCACGCAGTGTGTGCGTGCGCGGGGCAGGTGGGAAGCGCGTGCTCGCCCTCTGCTCGGTCCTCCTTGAGGTGTACTCCAGTTCGGCGGGCCCAGCTGTTCGCTGCCAGTGCCTCAAGGCGCTGCTGCGGATGGTCTACCACGCGGAATCCGACATGCTGACTTGGGTGCTCAAATATCAGGTACGATTATTATTATTGCAACTTCCCAATACTACTCTGTCCTACAAGCTTGTTACAAAGAAGCCTCTTTGGTTGTCAACTATCTTCTATCCTTGCTACATCCCTGTTCAGAAAAGCTATCACAGTTTTATAAATCTTGTAATTGATGGCTTTCAATGAGTTGACATAGCTAACGTAAATGTGAATGAACTTGATTAAAGTTTGTAAAACACGTTTAAACAAATCATATTTCTTAACCTTCACAATGCTTCAATTGTTTGGTGTCAACCATATGAAACAGGTGATATAACCATACCCAACCAGCTCTATTATACAACAGAAGCGCCACTGTAGGCCAACATTTGAGAATATAGCGCTAATCTTGGCCGGTACGAGTCATGTAAAAAATATGTTACCAAAGGGCCTCGTAGCCTGCTTCGCCAACTCCCGGTCTGGCTTTTGCCCTATCAACAGTGTTAATGTTTTTGTGCTTATGGGTTATTAATGCATTCTCCCACGAACCCGTATACAGAACCCATTTTAGACAGAATTGCTGTCATTTAATCGTTTCAAAGGCCTATAAAAACCATGTTGTATAGTTTACCATTAGATTTGTTTGTTTGTTTCCAGGTGATATCCAGCCACATAGCTGGCATGATGGCCTCTAACGATCTTCGCATTGTCGTTGGCTCCCTGCAGATGGCTGAAATTTTGATGGAAAAACTGCCCGACGTGTTTGGGGTGCATTTCCGCAGAGAGGGAGTCATGCATCAGGTTTGTTGTCGCTGTCTAACTGAATCATTTTGACTGCTTATCTTATGTTAGCCGAAGCTAAAACAATATATCTTTTAATTTTGGACACCTAAGATAATTTTTTAACTTATGTTACAGATTCGTCAGTTGGCCGACCCCTCAGTGCCCCTGTGTCTGAGTCCCCCTAAGAGTAGCCCCCGTGTGTCCAGTCCCAAGAGAGACTTACTAGCTGTACACGCCATGCTTCCCACTAAAACCAAGGTCTGTGTAGTGCTCAAAAAATAGTCAATGAACATGAAAATTTGCTTAATTTGTGAGAAACACTTTGGATGCAGGCGAATTCTCAATGTTCTGTCTGTATCTGTGTTTTCTCCTAAATAATATATATATATTTTTAAATATCAAATTGTCTCTTCATAATACACTTAGTCTCCATCAATATTTTTCAGTTGTTTTATTAAATATTGCGTAAAATTCTAGGGCTCTACCCTCACCACGGGTGTGGTAAAGGGCAGCACCCCCCTGTCCAGCGTGGTGGCTCCCCTCGGTGGTGAACTTGGCCCCCAGGAACGTCACACGCAACTCAGGCGCTCTTTAGCTCCGCCACTTCAGGTACGATAGTGATATCTCTATGATATAGCCTAGAATATCTAAGTTGTTTCTATTGGAACCATACTTAGCCATACAGTGAAGGAAGCCTTCTGGAGGTTCAAAATCACCTCTGGCACTTCATTAATGAGAGCAGTGATTTAAAAAGTTAATATTTCTACCTTTTTGAGATTCTAACAATAATCTTCTTCGTACGGTGAAGGAGAGTTAATAGAACTTAAAGCGAAATGCTGAAGTCACTTGATTCAGCACGTAGGTGTCTCCGGGAAACTGGCGAAAGGGATATTCTTTTATAATGTGTTCTGTAGCTTGTATTTATCCACATTTACAGAATTCAGATTCCTTAGGCTCCATTTGTGCATCATATACGCGCAGTGACTGTAACTGCACTAGATGCGGTTTAGTGAGGCCCACGTCTTCCGAGGGAGAGACAACCCTCACAATTTGATAGTTATTAACGATAATTATATCAAAGTTGAATAAATATTTGACATTATTTTATCTTTACACCATGCAGCTATCTCCATAGAGTCCAGCATATCGATTGGTCCCAACGGCAGCACAACTTCCATTGAGGCACAGCAGCTGGGATCGGAGATTCCCCTTCCTTCAGTAGTGCCTCAAGAACTAAGGTAAAACTACTTTTATTAGTAATCTTTCATAAGGTTGTGTTATGTAATTCTATTAACTTCGTTTTGAGGTATTTTTGTTTGCGTCTTGTCAAGTTTCTCCATATTTGCTTTTGACACAGTGGTGGTATATTCATCATCAATATGGCACTTCATCCTAGAGTTAGATTTGGCCTGCTCCTCTGGTCCCTAGCCATTAAACCTCCAGTCCTGAGGCCTTCCCATCCTACTCTAATCTTTCACACAGTCAGTTCACTTCTTCCTCGGTCTTTCTCGAAGCTTCCACTTTTTTTTGCATGATTTTCAACTGAGTCCTGTCAATTTGTATTGTTTTCATTTGGTCAGCCTAGTTTTTGAGACCTACAGAATCTTGTAATGTTTTTAAGATTGATTTGATTCTAAACCCTTTAAGATCATAGATTCTCAACCTTCTTTAGCCCACCGCCCCCAATTTTTTTTACTTACCATCTGTCGCGTTTGCGGTTCCAGTTACCGGCGACCACCGAGGACCCGGTTATTTATCCAGTTCTTTTTGGAACTGGTTCCTGGTGTTTTTTCGAAAAGTATTAGCAAATCGACAAAAGTCCTCGCCAAAAAATAGTAGTAATACTAGTCGGTAGAAATTTGGAAACGAAAAGAACTGGAACTGGTTCCTCGCCAAAATAAAAGTACTAGTCGGGTAGGAATTTAAAAACAAAAAGGACTGGAACCGGTTCCTCGCCCTAAAAACACGAAAAGAACGAACAAAGAATATCGACCGTTTCAGTGACCGGCTATTTTTTCCAACGCCCCCTAATTTTCTCTGAGTCTTCTACTGCCCTCTTGAAAGTCTCAAACGCCCACGAGGGGGCGTTATCGCCCACGTTGAAAACCTATGCCTTAGCTGTATGAATTGATCAAAGTCGCATGATTTTATTTCGCTTTTCGACACATAAATCCGCAAGATTCACAATCTGTAAAAATTACTATCGCTCATTTTCCGCGTGTTAAAATGGTTAAATCCATGGTTCATGTTTTTCCCCATTTCATAGAACAATGAACTAAATTAAATTTTGTTATTATTTATAGAGCCCAAAGCCCCATGTCCATGCGTCTCACAGACGTACTGAAGCGCAAGAGGGCCCCCAAGCGCTCGGGCGAGCGGGGGGCCTTGGGGGGTGCCGCAGCAGTCGCAGGTGCAGCCGGAGGGCGCCACCGGAGACAGGAAGACCCACAACATGAACACCATCCACACGGTAACCAATTTTTCGAAATGTGATATCTCACATAAGTTATATCGCCATATATGTTGGATGATATTTACTAATTTTGAACGAGTAAGGCAAGATTGTAGATGAAAGCGATGTTGCCTACTGTCATGAATATCCAAGTAAATAAATGCCTGCAAAGAGTCTTTAACAATTCTTTCTGCCCGGTAACTGTATTGTGACAGATATCTAGTACCAAATTTCTTGAAAATGAATTTACTGACAAAATCCATACTGTTAATGCTGTGCAAATATCAGGAGGCCAGAGCTCACCGTTTTGTTTTTGCTGCTCTAGACAAACCGATTTTCTCCTTTACAGTATATCTTCGTCAACGCGAAAATACCTCCTATGTGTCAAAATGTGTTCAGGAGAAAATTAAAAACTAATTTTTGAGAGTTGCAGATTGTTTTTTGAGACATCAAAAATACGCTTTGTAGTTTTAGATGCAATAATGTATTTTCACCGATAAAAACATTGAAACTTGAAGTACAAATTGAAACTCTACGCAATGTCATATTTAACTCATTTTTGTAGAGTTGACCACATAGGAGGTATTTTCGCATTGACGACGATATGAAAGTTTTTCTCTTAAAATTAAAGGCAGTGCCTTCTAAAATATGTCAAAAAGGCAAACATGTCATTTAATTCCTTATTTGAAAAATTGATTACCCTGATGATAGCCAAACTCCGCTAACAGAGGGCACCAGAAGATGAGAAATTTGTCAAATGTGTTTTTTTTGTCTTCATAGGTTCCTCCTTTAGGTCCAGGCTAGGAGGCGCTACTTCCAAGACCACATCCTTCCTGGCTTCACTGAACCCGGCCCGCTGGGCTCGACAGCATGGGGCTCCATCTGGGCTCGGAGCTGTCTCAAGAGACTCCCTGCAATCCAATGCTAATGTAGCAGCGCAAAATAGGTAAGTGATAAAAACCATTATTAACCAGTTGGTTGCCAAGTGCTCTAAAGCGTCAGGTTCCCACAACCAGGCATTAGATTCTCTCGGCCAAAAGTATTATGATAATTGAATTTGGGTTATTAAAGCTGTGTCACGCTTCCTCCTCCTTTAGTCAACGTTTCGGACAGCCTTGCACTGTCTATCATTAGGCAGATGATTATTTATTTATGAACTAACGGACTATTGTTTAATTACAAACAAAATACATAACACGAAATGGGCAAAAAGAGCAACAGAAAAAAAACAGCACATACATTATATTAAATGAAGCAATGACAAAAATAAGACAAAATATACAAAAGAATGAACATTCAAATCAAAGCCAAGGTCAAGTCAAAGTTTTGGTAGAGTTGTAAAGAATAACAAAAATCATTTAGACTGGTACCAAAAATTTCAAGACCATGGCTTGAGTTAACAAGTCTCGACATTCTGGACAGTGGAGAATGATACCCATAATTAGTAGAGTGATGATTGAGGAACAGCAATTCATTGTTTCTGAGTCTGCGGCATGGAATGTCGAACTGGATGAGTTGCAACAAAGAAGGTGAGTCAATTATACAGTTAATAATTTTGAAAATGCAAATTAAATCAAAGTCTTTCCTATGATTGTTTTGCTATTCATACTTTCAGCGAATTTTTTTATAAAATGTCATTACGTTTTACTAATTTGAAACAATAATTATTTTACGAATAACATTAAGCTTGAAGTTTGCACGGATGTTACTAAAATAGACAGGTCGGGAATTGCAAAGTGATTGACACTGACGATGCATGGAAAAATAGGCCGGGAATGAATTCGGCAAGTTGGGATTTGATTTGAACTATTTTTTTTCTATTTTCAGGGAGAAGGCGCGCCAGTGGGTGCGAAGCCGCGCCCTGGCCCTCTGCTCCGAGCAGCACGAAGCCGGGGGCAGAGGCGTGGGAACCACGCACCCGGCCAGTGGTGTGCTAGCCCGCTTGACGGCCGCAGTCCACCGGTTGGCCGCGCCTGACCCGGCACCGGCCCTACTGCAGCTGAGAGACGTGTTAGTGGACAGTGACATCTCACCCTTCGAGGTATGTTGGAGATATATAAGAGATAAGACAAGTTGTCTCATAATATCGCACCACTTTTTGATATGTAAGCATGTTTTCCATCTCCCGCGTCTCCGGCGACTCCGCCCACTACGCTTTGTTATGCGACATAACTCAACAGTTTTTTAGGTTATATCCTATATTTTTGTTGATAACAATACTCTGAAAAAGTGGTTATACAAATAAACAAAACATTATGTCGACATGTGCTATGAATGGATGTATAAATACCCTAGCCCTAGCCACGCCCGAGTCAGAAGAAATCAACAATCCTGACTACACTATCCTGGCTATCTCTCCTGATATATTATTGCTCGGAGGTTCTTACCAACTTTCTTCATTCACCCCCCCCTCCACTTCATCCAGTGTCTAGGAATTCCGATGTTATAGTTCCAATAGCTCTTGGCAGTTTGGAACTCTTGAGGTATGCTGGAGAGATGTGATACATAAAGTTAATATACAAATCTATATTATTTTTTATATATTAGCAAATTGCAAACAAATTTATACTGTAATAAATAGGAGTATGTCAAGAATATATGATGTCACCGCTATCTAAATGTAAAACCAATATTTTTTTCAATGAACCTTTCTTACTTTATCATGACAAATAAAGTAAAACCCACAGAAGTTATCATGAAAAAACTTAGCAAGACAGTTTCACTATATAAATGATTACCTCTTTAGGTGAACCACTCTGGTCTGGTTGGTGCTCTGCTGACCTTCCTGACCTTGGCTGCGGAAGACGACCCTCAGGACCTGGCTGCCCGGGATGCGAGGCTTAGAGCATTCCTAAACATCTTCACCGACATGCCGCTGGATATAGAGTGAGTCCCCAATCTTTAACTAATACCGTTTGAGGTTAAATATCATTGAACCTTGCTGGTTTTATGCTTCAGATTTATAATGGATATGGAACGAAGGTTGATGTTTTGTTTTTAGAAATAAACATATTTTTATAATAAAGCAGAACACGACGGCCTCCGTAGTCGAGTGGTAAGACTCTCAACTACAAATCCAGAGGTTGCAGGTTCAAACCCGGCGTGCGCAAATATTTTTTTATTTAATCAATGTGTCATAACCTCATAACACATTTAATTAATATATTGTAAATTTGCGACACGTTCCAGAGTGATAGATACTCAAAGTATAACCCTGGAGAAAGACCACCATTCAGAATTGAAATGGCTTTAGCCGTGTACCAGACCTGAATAGCCAGGTCTCTTGTGCGGTATTCACTATTTATTTTCAGTACTTTGTATCCTGCAGAAGGAACTGTTTGTTTAGAAACATATAGATAATTACATTTAATTTTTACAGTGCCGTGGAGCCCATGTTCAACTACAACCCATCGAGTCTGTCAGCGCTGGTCAGCAAGATCAGTGCCTGCGTCTCACAGCTGGAGCAGTTCCCCGTGCGGGTGCACGACCTGCCAGCCAGACCCTCCACCAGCGCACTCAAATTCTTCAACACTCACCAGCTAAAGGTGCCACCCACTCTCCTGTTTTCTTTACTCCCTGCAGTGACCCAGTCATCTGCTCCTGGAACTCCTTCATATCGACCCTGTATCATCATCAGCTCCAGCTCCTTATTACTTCAGTTTTCACCTCCACACTGTTCAGTTAGTAGTCTTTGTTTAGGTTTCCTAAAACTTCTTCAGAAATCTTTTTAGTTGTCGGCTATCTTCCATCCTTACAACATCTCCTACCTTTTTATGAATCTTGTTGTTGACGTCTCTTCCAACAATTATTATAACTCTTGCTTGTATTTCATCTGCCAGCTATCATTTCTTTTATAGCTCTAAAGATACTTGGCACGCCTTAGTCATTGTCTCATCTTCTTCAGATTGTTTCATGTATGTATTTTGTTTTCAGTGTAACCTTCAGCGCCACCCCAGCTGTACCAACCTCAAGCAATGGAAGGGCGGCACTGTCAAAATAGACCCACTAGCACTTGTTCAAGCCATAGAAAGGTAAGCGCGATTATCTCTTGCCATTCATTGTCACACTGTACTCAAAACTTGGCATTCCGTTACTGAATGGACTATATTTTATTATATTTAAATTATTTATTTATCGACACTTTTCTTAAGCTATTTATTTTGTATTATCTACTCAACTAAATGGACCAATTTCAGACTGACTAAGTTAGGTTTTTAGTTCTATCTTTAAATTACATGAAGTTTAGTTATTATCAAAAAAATGATAATTTTCTCCGTCTCTGAGTTAGAATCGAATAAAATTTAATACACATACCCAGATTCCCACATTTCTTAATACGATTCTGCTAAAAATAATTTTACATAAAAACTTTATGGACCAAATACATGTAAAAGATAAGTTGGATTATGATTTTTTGACTCTGAGTTGGAATGGGACAAAATTTTGTATATTCATAGGATTTTTAATACTGTTCAGAAGTTTAACGAACAACATTGTAAACTTTTAGTATTGGTACATTACACTTAATAAATTGACTACATCTGTGTACTGTCTCATTATAAATGAGTATAACCTTCCATTATCAGATACCTAGTGGTGCGCGGCTACGCCCGACAGAGGGAGAGCAGTGGGACGGGCAGCGCGGGGGCGCCCCATCAGCCCCTGCAAGACTCCGACGAAGACAACACGGATGAGGATATTGACGACTCCCTGGCCGCCATGGCCGTTTCACAGGGGAGGTAAGGAATATCATTTTCATTGGATTTGTTCCATCGCTCGTAAGGATGGTCGGGAGTCTACCTTGGCGCAAAAACTTAACGTTTTGTTTATTTTGTATTGTAAACCTTTTTACCTTTATTCCTGATTGCAGAGGTTCATGCAGGGCCGTGACGGTCAAAAATCTCACACGGTAACTGGCGTATACATTTTCTATGAGGATGTTTGCATGGCAGTTGTGAGTAGTGAATGTGTAGGGTTTTTGGCCACGCGTGAACTAAGCCCGAGCAATTCAGTTCTTGGGAATCACTTGGTTTGTATGCATTCTCCTATTAACAAGGGAATATATTTTCTTCCAGATCAAAGCATAAACTCCAGTTCATGATAGGCGATACAGCCCTGCCCTACAACATGACGGTGTACCAGGCCGTCAGACAGTTTTCTCCGCAGGCCAATGACCAATCCGAGACCGATACTGACACTGAAGCTCCTCTGGGTAAGAATAATATTATATTTATTAAAATTCTATATATAATGTCACACCATCATCAATTACCAGCTAAATCCCGGGGCCGATAGATTAGATGTAGCTCTTGCAGAATTCAATATGCAAAGCGTTCCCAACGAGCCAGACAACTACTTAGTATAGATAGAAACTCACCAGGAGTTGATAGCGACTATTAATAAGACACCGTCACTTCAAGAAACCAAGTGTGGTTGTTGGGCTTGGAAAGCATCATAACTGTAGGAAATGTCAAGAGGGTGAAGAAATACCTATTCATCTATAGTACCAAAGTTTGGCCTTAATGGGAAGAAGACTCTGTCACTACGGAGTATTGTGGAAGTAGAAGACGTGATCTAATACCTGATGAAGAAAATGGTCAACTTTATTAAAGAGACTGAGCTATTGGAGCTATGCAGATCGTCTTCATAACAACAATAATAATATATTATGATGGTAGTAGGAGTTCTTCAAACATTGTCAGGTTATTCGTAACCCAGGAATGTTTGTAAAAAAATATTTACGAAATCTGTTAAAAAGAAAAGGTAAATTTTGAATTTTCGCAGGCTGCGTACATTCGAATACAATATGTTTATCATATGTTAGCATTATCAGCCATTTTGAATTAGTGGTTTGTTTTTGACAACTGGAAAGGTTAGTTACGTTTTTGTGTGTTCTTCGATTTTTTACTTTTGAAAAAAATGGATCAAAGAATGTGTATTAAATTTTGCGTTAAAAATGGAATAAAGTGCTCCAACGCACTTAAAATGTTGACTGTGGCATTCGGCGAGTCTACTTTGTCTCCAAAAAGTGTTTATAATAATAATAATATTTGGATAATTTGTATAGCACCGTTTTTGTGAAAAATCACCTCAAGGGCGCTGAAGTGGTACAAGCACTTTTCAGAAGGCTGAGAAGATGTTAATGACGATGATCGTCCTGGAGTTGTGGAAAAACAAATCATGGATTTTATTCTTTGATCCATTTTTTCAAAAGTAAAAATCGAAGAACACACAAAAACGTTACTAACCTTCCAGTTGTCAAAAACAAACCACTAATCCAAAATGGCTGATAATGCTAACATATGATAAACATATGTGTACCAACATAACAAAAAAAAAAAAAATCGATAATCGAATGTACACAGCCCGCGAAAATTCAAAATTCACCTTTTCTTTTGAACAGGCCATGTATATATATTTTCTGCCAAAGAATGCCATCTGAATGGTCACATTCTTGGAAATTATTTTTCCCAATTTCGTGTTATTAATTTGTTTTTTTCTTCCCAAGGCAACGCCGGCGTGTGGGTGCAGACGCACACCATTTACTACCGCGGTGTGGGCGCGGACGGTGCCACGAGCAGCACTGCAGTGGGCGCACAGCCATCGGGGGCTCCACAGCCAACGGGGGCAAAGGCAAGGGCACCTCCACGAAGGCCAATAACAGGAGGAAGGCGGACGACCTGTGGAACGGTAACCAAATTGACTTATGCTTACTTGAACTAACTGTCCGCGTGATGCTGTGCGGGGAGGGTATTTCTAACCCTTACCCAGACTGCTTCACAAAAAAAGGCTCACAGCACCAGTCTATCTGTGCAAACTTTGATGTTTCATTTGAAAGAAAATGACACAAGAAAAATGTGAAACAAACAATCCATGAGAGTAACGTCATCCAAATAAAATTTACTTGTGATATTATTCTTTGACATTTGGGTTTTTTCAAACTAAAAAATGGCTGAGGCCAAAAGGGTTGAGGAGAGGAAGACATTGACATGGGTTTTTAAGAGACCCAAGTTGAACGAGGGAGGAAACACAAATTCTGGCATGTCAGTTCAGCTGAGGTGTGAGCACAATAACAATGTATGAACAACTGTGTACAGATGAATGGGCATGCGTTAGGTGTTTTCTGACTGCAATGAAGCCGAATGAAACTTGATTTCTTCGAAGCAACACCCTCCATTGTAATATTGGTAAAACAAAGACAACATCCGTCTATAGTCCCAACGATTACAATCTGTCTGTTAAGCTAGACTTGCTATCCTCCAGCCGCTGAGAGGTTGACTAAGGCAAAATCAGGACACAACAGTAAAAACTTACGCTCGGTGTGCAATTCTAACAGTGTCATTGAGTATAAACTTGCATAAGTTTCTTGTGCAATCATATAACTTTGTCTTTGGAGGAATCTTTGATGTAACAGTAATGTGTATGGGTACACAATACATTGATAACATGTCAAGACTAAAAAATTGGCGTAGTTCCTGATTCCACCGCGGTCAATCTCTTTGTGATGCTACTTTGTCTTCACATATTATCTTAAGTTCTTTTCATTGTAGAGTGAATTAATAACTTTTATAATCACTTTTAGAGGGTCAAGTACCCCAAGTACAGGCCGCCCTTTGGCGCTCTCTCGGGCCGCGTTTACCGGCTTCCGTCAGCGTGGGGGACGCAGCCCTGCCGGCCCTGGCGCTGCTCCGTTGCTTGCACGCCCTTTCTCGCCACTGGACTTGCCTGTACCGGGCTTGCCCGCGTCTGGCCAGACCGCTGCTGCCCCAGGCCGACTTTGTTAACTCCAAGGTATGTATAAGCAGATGAACAAGTTTTCTTTCGTACAAAATATAGGCGGGGTAATTCTTAAAGGAAAATGTCCAGTTGGCCGCCCCTTACAAAGCTGGGGAAAGCAGCTCCAATGACTGAGAGGAGAGTAGTAGAGAAAGGGAGAGAAAGTAGCGATGAGGTCTAGATTCGGAAGAACAAAGAAGTAGTCTGTATGAAATCAGTTGTGTGACAATCCATCTCCTGCAGTGTCTTGAATTTACTCAAATTGCAGATGCTTTAAGGGTGATTGTTTCCTAGCGTTACTTCTTCTGATATTAGGTCTCCTAATGTTCAATTAATGTTGTTTCAGCTCGCAGCCAAGGCTAGCAGACAGCTCCAAGATCCTCTGGTCATCATGACAGGAAACCTGCCTCAATGGCTACATCAAATAGCTTCTGCCTGGTAAGTGCCATTGAAATGAAAACAGTAAAAAAATTATAAAGATGGTTACTATATCGTTGCCGTAAAGGCAAAAGGGCAAAATACCATTTTGGGAATAAAATGCATAAGTCTTTAGTACCTGTTAGAGCTTGGATTTAAAAGAAAGTTAACTCAGGTAACTCAATGCTTTGACTGAGTTACCCGAAGCAACATAAAGTTTAAAAAGTCTCAAACTTGTATCCCTTGAGTCAAGTCTTCTCGCAAATGGTAAATATATTTTAGATGGCTGAAAAGCCACAAAAGTCTTCATAATCAAATGAGAGTCAGAGCATTCGTTGCAGAAAAAAAACTGATCAAAACTGCATATTTATCTCTTTAAAATTATCTTTTGTAATATGCCTTGTTTATTAAATTACGTATAAGACAAAACCTTCGTTTTAGAATGAGAGTTTGAAAATAACACTTATAGGTAATTTGTCTTTATGTGTACACTAGTGTGAGGATGGGAGGTTTGTTCTGCTATGACCTCTTTTTTTTTTACTTCCTCTTACATATTTTTATTTAATGTATTTTTAATATTTTGAAAAACATGTTTGGGGGGTTTATCTAATTTAATGATTCTTTTTTTCATTCTAGTCCGTTCCTGTTCCCCTTTGAGACGCGCCAGCTGCTGTTCTACGCGGTGTCGTTTGACCGCGACCGTGCCCTTCAGCGTTTGTTGGACTCAAGCCCCGAACTGAACCACGCTGGCACGGACAGTGCCGAGCGCGTGACCCCCCGCCTGGACCGCCGCAAGCGCACCGTCTCCCGCCACCACATCCTGAAGCAGGCCGAGCAGGTGGTGCAGGACTTTGCGCACTCAAAGGCTCTGCTGGAGGTAAATAATTCTATTAAGTCATGTTACGTTATTGGTTATATGTTTCTCTCACAGGAGTACAGACTTAAAATGTTTTCTTCTTTCACTCTAGTGCCCTATTATCAATTTCTGTGCCCCATGTCACACCCATCTTAATCCTAGCTAAAACATCCATTTCAATATTCCAGATCAAGTACGAGAACGAAGTGGGCACCGGTCTGGGCCCCACCCTGGAGTTCTACGCCCTGGTCTCCTTGGAGCTGCAGCGTGCCGACCTGGACTTGTGGCACGGCAGCGAGAACTTCAAGCAGAAACCGTCGAGCTTCGGCGTGGACGTAGTGAAGAGCAACCAGACGGTGGTCATCGATGACACAGCCGATTCTCCCCCGCCGATGGACCCGGCCGCACATCTTGCATCCAGTGTGTATAATAATCTCAACCTGAACGAGGAGCGAAATAGGTTGGTAGATTTGTAACCATCTAATATGGACTTTCTAAAAGAATGCAAGGTGAATTAAAAATATATATAATAATCCATACAACACCTCACAAGAGCGCCCCTGTCTGTACGGTGTACAACCAAGGGAAGTATATCGCCACCTGGTTTGGCAACGTTATGAGGCGGGTTAAGAAAGGGACAATGATAATTATATGAGTGAGGAAAGTTCACAAGGAACGCTTGCTTAGATAGTTTGCACATGCAGAGTAGATGGACGGAGAAAGAGTTATCACTATCAGCCGAATATTTATTATTTATTATATTTATTGGTATGCCCTAGGAAGACTTAAGTTCTTGAGTCTGATTATGTCAATAGTCAGGATAACGGAAGAGTGTTATATGAGATGATTCATGAATGTGCATGAAGCAAGAAATGTGTGCAAAATCGGACTTGTGTGGTGTTCCATCCTCTCTGCCCAACCCTGTGGTTAAATGGCACGATGATTAGTTAGTTATGTCAGGTTTCCACCCGGGCGTCGTCGAGTCAATTCCTCTGCTAGCTAAGTCCTCCATCATTGCACAAGCAACATTTTCCACTTATAATAAAGTTAGTAAGAGTTTTTAAAAAATATTATCAAGTTATTCGTAACCTGTATATATTTGTATTTCTTTTTAGAAAAAAATAAATTGATAGTTAGTCAAGTCTTTGATGTTTGCAATAAAAGTCCATACTTCCTCTACCAACCCGATGGCAATCATAGAGAGTTGCGTAAGAGGCCGACTATCTGTTCGATAGATCTTGAACGGAACGGACAAATGAAAATAAAAGTGGTTTTTATCTTTAGGAATGTGCAAAACGCCAATCCCGACAGCCAATTAGACTCGCTGGACATGCCCGTGATCCTGGAGCCCGCAGACGTGAACCTCAACCTCGAGGTCAAGGAGACCAGCAACGGGCCCCTCACCCCCGCGGAGGTCAGCTACGTCAACCTGCCCTGCGGCCTGTTCCCCCAGGCGCTGGGCCGCAACACCAAGGCCTCGCAGCTGTCTCGCATCAAGGCCAAGTTCCGCTTCCTGGGCAAGTTCATGGCCAAGGCGGTCATGGACTCTAGAATGGTGAGATGATCTCCTTTAGCTTCGCACATAATACATACTATCTTCCATACTTGACCACTTTTGTGATTGAGCTGTTAAGATCCTTCTCCTCACATCCAGATCTGAATAGCCAGATACTTCTAAACTTCCTCTTCCCGTAGCCGAAAATGATTTTTTTTTAATATATATTTTTTTTGTATGAAGATTTTCGAAATTTTTCAGTTTGGGTGGGTCAAAATCTTCATAAAAAAAAAACATTTACGGCTACCGCAGCATCAATAACGTTGTATTTTTCAATTTTAGCACTCTAGCACGCTAAAAAGTCACAAGGCGCCCCTGGGTATATTGTTAATTGCCTTTCATAACAATGTGCAATTGAATTGAATATTGCTGACGTGAATGTTTCAAATAAAAGCAAGAAAGATTAGCATACCAATTCAGTTGTTCGGTAACTTCTAACATGTGAAGTATTTTCTCTCTCAAACGAGATTTGAGAAGCAGAAAGCTGTGACCTATTTAAATGTTCTAGAAATGATGATCTCGTTCCGTATAGTTCCTGTTATTTTTATAAGGTCCATGAATTCTGCGATCCACAGACTGCAAGCATCTCGTCATTTGTGTAAATGGCATTAATGTGCCATAAATAAATTCATGTACTTGTCATTGAATAATGTATTAATGATGTTTTTTTCTATTTCCAGTTGGATCTGCCATTTTCTCAGACCTTTTACCGCTGGGTGGTGGGCGAAGAGGCTTGCCTCAACTTATCGGACGTGCGCCACGTGGCCCCCGAGCTGTGGCGTTCGCTGTGTCGCCTGCAACAGGTGGCGCTGCATGCTGAATCCATCAAGAGGGACAACTCTCTGTCACAGGTAACACACTCCACCCACCTACACCTTTGCTTCTCTCCCATTCTCGTGGGAGAGAATGCTATGCCTCCTAGTATTCAAAATAGGAATTTTGCTTAAATTGGTTTTATCTGTGTTTCGTGAACAGTTTTAAATAGACAGGTACTTCAACCTTCATTTTTTCTGACACTTTCATCCCCACTCTCTTGAACCTCACAACATATTCCGATTGGGGATGCCTTAGTCCCACTGGCTCCAGGTAGTTGGAACGCTTGTGTGGTGTTTATATAAAACATTACGTTACGAAATGACCTGTGGCATTTCATTGAAAATGTTGGGTTTCGTTATACGTACTGCGAAAAACTTTAGAGACAACCGGGTTCTCACAATATTATTTAATTCCTTGGTAAGAAGCAGGCTGGAGAGTGGGTCAGTGATTTGGAGTCCGCACGAGGAGAAGTACTCCCTCATGTTGGAGAGGGTTCAGAAGAAATTTCTGAGATTTCTCTACTTGAGGGAGTACGGTTTCTACCCATGGCTCTATCCGACTGAGTTTCTCTTGGGTGTGCTGGGAACAAACCATCTACGGGTCAGAAGGGATGTGTACATCGTCACCCATTTCTTCAAATTGATACGTGGATGTTTCGAAAACTTAGCTATCATGGAGAGCATTAACTTTTATGTTCCCGATGGTTATCGCCGTCATCGACAGTATAGATTGTTTTATCTCCCGGCCTGCAGGACTAATTTGCCAATGGTCATGCCGGTGGGGAGGGCACTCTTGCTGTTGAATGGAATCGCTTCGGGTATCGATATTTTTTGCATCAGCGAAACTGTATTTAAACAGCAAGTTTTATTGCTGTTTGCTTAACTTGTATTTACTGTATATCTATTCAGTTTAGTTATAAAATCTTGTCTTATATTGTATATTATATGCAGTGTACTCTGTTTTTTGTTAACTCTATATATATTTTTTTCTACATATCTTTAATAACGCCTTAAATTTTATTTTGTAATGTTATTAAAATGAATAAAGAAATTGAATTGAATTGAATTATTAAGAAGTATCCTAAGAAAGGATTCACTATTACGTATGATAAAACTCTAAAACACAATGTTATTTTACTAGGAGAGGCGTCGCGAGCTCCTGTCCGGCCTGGAACTGGACGGCTGCCCCATCGAAGAGCTGGGCCTGGACTTCATCCTGCCGGGCCACTCCTGCACGGAGCTGCGCAGGGGCGGGCGAGACATCCCTGTCACGGCGCACAACCTCGCCAACTACATCTCGCTGGTCACGCACTGGCTGCTCATAGAAGGTACGGCACACGCAACGCAGACATTCCAAACTACTTTTCTATCTCACTGCAGTTCCCGTATTCTTGAGAGTCTGTTTCCGCAGTATGACAATTTCCATATTTGACAAAAATGATAATTTCTCATTCAGAAAATGACAGTAATTCATATGGATAAATAATAATAAAAAAAAAATTATTGAATTTTTTATACATGACAAACTGTTATTAATTTAATACATATAAAAAAATTAGATTTTATATTTGTAAAATAAATAAAAATTAAGGTACCATATACTTGTAGATATGCAAGACAAGAAAATAAAAACAATTTACAAAAAAATTCAGGCAGTGGTGATGTATCAGGTCAATGAGAAGAAGTTCTTTCAAGAATCGATAGGATTTCACTTCTGAATCTCTCCTCACTGACGTGGAATATGTCAATATCGGAAGAGATTTTGTTGATAATAATGTGTGCAGAGAAAAATGTTCAAAAGAGTGAATTTCCAAAAAAATCTCGTTAAATTTTACTATCTGTTAATGCGAAATAATGTGTACAAAAATCTGCATAAAATTTACCCACCTCTATGAGAATTTATTTTATCGAGGATTGATTTAACCTTTCTCTACCTGAAAGTAAAAATCAAATGTACGTTCCGAAGGGGGGTGACGTATTACTCCATTTGATGTTGCTTATTAAAGTGTTTTCATGACATAATCTTAGGTAATTTGTTTTTGGTAATACTTAGAGAGAAGTATATATATTGGTCATATTTCAGTAATCTTTATCCTAAGATATGGCACATGAACCCCCGTTTGAAACGGGAGTGTTGAGCACTTTGAAATATCAACTTCAAAATTCCTTTTTCGCAGGTTTCGTAGTTAACAATGATTTTACCTAAGAAAATAAATATCTTGTCTGTTAAATAGAAAAACAGTTTCAATAGCTAAGTCGACAATATGTTTTTTCACACCCATGTCAATGGAAAGTTGTTTTCCGTAAATAAAGATGGATACTGGAGACTTCCTGGTCAAGTTCCACCCGGTTGGAATTTATATCACAAAAAACTCTTTGAAACATAAAATAATAATATTGTGTTTTATTAATACTTTGGTGTGTTTTCCTTCAGGAGTCTCCAGGCAAATGGACGCCTTCCGAGAAGGATTTGAGTCGGTGTTTCCCCTCACCAACCTGAAGATGTTCTACCCAGAGGAGCTGGAGGCTATATTTTGCGGAACATCCACTGGTATATATATACATTACCAATTATTCCTCTCCTTTGGTGAAATAATGACAGTCATGCAGTTATTCTACATTTATACTGGTACCATTTTTTACTATGTTAGAAATGTATACCTTTGCGTTAAAACCTGCGCGAAAGGCTTCCACATAAGAAGTTTTTACTCTTAAGGGTCTGCAAACACGCAAAATCAAATGCATGTAGTGTAAGACGGTATCACTTGTAGCCATGTCACCTGAATAGAAACAGTCATTAAGGATACATGGCTGTAACTGATTCTGTCTTCACAGTGAGTTTTTGACATTATGCTTTATGCAAATCTTGAATGATGATTTGTTTTTGCCACATTATTTAGAAGCCCTCAACCCACTTGAAGTTTAGTCACTTTATGTGCTCTAATCTGGAAAGATTTATAATTGTGTGTTTTCCTTTGTATAGGCCACCTGATGGGAGGCATCAGCGTCCGCTGGGACATGCGCACGCTGGGCGAAGCCTGCAAGCCTGATCACGGCTTCACCACCGAATCGCGCGCCATCCGCTTTCTCCTGGAGATCCTCACCTCGTACGACACGCACGAGCAGCGCCTTTTCCTGCAGTTCATAACCGGCAGCCCTCGCCTGCCCACCGGAGGTAAGGCTCTAGTTCTGTATCTTATCAGAGGTCATCCACCACAGGCTATCTCCATTTTCTCATATGCTGTTATGCTAATTCTCTTATGCGGATAAAGATGACATTTCCTGGATACTGATGAAGTGATCTACCTTAATAAAGATTCAGAATGGAGCAGTGGAACCTGTCTGATTTAGTATGTTTCTAATATTTTTATTGATTTGGAGACTGCAGTAGACAGTAGTCTAGTCCATTAATAAAGCTCACCAGGGTTTTCATTAAGTGTTAATGTCTCCTGGCTCCACAATAAGTCTCCCCACATATCTGTGCCTTCTCTCTATCAAGGCGATAAATTGGCACCGTAGATGAGTCAATGTTTCTAATATTAATTTTTGTTTCCAGGTTTTAAAGCGCTGTCTCCACCCCTCACCGTGGTGCGCAAGACGCTCGACCCGAATGTGAACGCAGACGACTATCTCCCATCCGTCATGACCTGCGTCAACTATCTCAAACTGCCCGACTATTCGTCCATAGAGGTCATGCGAGCCAAGCTCAGGGTTGCCGCCAGTGAGGGTCAACACTCATTCCACCTCTCATAAGAGCAACCCACATCGAGGAACACCGCTCCACCCTACCTGACTAATAGTTAGTTGGGGGGAGATTGAGGCATGACGGAGCAGCAAAATGATAAACTGCAGACTGAGAAATGAATCGATTGATCTCCAGAGGTAGTAGCGAAAATTATCAAAGATTGGCTGTGCTTAAAAACAATATCGGAGCTTATTATTCTGCTGTTGGGGTATGTTTTACAAATGCAACCGACCCACTCGTGAGCAATAAAGTAATGAAAAATGCCCGACTTCTGCGAACAAATGGGCCTTTATAGTAAAGGAGTAACATCTCACCGTTATGAATCGGGGGAAATATAATATTTTTGTATCGGGTGAGTAGAAGTAGTACCTCGTGCAACAGCCGGCGGGAGCGCTGTGCCAAACGTCAGAACTTGGATCAGCCCGACTTTGATGCATTTGTTCCCAGCACCGATACGGCACACGATGCCAGCCGATGGCTACCCGTAGTTGATGAGACAAGGGTAATTGTCTCCAATATGACTAGAATTCTACGCAAAAGTAAAGCTGTACAATGAAGCGACTTAGTTTAGTTTTCATGATTCTGTCTTTATCTTGTGGATTCTTTTCAAATGAATTTTATTCTAATTTTTGTACATAAATTTGCTGTAACATATTTTTTATGCTTAGTATAATGAAAATTCTATGATTATATTGTATTTTTATTGTGAACTTGAAGCATTGTAATAACAGTTAGATAACGGATTAATACGATTACGCCATATTATAACAATTAGCTGATATATGATTACCATGGGTTTCAATACATTTATACTCGTAAATATTCTATTTGTGTCTAAAAATATTTTAGCGGAGGTATAAATACCATTTTATATTTAATTTTAATGAAATTTACTTGAATATGGAATATTGTAATATTTTTGAGCAGAGTTTATTTGTCGAATCATTCTTGAGGGCTTCATTTTATGGTTACGGTTACTTCCTGAATGGATCTCATCCACGCCCCGGTCTTGGGTCCCGACTTTATCTCAAGGAAGCCAACATCTTGTAGGAAGGATTGCGAGGGACTTAATGATAAATGAATCGCTCAAATTAGTGCATTTAAAATAATGTCTGCAGTTAAGGAAAGTGGATGGACAATACGTCGCTTCCTGGCCAAAAAAAATGTGAAAATAATTGTAGCTACTATATTATATTTGAGTATGAAAGGAATATTAATTATATGTTTGGACAATAACAACACTGTCTTTATCTCTTCTTTCTACGAGGACTATAAAAGCAAAGACGGCAATCTCCAAAGAAAATTGTGTCATTCTCAAAATAAGCTCGAGGAATCTGAGAAATAAATGACTCGAGGAATCTGAGGTGTCAAAATGATTATTTTTGAATTGCAAATTAATATTGCTGACGCAGGAAATTTTTCATGCGCAATTGATTATTGCTGACGCAGGCTTTTCAATAGATATATATATATATATAAAACTATTTGAAACAATAATCTCCAAATTTTTATATCAACACATTCATGAAAGAATATTTTTTAAAAATAGAATTGTGTTTGTTGGAGGTTTTCGATTTTGCTTCTCTACCCCTCATATTATTGTTGTCAACGGCCGAATTCAGTTAAATATGTTGTGTTAATGTATTTAGTTTTTGGTACGTTTTATTTTATTAATAACAATAATTAATTTGGTGTGCAATATAAAAGGCAATTTATGCATCGCCCCATCGGCGGCCATTATCATATATATATAGTATGTTTTATGGGTTGTTCATCTTATTGGTTACACTTTGGAATATTTGTGACCAGCATTGTAAACATTCTGGCTGATAATTGATATACACAATATGTATTTAATATAAATAGTGGTAGAACACGTCTCGATGTTTGAAATTATAAGTGTATAATAATAGAGTGGATACGGTTCATATTGTTTTACCACTAACAAAAATTGTGGTTTAAAACTATATGAATGATTTTTACTTGAATAAAAAATTATAATTACAATTGTCACCTTTTTGATTTTTCTTCCCAAATAATAATAAATTGAAAAAAAATTAAAATGTAATTTTTATTTTAAATGAATATTGGTTTCACTGCCCGGTTTCATCCGAGGTTTGAATTTAATAATTTGGAACAATAACATGGCTTCTCGTCTTAATTTTTGAAAAATTAAATGTATATTTCCAAGCTCCATAACTGGACATGACGCAGCAAACTGAAAATAGTTGCATTGTCCTTGAAATTCCAGGCATAAAAGCTGTGTAAATTACATGACTCCAGGCTTTCCATTCAAGAGTTTTTGCTGTTTCAGCACAGTACAGTGAAAACACAACTTCAAAATTACATTTTTTACTTTGTGTGTATGCAGACAGGAGATTTTGTACCAATGATTGATGACACTGACAAATACTGTGTTAACAACTATTGTCGTCAATATTTATTCAGGTGTTTCATTGTCACACCTAGAACAGAATAGAAAATAAATGGTAAATACACATTGAACTTTGTGTCATTGATCATGTCTATTGTGTTTATGACTGAACAATATTTCATGGTTTCTTTATCTTAAATAGCAAAGAAGGGAAAACCGGGGCTGACGTTTCAAATTTTTATAAACAAACATATAATAAACAACCGCTTTAACCTTGGAGTAAGGATACTTAATATGGAGAGGTACTTTTGCGAAACAGTGCAGTCAGGACGGTTGACTTTATACTGACTCGATAGAAAGAGACAGATATGTAAATTAAATAATGTTGGATAACCCATTAGTTACCGCCCACATTGTATTTGGACAATTTTGATAAACATGTTTGAACACATTAAACAAAACAATATCAATACACCATTAAAATGATTTTTATAGTCAAAATATCACACAAACACTAATAACATAAGGTTTGCCTAAATAAAGATGGAAGCTTTTTGTTGATTTTATGTCTTGTGATGATTTATAACCTTTGTTTGGTCTTATTTGAACATTCACGCATAATACATATCACCATCATGTTTAATTTATTTGTATAACCACTGCAAGTTTTTTAATCAACACAAATATAAGAAATAACCTCAAAATCCGTTGACATAAGTTATGTGATTTGATGATGTGAAGTTAGTGCGGACAGAGAACATTGTATATGTATACTTAGAAGTGTTGCAATATTATGTGAAGAATTTTCTTGTCTCTTTCTCTCTCATGATATATGACGTAAAAAACGTGATTTATCGCAAATTTGTATAGGTTGGGTAAAAATATTTAGCTCTCTCTCCATATTCTTACTCCAAGACAACCAATTAAAACAGAGTGAACACTAGACAAAATAAGGATTCCCCTTAGCGGAAGGTGTTAATGAAGGATTACTCGCATTCTTTTCACCAACACGCATCACTTTCAATTGCAGTAGACATGAAAATGTAATAAAAACAATTAACCAATAAAGCATTTTGTTGTAATGGAATTTTCATACTATTGGAGAAGACTTTACACCATGAGATGACTAATTAAAAACTGATAAAAGTATATTTTAAATTCATTAAAAAAGATTTTGTGATGTTTGACTTTAAAACTGACACTCTTGTTCTAAAATACATTAGATGGAAATCGTGAATAAAGCAATATTGTGAATCAATGATACATACTGATTTCATTTCGAGCTTAAAATTCACAATAGATGTGTGCAATTATGAGGAGATTCCCAATTAAATTAATTAAAACATCCCCAATTGGTTTATGTTGTTAGGCTCAAGGGAGGGGAAGGAGGTAGGGAAGAGGAAGGTTGTGAAGTACCTAGCTATTCAGCTGTGGTCACCAAACACGGCTAAAGCCATTTTAAGCAATGTTTCGATTCTGAATGGTGGTGTTTTACCAGGGTGATACTTAGAGTATCTACCACTTTGGAATGTGCGGCAAATATGTCATATATTATTTTTTATATTGATAAAATGTGAAATAACACATATTACTCCGGTTAAACACCAATTAGACCGGTTAGTATATGAGTGGACAAACGCGTCGGGTTCCCACTTGGGCGTCGTGAATTCAATTTCTCTGCTAGCTAAGTCCTTCATCATTGCACAAGCAACATCTTCCGCTTATTATGATGGTAGCACGATTTAAAAAAAAACATTTTCAGGTCATAACTCGGGAATGTTTGTCTTTCGTTTTAAAATTGAGATAAATTAAGAAACTAATAAAATAAAATTCATACGGACTCTGGGATTTGAACCCGCACCTCTGGATTCGTAGTCAAGCGAATTATCGTCGAATCATGGGGTTAAATATAAATATCCAATAAATGGATTGCTTTATCCTACTCTACCCTAATCTTCTTTGCGCATTCCGGTAGCTACCATAACGAATGCCAACGCAACAAAAACACAAGTCCACGTGTCCTTCTATTTTCTATGGCATTATTTGATAACTGTCAGATTCGACAGCTGTCAAAACCCAGCAATGGAAGCCCTATACCACCAAACAAATACCCTGATTCAAGAAACTCAGCAATGTTTTCAACAATTGGAGCGAAAGCCTCCGAATTCAGAAGATATAGAGCGACAAAGCTCCCGTAACGCAGAGACAGATTGCGAAAATGAGATGCGACCAGTTGAAATATGACAATAAACACATGCAGGTAATTATTTGATCGCATTTACTTTATTTCGGATGATCAATCAAAAATGCATGTTGTGCAATTTATTATTTTGCGTGTTAGTCTGTATTTAAGTTCGATCATATTTATTTCAATGCTAGTCAATCCTAGAATCTTTAATACAAAGTATTCCTGTTCATGAGCTTAATTCGTATTTGCTTTTTATGCTTCGTCCACCATTACTCATCCACCGTCTTTTATGACAGTTATAACCATGTACACTTAATGACTGTTTGGATTCGTAGGAAGAACAGATAGTGTGAATTCTTGAGGTTTGGAGATTGTATAGAAACAGTCATTAACTTTTTCACCGCGGCGAGTGACTTTAAATTTTAAAAAATCTCAGAAATGGGAAATTAAGAATTTTGTGCTGATAACCCAAAATCCACTTTTACTGTATGCGGCCATTTTAACATAATTATATTTTTGCCTTTGAATTTACTACTTTGTCAAACTTTTTCCATCCGTCTTCAGGCAGCCCTAAACAATCTCGAAGAGCGCCGGCAGCGCGCGCTTCTGGAGAGCCAACAGCGTGAACAGCTGCTCAGTCGGCGCTTCACGGCCAACGACAGCGCCCCGCAGCACACATCTATTGAGGTGGACCACCACTCCTCGCTGCAGAACGCTCACCGGGGGGTGGACGACATGATCACCACAGGTATATAACACAGCACACAAACATGTCAGTTATTAAAAGTGTGTAAAAGGTTTATGCGCTACAAAATGTTGATATGAGGGTGTACTAGTCAATTTCATAATTATATTTTTTTTTTCATTAACTCCATACAGGAGGCCGGAAAATAATTTTCCTCGGGCCTTTGTCATCTTTGGGGATGCTGTATTGATGGTCTTTTTGAGGAAAGAAAGGAATGAACCTGTGTCTTGAAAAGGCCCATGTTGTAGGAGGGAGGAAATACAGAGGCCCACAAATCATACCATATTGATTGATTATTGTGTAGACAAGTGATTATGGTTTATTTGATTATGCGAACAACGGGTTTTAAAGGGTAAAAACTCTTGAAAAGATAATGATGAATACCCGGTGACTATTGGCACCTCCGGCACACTAGAGGTTAATAATTTTGCACCGTCGTGCTTATATTTATTTAACTGTTTCTTGTTACATTGATGAATCATCATCATGAATCTATTTACCACTGGATGAAGGTATCAAATTTATAATGAATAAATGTATTTAATTGTAGGTTCCAACGTCCTCACAAGTCTCCGTAACCAAAAAGACACCCTGAAGGGTGCCCACCGGAGGATCATAGATATGGCCAACACTCTGGGGCTGTCCAACACCACCATCAGCCTCATCGAGAGGAGAGCGAGGCAGGACAAGTTCATCCTTCTCGGGGGCATGCTGCTCACTCTCACCGTCATCACCGTTGTTGTGTACTTCACCTAGACTAGAAACAACAGGAATATTTGTAAACCGTTGTGTACTTCCCCTAGTGTGGAAACAGCTGTATGTATACATTTGGAATCTATTGTGTACTTCACCTAGACTGAGATCAATAAATGTCAACTTGGTGAACTCTTGTGTACTTCACCTAGTATGGAAACAGCTGTATATGTCTACATTTGTGAATCGTTATGCACTTCACCTAGACTTGAAACAGCTATCTTCATTTGTAAACTGTTGTGTACTTGATTTAGACTGGAAACAGCTGTCAACATCTGTGAACAGTTGGGCAACTCACCTAGGCTGGAAACAATTAATCAACATTCGTAAACCGTTGAATGCTTTACCTAGATTGGAAATAGGTGTCAACATTATTTGCAATCTGTTGTGTAATTTTAAACTAATGTGGAAACAGCTGACAACTTTTGTAAACTGTTGTGTAATTTACCCAGGCTGCAAAATAGTTTTGGCTGGAAGATGGAATTTATAATTCCTCAATATTAGGTACATATCTATTTATTTTTTAAATTATAAAATGCTTTTTGATTATTTATGGTTGATCATTTCAATACTTGCATTAATTAAAGAGCAGCTAAGTACCAAAAAAATTCATAACTGACATTTAAACTATTTTTTCAAAAAGGTGTGCTACATATAATTTTTATTTGACAAATTAGTATTTTGTTACTACTACAAGCAGTTTTAGTTGTTGGTACTTAGCCTTCATTAATACAAGTATTCATTTGGTAATAAACATCTTCCTTCAGACAATTTACATAGTATGTATTCATCATTCTTCTTCTTATTGTGTCCTCATCATCCTCATCAATATCAATTAATCACCACCATCCTAAAAGTAATTGCACTTAATCATTGTTTGCCAAACAAATTGATCTTGAAGCTTGATTTTGAGGTATGTTGTTATTTAATATGCAATATTCTTAAGATGATCAGTAGTGCATGACAGTTGAACTCGCATGTGGCACTTATTTTCACAAATTAAAAAATATTGTGCCTTAAAATGTAAACAATCAAGGAATCTTTATAGGCATGAGGCGATCACTAATTCATAATACATAGAACTAAATGTATCAATCCTTTCGATTTACAGTATTTCAGACAACAATTGTCAAAATCGTCAGGCTCTCTGTATATTTTAAAGAAAATATTAATTTCACTATGTAAACACAGTATCTTTATGAAACAACATACCTACTGTTCACTAATCTTTAAGAAACCTAAATTGTTTAATATATGATCTTTGTGAAAATTTATATTCACGATAAATTATTTTGTAATTTAAATTTTTATAATTTTATTTTGGCTATTAGTTTTGTCACTATTCACGACATCTTCAGGGCACTGCAAACAAATTACAAATTGACACTCCCGTTCTGAGCAGGGGTTCTAATGTAACCCCAAACTTAGATAAAGATTACTGAAATATTATAAATATACTTCTCTCTAAGTATTACCCAATATTATGTAATGTAAATGCTTTAATAAACCAGATCAAATGGGGTAACTACGTCACTCCCCTTCAGATCCTACATTTGATTTTTTTGTTTCAGATGCGTAAAGTAAAAGAAAAATTTAAAAAAATATATGTAAAAATATTAAAATGTTTTAAATATTTATTTCAATTTGTAATATTTTTAAGTGCCCTGAAGATCTCACGAATAGTCAACAAACTAGTAGGAAATAAAGTGACGATTACAAAGTGATTTATTTATGAAATATAATCTAATAATTATTATTAGATTTCCCGATCAAAAAAGTATGGGCGACTTAAATTACTTCAAGTTACACAGTTTGTTTCGCAGTGGCCGATTTTAAAGGCTTTTTTCATCCTTTGATGATATTCTTATAAGATCTGTGAAGTCTTTCTCGCATCGACTGATGAAAAGCCAGCGAGGATTAGAAATATAAACATTTCTAAAAACACATATGTATACATACTTTTAAAACATTAATCTATCTAATCTTATTTAATACATTAAAATAAACATTTTGTATTTGTATTTTTTTATGCAAAGTGTGCTTATTTTTGTTAAATTATTAAATTGGCTTCATTTGGGGAAGGGATAGGATTGGGTAAGGAGGGAAAATAAGTTGAAATCCGATGAAAGTGAGCATTATTCTGGTGGAGTGCAGAAAGTGTTTTTGGTTTTGAGTCGAAAGCGAAATTTATGAGGCAGATTATTCCTGAAGCGTGTTGCTTGCTCTGGAACAGTATGAACGATGTATAATGGTGGGCGGGAATTTCGAAGGTTCTCTCTTCACTTCAGTAAAGAGAGATGTATTCGCGATGAAGATATCTAGATTATCTAGCAGTAAGTTGAGTAGCTTAAAAATATTGAAGCCAAATACTCATTTTTTTATTATATTCCATCAAAAATGTGTTTTTGTAAATAATTTATTAAAATATGATATGTTACTCTGAAGATTTTAATTTTGTTCTTTTAATATATATTCATACATTTTTTTAAAACCTAAAAAGTGTACCTGTTTTTATTTTTGTTTTTCTAATGCCCCTTAGCCGGAGTGAAACAGCTACTGGAGTATTTTTTATAGCAAAATAAGTATACCAACCCTGATTAAAACTAGTCTTCTATGGGGTAGGGCACCTCAGAAGAAGGAGAATAATCGAAGACATAAAACATGAATTATTAAGCGTATCCCCAACCAATTGCCGCATCTTTACCTTAGAATCAAATCAAAAACTGACAAATGTGTTTTATTATGCAAAATTTATCTCTATCAAAAATTCTACATGTATCTGCTTTCAAAAATGGTTAAATTGTTCTATTTTAACCAGAAAACAAGATAAAACTTTTGCTAAACTTTTAAAAAGTGATTGAATATTGATTTTAGTTTCACAAGTGATCATATCCATTTTCGACCAATGAGAGTGCAGGATTTGGTTACCTGATCCATTATGCGCCATCTTTGTTTCGCAATCCCCATACTAAAAGAGTGAGGTTTGTTGTTATTTGGTTTAATATTTTTTGTTTTTTTATCCAATGCCTAATATTTTTGCCATAATAA